>JALXJV020000002.1:32236596-32399136 GCA_024633595.2 Lepomis macrochirus | reverse complement strand
GTCCTGATTTCTGTGGTTGTGATCCTCCTCAAGCGTCCATCCAGCAGAGCTGTCAGTCCTCCTCACAGCTCAGAGAGACAAACTCTCCTTCAAACAGCTGAGAGCTGCTGGGACTCACAGTCAGACGAGCTGGAGAGGATAAGTTGCATTTCTAAATGACCAGATGTCTCACAGTGAGAACTTGACACTTTGTTGGGGCGACAGGATTTGCTAAACTAATCAGCTCCATGTGTTTGCTAACACACTGGGCTACAGTACTTTGGCTTGGACATCAACAGCACAGTTGGCTTGAAGTAATTAGCTCAGAGAAACAGACCAGGCTTTATTATTATTATTATTTCCAACCAGCCCAAAGAGGTTAGTTATTCAAGCATTTGTTAATCATCAAAAACAATAATGGAAAAACTATAAAAATTATATTGTAGGACAGAATTCAGGGAGGAATTTATAAAGATTGGTTGATGAATAAAAGTTTGTAACTGCATTATGAAGAAAAATTCACAAAACATTTTTTCTGTGATATTTTATTTTGTTAAACTGATTCATGCAGCCATGTATTTTGTATTTTAGGTGCCCTTCCAGTCAACAAAATGGGATGCAGCCATGTCGGCTGCCCTACATGCTGGAAAATGAGTTGACGCTAAAAGCGTGTTTTTATCACAGAGGTGTAATAGTTAATAGTCTTTAATCTTAACCAGGGTTTGGAGCGTTTTGACTATAAATGTATCACTGCTTTCTGTGCACTGCTGCCCAACACATGAAGCTGTTTGGCCCTCAGCTCCTGACTTCCCACAGTAGAGGTTATGCTCATGACGTCACCGAACACAGTTACGCTCACTGATTGGCAGAAAGACGAGCAGCAGTGTGAGCTTGAATCAGCTGAAACACAAACAACACATCGAAAATGGGAAAAAGGCTGCTAGTAGCCTATCAGTTGGTCCAGGGGCTTCGTCTTAATGACGGTCGGTTCAAGTCTCATCTTAAGATGAGTCGGGGGCAGACTGTTGCAGTCTCCGGACAATCCAAGCAAGTGCCAACTTCCGTCAGCACAACCCGTCTCTTCATTCACTGGATTGGACGATGGGAAAAACACGAATGACGTCGGGCATGAGTTGATTTTTTTCAACTTAGAGCTCGTTCAAAACGCAGAAGCAGCAGGCTGCAAAATGCGAGGCTCCAGCGCAGAAAACTCACTGACAATAGAATACAATTTAAAAAAAGCAACAAACGCGTTCTGTGTGATCCGCGTGGAAGGGGTCGCGAAATAATTTCAACTTCAGGAAGGGGTCGGACTGTCAGAAAGGTTAAGAACCCCTGGGTTAGAGAAATGGGCATGCTACAGGTGTAACACCAAAATCTGTGACCTATCAGATTCTGTGACCAAAACCCAAACGACGATGTTTTCCTAACCATAACCAAGTACTTTTAGTACCTAAACCCAACCAACCCGCAGCTGCTTCATATCGTCAACAAAGCCTCAGGCTTAACTTCCGATTTGGGTCACAGAATCTGATAGGTCACGGATTTTGGTGTCACACCGGCAGGTCGCTGGTTCAAATCCTGGACGGCAGGATAAATCTGGGTTTGGAGTTAACGAGCATAGCTTGCTTTCCCTCATTTACTACCTCCGAGGTGCCCTTGAGCAAAGTGGCCAGCAGATCAGACTGTGGTTGTACTGGGCTGAACGTGTAACCATGTGAAAGTGTTCAGGGCCCTCCTGCAAAATAGAGGCTTCCTCTCATCGAAGTTCCCCTTTCAGCTCCTCAGTTCCTTTTCAGCTGTGACAGAAGAAGTTTTCTCACCTTGGTTTGTTGCGCAGCTCAGCAGTGAGGTCAGAACTAAAGAGAAATCACACTCTGGTTGGTTTGAGGTTTCACATGGAACAAGACACAGTTGGCAACAACAAATTATATTTATTTAACACATTCAGTGCTTTTCGGATCAATTTCCACAAACAGAGCAGCAGTGAGTAAAAGCAGAGGAGCTGTGCAGAAAAGTGAGCACATTTATCTGCTCAGTCTGTTTGGTATTTTACCATATTTGTCAGCTAAGATAAATTTGCCCCACAAGCTTTAAATGTAGGCGTCACACAGGTGCTGCCTTAAGACACATCTGACTTAAACTAAATGTTTAATAGACAAACTAAAATACTAATTCATTTCAATAACAGGTTGGTGATTATAATGAATTATTTTTTGTTAAAAACTTTTCTGCATTGTTCCTCCTCCTCCTATTTTATGATATATTATGAGAATTCAGCTGTTCATTGTTAACAAGTGAAAATGAACACTTGTTGTAATGTGTTGCTCTGTGCTGAATTATCAGATAGAGATCAGGGAAATTTCTGCTCTCTTGTCGTAGCTAATATGTTTATGATGTTTTCATGTTATTCACTCTGTAACTCGCTGCTGCTCTTCAAAACATTACATTTATTCATTTTAGCTGACATTTTAATACAAAGCAACTTACAATCGCTATAAATGTCAGAGGTCGCACACCTCTGAAGCAACTAGCGGTTAAATGTCTTAGGGACACAATGGTGGACGGGTCACAGTGGGCTCTCTCACACCAAAGGCAGGCATTTTATCCATTGCGCCACACCACCCCGAGCAAATTCCAGTTTTGTCCAATTGAGCATCATCCACTACTCCATCACCACCCCACCAGAAATGTTTTAGGACTAAACTTTGAGACAACGTGGAGACAAACGTTCATTAAGTAGATTTTTACTTACCCAGCAGCCACAGTAAAGATGATCCCTCCATTTTAAAGGTTGGTCATCTGAGATCAACACTTAACGTTCACCACTCACACCAACTAAAACCCACCTCTTTCTTCTGTCTGTAGGATTGTTGTGGTTTTTGCAGGAAATGGGTTTCATGATCAGTCATACAGGTTATACGTCTTTAGACTGCAAGAGGGCACAGACACAACACAACAGAAGGCTGGGCAGACAGTCCTGTCCTTTAATTAAGTTAACATAGTTTAACTTTTAGTCTTTGGAAAGTGTCGATGTTGTAACAATGATAATGACCTCAGATCAGACCAGGACGAGCGCTCAGGTGTCCTGATACAGAAAAACCAAGTTGTGCATTGTTCCTGTTTTATTTTGAAAATGTTCTTTGTATGAAGAGCTGATCTCTGTAAACTCACTAAATATAATGTGGCCTCAGTGTGAACTGAAAATGATGTCATAGCTCTGTCAGTCAGCAAAGATCGGTCAGATTAAAATGAAATCCTCTCCCTGCAGAAATGATAATAAAGATAAGTCTGTGAAACTCATGGAAATATAAGAAAGTGACAATTCTATCTGAGTGTCTGGTCGAACAACGAGCACAGTAGGAAAGTCGACTGTTTTCTGTTTCCACTTAGAACTGAGTCTTTCTGAGTTTGGCCTGAGCAAACTTTCTGTAGTTGATGAAGATCCTTCGAGCAGGTCTACCTGTGGCTGCACAGTGAAACTGTGACAAATGGAAATAATGTGTTTTACCAGTAAGTCATAGCAAGCATTTGAGTAGGCAGTAGAGTGACAGTTAATGTGTTCATGTTTAGTAAAATTGCCGTTTGGTTTAATTTGTTGTTGTTAGTGGCTTCATGTATAGACTTTTCAATCGTTATCGACAGAATGGATCACATTCTGATAGTGAAACGAGTCATTTCACTCGGGTTGTGATGCTAAAATATATTGATCCACCATGTTACAGCCGCTGGTAAAATTTACTTTAAAGCATGGGCACTTCCTGTTGTGCGGAAGAGGATTAGGGCCACATGTGAATTTTTTTTTAATTCTGAGATTAAAGTCAGAATTCTGAGAAAAAAGTCAGAATTCTGAGTTTAAAGTCAGAATTCTGAGATTAAAGTCAGAATTCTGAGAAAAAGTCAGAATTCTGAGTTTAAAGTCAGAATTCTGAGAAAAAAGTCAGAATTCTGAGTTTAAAGTCAGAATTCTGAGTTTAAAGTCAGAATTCTGAGAAAAAAGTCAAAATTCTGACTTTAAAGTCAGAATTTTGAGAAAAAAGTCAGAATTCTGAGTTTAAAGTCAGAATTCTGAGATTAAAGTCAGAATTCTGAGAAAAAAGTCAGAATTCTGACTTTAAAGTCAGAATTCTGAGAAAAAGTCAGAATTCTGAGTTTAAAGTCAGAATTCTGACTTTTTTCTCAGAATTCTGACTGTGTTCTCGGAAGATTTAATCTCAGAATTCTGACTTTAAACTCAGAATTCTGACTTTAATCTCAGAAATCAAAAAAAAATCCCCACATGGCCCTAATCCTCTTCCGCACTGTTGGCTCGGAGGCATTGTGAGGCTACCCAGCCGACCGAGCACAGAGCTTACGGTCTCTTTCTACTCAACGTGTAGTTACATTTTTGAGGAGGTGTACGTCAGGCTATGGCGTAGGCGACAGAGTAGAGTACGGGGCTACGCAGGTGCTACGAAGGTGCTACACCGTCAATTTGACGCAGAAGTATAAATTCCACTTACGCCCCGTGTCCACCAAAGCGTTTTTTTCTGACACCAGTGTCTTTTTTCAATTCATTCCAATGGGAGCGCCACATTTTTCCAAGCTGCTAAAAAGGCCAGGAGCGTGACGAGGCGCTGAGCGTCTTTTCTACGCCGAGTGCTGAGAGCTGAGCGTTTTTTCAGGTCGAGGCCGAGAGTTGAAAAATTTTCAACTTGGGGAAAACGCTCCGCTCGTCACTGTCACTTTTTTCTCAGCTGTCCAATCACAGTAGAGGAGGGGCGGGACAAATACCACACCGTAGCAACGGTTACAATCCTGGATCCGGGCTTCGTCCAACCTCAGCTCTTCAAAGCAGTCGGAAAAAAACATAGAGTGTATATAAAAAACGCTGCGCCTCAAAAATGCCCGCTACCGCTCACTGCTGGGCGTTTTGAGAAAAGCAACTGGCGCTGCTTTGTTGTAGCTACTAGAGGTCTCCAGCAGGGGAGCGTAAAACTGTTACGGTGCACGCCGCTTCCTCCCTTCAGTCATTGCACTCATGATCTGAGGAAAGTTTGTGTCTGTGCGTCTTTCATTCAACTATTCCCCTTTTCAGGGCTTTGACACTACAGGACAGGCCTACATGATAGACCACATTCTGGTTCAGACACCAAAGCTCCTTGGTTAAGTTTAAGAAACCTAGTACCTCAGCTGCTAGCTGCCTGTCTGCTTCTATGCCTGCCTGTTTGTCTGGATTCTGAACACCCAGCATGCACCTTGGCCACTTGCCACCTTAACATCCAGCATTCACCCTTTGAGTTGATTCACCTGACCGTTTTCTCTGGGTTCCTGAGGAAACCTGGTCATCATGGCTCCTGACGCCACTGACCACTTCAACCTCTCTTCACCCTGTAGCCTCCACTGTCCTGCTGGTCATCCTCACTGCTGCTCTCCAGAGATTCAGTTGAAAAGAACCCCTGAGACCATGTTGTCCAGTACCTCAAAGGTAACCCCAGTCCAGCCAACTCCTGTTTCCCGTTTTTCCTGTGTCCAGTCGGCAGCTCAGCCGACTCCTGCTCCTCATGTCCAGTTGACCTGTCCTTGTTTCAGACCGGCTCAGTTCAGTTCTGTCTTCAGGCCGCTTGCCTGAGGTCTCCAGCTCCCCTCCGATCCAGCCTTTAGACCACCGACACCTGACTTGTTCTACAACTCAAAGTCAAACCTGCATTATTGTTAATGTTATTTATGTTATTTAAATAATTAATGGCTGTAATTTAAAACTTTTTCCAACAGAGGGCGGCGCCCTACAGCAGCTCTGTTGGTCGTGTTAGGAGTGAAGCTCAGACAGTGTCAGTAGTTGTGGTTATTGTGAGTGAAAAAAGGAACCAGTGAACATCATCAACACTGTTTCAGTCTCAGGTCTCCTGCCACCTCCTGCTGCATCCACTCAGCTGCTCCCTGCATCGTCTCAGTACAAAGTGCAGCATGTAGCAGAAATGTTTATCAGCTGATGTAGAGCCGCACATGCTCAGTGCAGTCCCAGTCAGCTTGTTGACAGCAGCAGCATCACTCTGAGCCCAGCAGAGGGCCCTGTTGACTCTGCAGTGGTTCAGTGTGGAGGTGAAACTTCATGTGTACTAAGATTATTGTTGCTCACAGGTTTGTTATTTAAGGCGTAAAGTTGCGTAATTAAGGCCTGAGACTAAAATTAGGCCAAAGTGTGATAAACATTATATTAGTACAGCTTTCACCACTGTTGATTCAGCTCAGCCACCTTACTGTTACTGACTTGGTTCAGTCAGTGTGAACTTGACCCTGACCGTCCTTGGCCTTAAAAAAGGCCAAGGATGTAGTCAAAAGTGTCACACAGAGAAGAGCATCCTGCAGTATTTTAAGAGGAAGAGGACAGAGGTCACAGGAGAAGGAGTAGAAATAAACTGAGGAGGACGAGCTTGTAAGATGTATGAACAGCTAGCAGACATAATAAATTATAAAACTCTCGTAGTAAAAAGACTTTGTTAGTCGAACAGCATGTCATCAGAGTTTACACTGACACAGCTCTGTGTTCACAAACATTTGTTGCAGGGGGAGTCGGGGCCAAGTGAGGCACAGGAAATATCACAGTTCACAAGTGTAACATTAGGATAACTGAGTACATTTGTGCTGTGGCTACATTAACTAGCAGGTTATCTGCAATAGCATGTTTTTTATGGAGGCTAGTTTTGTTCTAGTTATATTACACTGCTTCTCTCTGACAGTGCACCCGAGTAACCTCAGTAACCTCATAACCTAACTCTCCAGTCGGTTCTCCATCTTCTGTGACTGCAGACACCCTCTTTGAGCCACAATAATAAGTACACGCTGTTTTCACAGTTTTTTGTTAGGCTCCTATTTAAAATGGGTAATAACTGACTTAACTCGAAGGAAATGCCAAAGAAAAGAGACAGATGTTTTTAACAGTGATTTGAAGCGTTCCAGAGTTGAGGGCGGTTCTGATCTGGACTGGCAGGTTGTTCCACAGGTTAGGGGCAGCTACACCAAAGGCTCAATCCCCTCTGGTTTTAAGTCTGCTTCTGGGTTCATCCAGGAGGAGACTGGCAGATCTCAGCGCTCCAGCTGGAGTATGAACATAAAGAAGCTCCGTTAAGTACAATGGAGCCAATCAATTAAGGCATTAAGGCATTTAAAGTTAAAAGTAAGATTATAAAATTAATCCTGTAATGAACAGGAAGCCAGTGGAGGCAACACAGGTGTGATGTGGACCCTCTTTTTCTTTCCTGTCAGGAGGCCGGCAGCAGCATTGTGGACTAACTACAGGCGCTGAATAGATGACTTATCTAAGCCCACGTATGAGGAGTTACATTAGTCAAGGCGGGAAGTTATGAAGGCATTAATCACCCTCTCTTTATCTTTAGTAGTGAGACATGCCTTTACCTTGTCTACAGTTATCAACTGGAAAAAAGCAGGATCAGCTATTATTTTCAGGGTGCTAAAATCAGCCCTGCTCTGCAGCTCTGTCTTCAGATACAAATGAATAAAAGAGCAGCAGTCTGGTCTCATGTTTCTACCCGCCAACAGTAAGAAGAGGAAGAACTGAACACACGTCCTGATCATGAGACCAGAGTGCTGAAGTTAGAACAAGCTGAGTTACCCCTGTCCAGGAGGTCCTGGACCAGCTCTCAGTCTTTAAGGGTCTGATCCTACAGGCCCATGGGTTTTACCATATTAGCTAAAACTGGAGACTGTTTAAGCCAAGAGGGTCCAACTGCAGACCTCCACTCTCAGGACGGCCAGGACAGGAAATATACAAAAAACACAAAATAAAAGAGGAAACACATTCAAAAATTATACATTTTAATCATGTAGAACAGGGGTATTCAATTAGAATTCAAAGGGGTCCAGTTAGAGAAAATTTCCCGAAGCAAAGGTCGGAAACATCATACCGACTAACTTGCGTTATCATTCACTGCCATAACATATAGTTGTATCAACATACATGTTTTTAGTCAACAACTGACAATATTTCAACAATATTCAGTTTTCACATCAAACTGGAGGGAAAATAAATACTCTAATAATAAATTTTAAATTTAAGTAAACAAAAAAAGTGCCTTTTTTTAAGAAAAAACGAAATAAAAAGGGTAGCTTGAAGTGATAGTCATAACCAATTTTATAATAAACACTCAAACATCATCAAATGAACAGCTGTAATGCCTCCTCTTCTCTTTCATTCCTTTTTATAAACCACTTTCCTACTTTCTCTTGTTCAGTGAGAAGCGTGAGCTCTAACTTGTCCTGCCAGCTGATTGGAGATCTATGAGATATTCTGGTTTTGAACTGCCAGTGGGAGGAATGTACATGTAAAAATCTCTACAGTCTTGTGAAATGTCTTTTCTCTTTGCCTCCTCTCTCCGTGTGCAGTGTTTCCCATATGTTCATTTATTTGTGGTGGACCGCCACAATATCAATGCTGACCGCCACAGATTGATTTTCCGTTTGTTTTTAAATAAGCCTATTTAAAATCGTATTTGATTGCAGAGCGCCGTAGCCATTTGCGCAGCACGTCCTCTCGCTCGTCCCTCTCTCTCTCTCTCTCACACTCTCTCTCACTCACTCG
The DNA here is from genome assembly GCA_024633595.2 of Lepomis macrochirus. Taxonomy (NCBI): domain Eukaryota; kingdom Metazoa; phylum Chordata; class Actinopteri; order Centrarchiformes; family Centrarchidae; genus Lepomis; species Lepomis macrochirus. The sequence goes on along the minus strand of JALXJV020000002.1, from coordinate 32,390,579 downwards.
TACCTCTCATACCTCTCTCGCTCTCTCTCCCTCATGGAACACCGCTGCATAAATCTGTCCAACACAACGCTGTCAGTGTCGGAGACCCAGCTTAAAAAAAGTTATTAACCAGCATGCAGGGAGCCGAGCTAATAAGGAGAGCTAAGTTAATGTTGGAATGCAGCTGGATTTTGGAGGCTACCACGCTGTAAAGCGTATAGCTGGTAGTCAATATCCCCTCCCTACAAGTACACTGTCATCTGTGGGAAACACTGGTGTGCGTTTCCAGAACGTCTCCGGTGTATCTCACTCGCGGATGCGGACTCGACTCGAATGCACAGATTTGATTGGCTGAGCAGTATCACATGAGACGATGCGATTGGTCTGTGAGTTTCCCGGGCCGCTAAACCAGTAAAGTAAATGCTAGAAAAGCTGCGCGGGTTAAAATAGAAACGCTCCGTCTCGAGGTAGTAAGTCTCAATAATAAATCGGCTGTAGGTCGGCGGTCCGGAGAGGACAGCGGCTGGGTCCGGATCCGGACCGCGGTCCGCCTATTAGTGACCTCTGATGTAGACACTCACAGGGGAAGAGATTTTGTTGTTGATTTACATTTAATCATTAAGTCAACATTGTAACGTGAAACCAGCAGCTAGGCTGTTTCCTTAAATACAGCATTTTGATTTGAGTCTATTCTGCAGAGCCGACTGTAAATCGTTCAACTTGTAATCTGTTTTTTTCAGGCTCTATTTATTTATTCTGACGTTGATCCGTCCAGACAGCAGCCACATCCAGTCACAGAAAAACACATCGTCGTTGATTTACAGTGTAACTTTGCCTCTTTTCAGTCTTCTTAAAAACACACACACACTTCTCTTTCATAATTTCTCTTTGAAGAGTTGTAACACATATTGTGGCATTTTACTGCCATCAGCTGAATTTAACAGGAAAAACTGACAACTGTGGGAACTGGACTACAACTTGAGCTTCATGGGGGTCTGTAGTATAACGAACGTTACCGGCTGAGATTAATAAATAAATAACAGAAGCCTGGACAGACAGAGACTTTATTGCTCATTACGTGGTCACACAGCAGCACACTACTTTCCCCAGATGTGTGAAATACTGCAACAAAGTTCAAGTTTCAGAAGCCTGAAATAAACCAACAAAAACTCCTGCTCAAGGAGAGACCGCAAACCCTCCCTTCATGGTCTCATATTGTTATTAATCATGTTGTAATAACGTTCATGCTGTGTGCAGCATAGTTCATTTGGAAAACATGTTTATTTTAGCCTGTTTATCTTATTAATGTGAACAATAACTTCAGTGAAAAATCACTTATATTATTAAAATAATGGTTGGTGGTAAATGAATTAGTGACCCCTACAGATGCAGGATTTTACTGCTGGAGACACAAAAATCAGCAGCTTAACTGTAATAATACTTTTACTTATTCACACAGATTAGGCAACTTTATTTGTATAGCACATTTCAACAACAAGGTCATTCAAAGTGCTTTACATGAAACATAAAAGCAACATGGAAAAACAATTAAAACGTTTGAAAGAAACATAAAATATAATAAAAGAGTTAAATGGAAACTAAAAACAGGCTGAGGGGTTGAGCAAATAACTGAGTCATTCTGAAAAGAGAATAAACTTAATCTACTCTCTCTAGCTGGTCTGGACTCGGGTCCACAGCATCTTTGGGTCCACTGAAACTCCAAAAACCCTCGGACACTACAGAGAAACCAGGACATGTCTGTCAGCAGGCCCCTTTGATCCAGTTATACTCTGGACCCACCTGCACGTTTACAGGTGGACAGAGGTTCCTGCAAATCACTCGGGCGCGAGATTTAAGATTCACTTCACTGTTTTATCAGCAGGCTGTTCTCTTCTCTGGTCTGTGTGTCTTTTATATTTCCAGCCAACAGCCAATCCAACAGCAGCTAAACAAACCAGAACCAAAGCTGCTCCCAGTCCGTAGTAAAGTCCGTAGTTTCCCTCCTCGACGTCTCCGCTGTTGGAACCTGAAGGTCAAAGTGCATATTAGTCAGGAAATGAGTGAACAGTGGAACAGCCTCCATTTACTCTTCTATATCTTCTATATTCCTCATGTTTGACTCTCAGAATCAACATGGAATAAACTGCAGCTACAACATGGCACACAGACACACTGACCTCCACAAACTCACCTGAAACCTCCAGCTGGTAGACTCTGATGATGGCTCTTTTTCTTGATCCACCTGCTGCCACTCGACACTCGTATGTTCCAGTGTCGTTCCTGCTCACGTTCTTCAGAATTAAAGACACGTCTCCGTCCTTCAGCTCTCTGCCCACCAGCTGCACCCGGTCCTTAAAGGATGGATGCTGGAGGGCTGGAATTGATTGTCCATCTCTGTAAAAGAGGACGGTCTGTGGCTCCAGGTCAGGTCTGGTCCACTCTACAGCTCTGATGGAGGCTTCACCAGCCTGACATGGCAGAGTGACATCATCTCCAGGTTTCACTTGGATCACATCTAAAAACAATAAAAACATCCAGAGAGAAAAAGTAATTACATTTCAAAAGGCCTCCACAGGACGATACAGTGAGAACCATCTTTGTTTAAACAGAAGGCCTCTTCACACCTGAGATCATGGGAACATTTGATAATTAACAGTGGTGGGCCGTTATCAGCGTTAACGTGCTGCGTTAACGTGAGACTCTTATCGGGCGACAAAACAAATATCGCCGTTAATCTATTCTCAAAGTTGGGTTGGGAGCTGGATCTATACTACGCAAGCTATGATGACTTTCACCTTGATATTTTAGCGCAGATGTAACCTGTGTTTATGCCTACTGTGAAATTACCACATCAAACGTGACGTGCTAACATGGATGCAGCTGTTGCTGCGTTTCATTTACCTCGGAGGTCGGAGCTGGGAATGACGTCACACCCGAGTTGACGGCGTTCCAGTTACAACCTCGCTCGGCCAGCTGTTTGTTTACAACTAGCCAGGTTAGTTATTGATACGCCGGTTGATTAAAAAACACATTGTGCGGTATTTACTCACACTAACTGTAGCAACACGTCCACAGACAGCTGTTGGACAGCACTTGGTGTACGAACATTTCTGAAGCCCACAAGTACATCTTACTGAACATGATTTATTTTCATCACCAATTATCATAGTAGAACAGCTTTCTCAAGCAGTTTGTGATGCATTTTGGAAACAGGAGATGAGCCTCTGGTCTAATGCGCCACCTGGCTTGAAACCCGTTCACACACATATTCTGAATGCCGGCAGAATTCAAATGAGCCATTTTAATCTAGATTAATCTAGATTAATTTCAAGATTAAAAAAATTAATCTATGCCCACCACTAATAATTAGCCACTGCTGTGGAGACGTTACAGGATTTTATTCACACACTGTTTATGAGACTTGTTGTTGTGAAACATGAAGCTGCTTCAACAGCCAATCAGATCCTCAGAGACGTCTCTTTAACATGAGGGCTGTTTCTCAATCTGCGTTCTTGTCTGTTCTTGTGAAACGTCATCAGTCGCAGCCAAAGTCCTGTTCCAATTAAAAAGCCTCCAAGCAGCCAAGTACAGTAAAATACTGTGTTCTCGCTCAGAGTCGTGTGGACTTCGGATTGCCAGATCTCCCAGAATGCATTTCGCCACCAAAAGGTGGAAATGTCGGAGGAGAAAACTTTCAACTGTAAGTTATAATACTGCTGTTCTCGTGTCACAAAGTAGTTTTAAGAGTTCTTTTATGAGAGAATAAATTTGTTAAACCTCCAAATATGTGGCTGATTTCTCGAGACAGAGCTAATTTTAAAAAATGCTACGACGTTTCCGGAGATGTGAGGTCCCGCCCAACGGGTCGGCCGCAACAAGTCCGCTGCTGTTCCAGTCGCTGAATGACTGCGTGCTCCCGTTTCTGGGAGTTTGTACTCCCGAGCCGAACTCGCCAAGTCCGAACTTTAAAGTACTGAAGTCCGAACTTGGCGAACTCTGTACTAAGAAACAGCAGAGGTGTCGTACCAACTTGTGACCAAATATAACGTCAAAGTACTTCCTCTTTAAAGGGGAAATGAAGCATTCAGTCAAGTTTACATGATTTAAAAGATGGATTTCCACTGTACTCAATAATTATATAAGAAACATAAAAAAAGTAAACATATAAAAGAAAACAGAAACACCGTTATATCTTTTGCGGCAAGGGCGCGCGAAAGATTTCACAGCTAAAGTCTGCACAGTCCGAACCAAAGTTCATGTTTTAATATGTTTGGTTAGTTTTAGTTTGGTTTCACGCTGTAATTCTGCGAGCGAACTAAAGACGTTTCCAGGACAGAGCGGCGTCCTGTGAAAGTCGTTGCCACTATATTGTTTTAATTATTATAGTATTACTACCTGCAGCACCAACTATAGGCTACTCGAGGCTCGTTCAAATTCACCAAATAAACGTCCTCGTTGTGCGAACATATTGTCGCCGGCAGGAGAGAAGAGAAGACAGCTAGAAATCCTTCTGCAGCTCTGTTTGAGATCTGGGTGACTAAAAATGGACGGGTGGTTAAAAATGAAAAAAAAAACCAACAACATTATTGAATACAGTTAACCTTTACAGAAAAAAGGCAGAGGTACAGTTTCCGCAGCAAAAGTAGTTTAATTTCATGAATTAAATTAAATGTTCATGTAGGGCTGATCGATTATGGCAAAAATCATCAATAGTCAATATTTAGATCACAATTATTTAAAAGGATTACTCTTTGAGTTAAGAAACATCAAATGTATTTCGAGACGCACCTGATGCATCTTTATGAGATGCTTCCCGGAAGCGTCTCATAAAGACGCTCTGGGGCGGTAGCTAGCTCCATTCGTGATAAAGGTGTTGACAGCCCCCCGAAGCCCCTACCCTTACAACCATCAGAAATTTCAGTAACTAAACCTAAGTCACTGAATTTATGCATGTCGGTCGGTAACCCAACAGCTAGGCACATCGGCCGTGAGACCTACTTTCTGGTGCTGCAATGTAGCAAAAGGCCTCTGAAGGGTACGTTTAGCATAAAATCCTTACGCTTAAAGCGTCAGTTATGACTCATTGAGATGAGAATGTGTTGGTATTTCATAGGTCTGGCCCGAATATTTGAATATACGACCGCTGGGTACAGATTCGATTTTCAATTATGACATTCGATTATTAGTTTTTATAATTAGTTTTTTTTGTGCGCCTGACCTCAGCCGACAGCAGTGAACGTAAAGCTCCAGTTTACATCAAAGGGAAAACGAAATGAAGCCCTCAGCTGTGAGGGAGCTCTTTAAACCGAGTGATTACAGCAGGTGTGTGGAAGTTATGGTGTTTATTAATTTTACAAAATCTTAATTTCATTACAGATCAAAACAGTCAAATTTCCTACATTTTAAAATTAATCAGTATCAAACTGTAGGCTGGAAACAAACGAACAACAACACAGTGAACATATTTAAATAAGTACATTAGGCCGATTGTAGAAGAAGAGCATTTATAAAAGCTACATGAATTTCGCATAATTACGTGCTTTTTAGTTTTGCTACCGGAAACACCGCATGCTCTGTACAGCAGCCACCAACCCGGTTCTGCACGCATCTATTTTCACTCTATTTTCACTTCGTTTAATTACTATCAAAGCGTCGAAGCTCAAATAATGAGGGCCAGCCCTAGCTTCAGGTGATGCAGCCGCTGTCAGCTCGTAGTGTGAACGGCCTTTAGTGTAACTTATATAGCACTTTGTGTTTGTAAAGCAGCTGTCTGGTTGTTGGTTTGATGTTTGCTGTGTGAAACACTATGAATTTCCAAAAAGGACCAATAAATATCTATCACCTATAAACAGTATTGGACAGGTGTGCCTTAGGGCCATCTTGATACGCCACAGCTGTGAGGTGGACGGATTAAGAAGTGTCCACTAACACAGATTTGTTAACAATATCTGAGCGAAATAGGCCTTTTGTTTACAGAGAAAGTCTTATGCTGCTTTCAGACCAAAAGTCAATGCAACGAGGCGTGAAGCCGTGATTTCCTGTCAGGCGGTTAAAAGGGGGCGGTGACGGCGACGCCTTTGCATGAGTTGAATATTTTCAACTCAAGTGAGGAAGTCACATTACGCTGCATCACGATAGCCTATCAGCGTTGAGATTGTCCATACGTCACTGACGGCTTCAGAGCGTTGTGTGGAGAAATAATTTATACTCCACAGATTCTGACCAATTAAAGTCATCAGCAACAGAAAGCAAGCATGTAAGAAAATTTAACTGAAAACAAGACTGAACACTTTTAACACCCTCCCTCCTCTGAAGGAGCTACAGCTCCACACTGCTGTCTGACCCCAACTGGTCCTCTGACCCCATAGGTGTCATTTACACTGGGGACGCTGGGGACATTTGGAAATGGCTGATTTTGCACCCCGTTCACGTTTTGAAAGCATTTGTTAAAAATATTCTGAAATATTTTGCACCACGAAATGTTATCTAACAAATGAAAATGCTCTGAGAAAGGTTTATTTTCACAATAAGAAAACCTGCAATGCAAAATAGTTTTCCGTCATATGAAAAAAGACGTTTTCACTGTAAATGCAGAAAATGTCTCCAGAATGCAAATTATGAGTTTAATGCTCAAAATCTTCTGGGGGAACCCCTGACCTCACACAAATATATTTCAGCATCAAAAATTTAATCTAAATTGTGCTAAAAATCTTGTCTTGTTCTCATCGTGCATCGTCACGTCTCATGACCCAAATGTTTCATCACGCCCCTGATCTGAGCACTTATGTCCCCGACACAAAGTGAGGCCCCTGACTGAGCCGCTCCGCTCTGCACCAGCTCCTCTCTACTCGGCCTACATATACTCTCCACTGATTAGTGAAGTCGTTGTATGCATGTTCTCATTAGGAGCTGAGCTCCCCTAAAGGTCTGATCCTAGAATCTGCTGCCCCTTTCAGAGCGATCACTAATGAAACCATTTTGTTCAGAGTAACTTGGCTCACAGCCAGCGAGACGTCCTGAAGCAGGAAACTACACAATCATCATCATGTTTCCTTCTTAAAGCGAAAGAATCAGTCAGAGTTTGAAGCTCCTGATCAGCTCTGAGTTCACATTTGGGATTTAATCTTTATTACATGAGAAATACTGCAGCCTGTATCATGATATATTAGAGCTGAAGGGACAGTAAGTAAGGAAAGTATTCAGATTTCATCAGATGGATCAAAAGACTTGCAGACAGATGAAACAGGGTCTGCAGTTGTTCCTATAGTGGAACTTAACAGAAGAACATCTCAGTGAGTTTACAGCTGAACTGTTCTCCATATTGATGCCACTGGAAAGGACAGAACAAATTAGTGATAAGGAAATATTAATATGCAGTGACTCTGTGTCAGCTCTTATAAGAATGACTGCCTGTTTGAAGGAAATGACAGGAAATGTTTGTTATACATTTCCTGTCTCTTCAAACTAAAGTGACTCCCCGCTGGCTGTTCTACCTGCTGGTCTTTATATAATCTACAGTGACATGTAGTCCCATTTAGAGCGCTGGAAATCCAGATTTGGTGATCCTGAAAAGTTTGTATCTGGATCAGGGTGATCCAATCCAATGATGGTTTGAAAAACAAAGTGAGAGGAGTTACTTTATCCTCGATAGCAAAACATGAGATTTCCAAATCCGGATCATCATTCTGATCCAGATTAAACTTCTTGAACAACTGGGCCCTGGACCCGCTGTATTTATGAGCTCAAGAATAGCTAGGCAGGAGAAAATGTCATATTCATGTGGGTCCTTAGTTAGTCAGCAGCTACCAGTCAGGCAAAAGTCAAAACTCGGGGGATCGTTAACGCGTTTCTGAGCTTTGAAGCCGCGGCAGAGTGATTATTACAGAGATCAGCTGATTCATTACGCTTCCTGTGGGGATTTACTGTAACGTCAGCTAACTAGGCTAACGTTAGCTTTTCAGAACACTTCGGACGACTTTATCTGGTCAAAAGTCTTTAAAAATGTGTCTTTACCTGAAGAGGCTGGAGACAGAAGGACCAACAGGCACACGAACAGATAAACCATCCCGGGTTTACATTTAAGTTTCGTCGATTTCACAGATTTTTGCCTCCTTAGCTTCGTGTCAAGGCCTCAAATATTTTACGGTTCTTAAAATATAACTTTATCTTCTTTAATCGTGATTTGCACCCAGATGGACCAGTAGATGCGTTCGACATGACGGCGGCTTCGCCGATTTGATAGTTTAACGTGACCTGCAGGGGCGAGGAACAAAAACGACGCCGTTAAGTCGAAAGCACCTACTGGTCCATCTGTGAGCTGCGATCGGACTGTTCTTCTTTGTCTCCTCCTTCTCTTCTTTATGCTTTCTCTTCTTCTTCTCAGTTAATGGCGGATTGCGAACAACTTTTAGATGCAAACCGCCACCTGCTGTACTGGAGTGTGTAACATCATATCAGTCAAACCTATGGAAGCCCATTTCCGCCAGTAAAATAAAAAATAAAATTAAAACTTAGCCTGGAGAAAAAAATAAAATATAAAATTAAGTCAAAATTATGAGATACTAAGTCATAATTATGAGATACTAAGTCAAAATTATGAGATACTAAGTCAAAATTATGAGATACTAAGTCATAATTATGAGATACTAAGTCAAAATTATGAGTTACTAAGTCATAATTATGAGATACTAAGTCAAAATTATGAGATACTAAGTCAAAATTATGAGATACTAAGTCATAATTATGAGATACTAAGTCAAAATTATGAGATACTAAGTCAAAATTATGAGATACTAAGTCATAATTATGAGATACTAAGTCAAAATTATGAGATACTAAGTCATAATTATGAGATACTAAGTCAAAATTATGAGATACTAAGTCATAATTATGAGATACTAAGTCAAAATTATGAGATACTAAGTCATAATTATGAGATACTAAGTCATAATTATGAGATACTAAGTCAAAATTATGAGATACTAAGTCATAATTATGAGATACTAAGTCAAAATTATGAGATACTAAGTCATAATTATGAGATACTAAGTCAAAATTATGAGATACTAAGTCATAATTATGAGATACTAAGTCATAATTATGAGATACTAAGTCAAAATTATGAGATACTAAGTCATAAGATGAGACAGTAAACACAACAGTCAAAGTAGCAGCTCTTTCAATTCTCATATTCAGTTTGACACAGAAATGGATTGTGAGTACATTGAAGACTACTTTAAACGTGGCTTTACAACAGATGAAATACTTCATTTGCTTTCTGATTCACATGGGATTGTACTAAGTAAACGCACCCTTGAAAGGATTTTAAGCAAGAAGCAACTGTAGTGAGAAAGAATAAAACCGACGTGGCTGATGTGGCAACCTTCATTGAACAACAACTGGAAACATCTGGTCAGTCTCATGGTTATAGATGGATGCACCAAAAATGTTGGTTACATGGAATTGTGACTGACAGAGAAACAGTTCGAATATTGCTACAGTTATTGGATGGTGAAGGTGTTGATCTGAGGTCAAGAAACAGACTACGAAGACGTCTTTACCACAGCTGTGGTCCAAACTATGTCTGGCACATTGATGGCTACGACAAGCTTAAGCCATTTGGAATCGGAATCAGTGGATGTATTGATGGGTTTTCTAGAAAGATGATATGGCTTGAAGCTTACAAAACAAACAATGACCCAAAGATCATCGCAGGCTACTTTATGGATGCCGTGATCAATGCTGGTGGGTGTCCTGCCAGACTCAGACTTGATTTAGGAACAGAAAATGGCCTTATGGCTGAAATGCAGCGTTTTTTGCATTTTTCTGAGAACCAAGCTGAAACAGACTGTGTTACCTTTGGTCCCAGCACTGGAAATCAGCGGATTGAAAGATGGTGGTTGATCTTGCGCAGTGAGTGTGTCCAGTTTTGGATAGACCTATTTGACAAACTGAGAGAAGATGGCTACTTCTCAGACAACTTCTTGGACAAGTCCTTGATCCAGTTTTGTTTTCTTCAAACAATACAGGTATTGTTTTACTTTCACATTAGGAGATACAAGATTGCTCAATAATATTTTTAAGAGCCTCAAATAACCATGCTTAAAATGTCATTGCTGTGTGAATAATACATAAATGATTATTTCTTGTTGTCAAAAGCACTAATGTGGGTTCAGGTGTTCAGTGTAGCTATGCATCAAATAGGAAATACCCTGTGTAATAAATAGCATGACATAATGAAGTAAAAGCCCTTTTCAGTTTTTTGGTTCTTCCACCACATTTTCATAGCTATAATAATATAAGTATTATATTATATATATTGAATATATATTATAAGGTATTGAATAATGCTGTTGTGCCAACCTGTCATATTACAACCAGAAGGCAAATCTCACAAATAAAAAAAGCCATGGGTCAGGGCTACTTCAATATGGCATTAATCAAATATGCTCAATATTTTTATATAATCTAACTGAATACTATTTTTGTCCTAGGAAGAACTTGATCAGGTTGTTATGACTTGGAACAACCACAGAGTCCGTCAAGTCCACAACTCACGATCACCTCATGGACGTCCCTCCATATTGCACGCCGTCCCTCATCTTTATGGAGGCCGAGACTGTTTACACCATGTGGACCAGGAGAAGATTGAAGTCTGCCTTGAAGAATGTGTTTTCAAAGACTTTCCATGTGATGAAGACCTGTTCCATATCTGTGTGGACCTAATGTCACAGCATAATCTGAAATTAACAAATGATGTGTTTGAAACAGTTGACCTGTATATTCAACTCAGACAGCTGACAAAAAATGAACTAGATCTAGATCATTAACTTTCCTGTGTCTGTGCCACATGTTGTATGTCAATGTTTTTGTTTCCTGTTTTGAAATGTAACTGATTGCAGTCGTCAAATTTATAATGTTTCAACCTATGATGAATGCTAATCGTGTGGGTATTTAAACACATAAAGAATACTCTTTTGAACAAAATATAGGTACACATAAATTATCGTCCCAACACTGACTAAGAACTGAGTAAAAAATCCACACATTTATTAAATGAATCATTTATTGCAATTTAATGCAACCACAGAATACAAAATTGCATATGATTTCATTTTCAACTGAATTCCAACAGCAGGGAGCCTTTTAGAGTAAACCAGCTCTAGGCATCTGGAACGGTTGACAGTGCAAAACTGTCTTTGGAATACAAGAAAACAAAACAGCACCTGAAAATTAAAATAGTGCTTATTATGTGAAATTAATAAACAATGTTTACCTTGAAACAAACTTGGACTATAATGTGACATGTACTCCTTTTGTGCTGAAACAATTCTTTCAGAAATTAGCTTCAGTATGGAAATTATTGAAAAACAGCAGTTATGTGAACATAACAGGTAATAAATTACCAATGTTATAACAAACATAAAAACTATAAGTAAGCCGTCTTAGTATTAGTTTGCAACAATGAATTGCACTTTCTTTTGGTATCTTTCTGTGCAGCTCACTAATGTCCACACATGAAGTAGATTGAACCTGCAGTAAAGTGGTGTTTTCTCAAAAAGAACACTTGGTGTAGTTGGTGTGTGTGTGTGTGTGTGTTTGTGTGTGTGTGTGTGTCTGTGTGTGTGTGTGTGTGTTGGCGGGGGTGGGGGGGTTATGGAGGCTGAATGAAGTGCAAATGCTTTCAAGTTTCAAAGTTTCAACAAACACAATTTGCACAAGTTGTAAATGCATCACATGAAACAGTCAAGTTCCTAAATTTTGCCCTCATAGGTCAAATTACCCTAGATATTAGCACCACGTTATTAATTTAATATCCATATCAATAAAAGTTGCCTCAGGTTATTGGTGAAGTGTAGCAAACCATCAGTATTAAACTACTTCCTTAACAGAGGTATTTACAGTGAGGTCTTTGCATTGAAACATACCACTTAAAATAACTTGTTTTTAAATAGAAAACATTGTTCAAAGTGGCAATAAGCAGCAGAAAATGTGGACAGCATGTGAAAGCTGTGACCGTTAAATAAGGTAGCTGGAGTACCTACAAAGCCTAAACATAAACCTCGGATGCCAGTCAAGTTTTTGTTGGTGGAAGTCTTTGTGTTTTAAGCAATGTCCATTACCCAGACATTGCTTTCTAAGACTTTGTTCATTTCATGTCGAAAATCTGGGTAGCTGTCATAGCTGACAGGCAACTCCAAGTAACAGCCACATGTATGAGCAACAGGTCTTCTTTGAAATCCCTGAAGTTGTGTGAAGCTGACAGTAATCCTCTTTCCTGTGAACAAATCTGATCCAGTGCAAAATCTTAGGAAAGAGGACAGATGCTGGGTGTCTGATTCTCTAAGGTACGCACTTACGCATTCTGACAATTTGTTTCTCCTGGGAATTCTGAGAACTGGGGTAAGTAATTGATTTCATGATCTTTCGTGATGTTGGTTGTAACTCTTCAAAGGCTGCTGCAATCCCTTTCAGCTGTGATTTTACAGGTGCAAGTGTGTTGCTCCACTGTTCAATCACAAAGGCAGGCTCTTGAATCAGTTTTTGGTGTGCAAGCTCCCTCAAGATTTTCTCAATGTTGTCTGCTGTTGGAAGCCTCCGACAGTTGTGAATATCCATGATTTCCAACAATTCCTCTTGGTCAACTCCATCAAAATCTGAACGACAAGATTCAAGGATCACTCGCTCAGACTCTGACACATAACTAAAAAAAGCTGTCCACAAGATCACTCTCTACAAAGCCCAAAACGGCTTGCTCCAGAAGTACAGGTGCTAGTTTTATAGGAAGGTACTTCTCTTTTTGCCAGCCAAATGTAATTATTCTGCCTACACTTTCCCATTCTTCTTTACCAAAATCATGACGTAGATATGGCACTTTAAAAGCATTTCCTATTGTGCACTGCTCATAAAAGTCATTCCAAAATTCTGACAGTACATCTCTCAAAACACCTCCATCATCCACAGCCTTTTCAAGCTTTCCATCAGGAAGAATAACTTTAAAGTACATGTCCTCCTCCATGATACTTTGCTCAGAAAAAGACTTGAATGAGTTCTCTAAGAATCTGTCCACGGTGGAGAACAATAATTTTCTTCACTCTTTCTCCGTGATTGTCTCCTTCCTGCAACATCTCTATGGAAGGAGGTAAGGGTGATTCAAAAGACAGTTCTTGTTGGAGAGGCAAGGTATCATCAAGACTGGAGTACTCCATCCCAGAGATGCTTTCTGTGTGGAAAGTTATAATTCCACTATCCTCGAAAGCATCCGCATGAAGCAATGTTTCATGATCTGGTAAAGTAGATGCACCAGTTGGCTCGACTGTGGCGTAAAGAAAGGAAACACTCTCACTGCTTGCATTTGCATGAATACTGTGCTGCTTCCAACATAAAGAACATCTGTAGTATTTAGCTCCACAGTGTCTGCCGTAGAAGTGACTGGAGAGGGGTGATGGATATCAAGTCTGTCATGTGTCTTTTCACCTTCTTGTGAAGTTGCATCACTATTCTCCTCCTCATTTATGTCACTGGCAATGTCTCTTTTCTTGGTTGTTAAATAGAAACGTAGAACAGGTAACTTTGTCTTTTCATAAAGTTCCCCGACTGTGACACTATCCTCTAATGAATGCTGCTGAAAGTCAGTTAAATCAGTGTCAAAATCACTAAGGCTCCCCTCTGCATTTTTTCCACCTGGAAAAAACAACTGCACAGCCTTTTCAATCAAGGTTTGTTTTTTACTGTCCTTTGAGACACTCTCTTTTCTAGTTCCCCCACCCTTTTTGGTGCGTACCTGCATATATTCCCCTTCTCTGAAATGCATCCATCCCAGCTCAATTTTTCTCTGTGTCTTCTCAGCATTCTTTGGAGGTGTTTGGCGTTCTCTCTCAGACACCTGATCTCCTTTGTTTCTTGCAAGCTTTCCTCTAAGTCGCTCAAAGATCTTTGACTTGCGACTACTAGGTTCCTTTTCTTTCCGTCTGCAGTATCCAAAAACAGCCAGTCGATCACCATAGGATGGCAAATACTCTTTTAGCTGGTCATCTGTCATGAAACGTATGACACTGGAATCAATCTACAATGAAGAAATATTTCATGAATTCCTAGGTCAAATGCATTAAGTTAAAACCATAAAAAATGTGTAAATCAAACCAGATATTATTTACAAAGCTCTTTGAAACTTTGGGTTTAAAAAAAATATTTATATGTGATGATTTATGTGTGATGTGCATTTCCTATATTAACTACCTTCTCCTGTTCCATTCAGCTGTATGTCTTCCTCAGGCACATGTCGTGACCTTAAGTAGTCACTCAACTCATCCATTTTGTGACAGAACACCTCTGAACCTCTGTTGAATAAAATCAAAGGTTTAATATGACATTAAAGAAATAAAATACATATTAATAATTGTTTTTGGTTTGTAGTTTTGGCATTCTCAGGTGCTCTGTTTCCGGTTTAGTGGTGAAATTATACCAGGGACTCAATTCAAATCGCCAATGGGCCAGAATCAGAAGTGAATTATGACCCAGCTTGTATTAATAAAATAAGAATCAATTAGCTATAATACTAAGTCAAGATCATGTATACATTTATTGTATGCATGGTGTTATTAAAACTGAACACAACCAACTGCAATGGTGATACATGTAAGAGCATTAAAACACAAATGGCAACAATCAACTACTATGTATATTTTTTGCTAAATAAATTACTGTCAGACTTTAACCACTGTGTAACCAAATATTTTAGTTACACTGTGTATTTTAATGAAGTACTGCTACTACATAAAAGATTTAATTATCACTACCACTGAATGCCATTGAACCTACCACAGACGCCTAGTCCATGGCTGGTGTGAGGGGATGAGCCATACAAACACCTCGAATTACAAGCGTTGTGTGGCCTATGTCATGACATTAGATGTTGAACTCTCCGCTTTACATATCTTATATGCCTGTGCCTAATGTCATAACATGGTAATGTAGTTCCTATTAACGTGATGAATAGGAGAGAGTACACTCTAGTAAACATTGATACACAACATCGCACATTTATAGGCCTCCTTGGTTGAAGTTTGGCTATGTGGAATAATTTATTTAGAATCAAGAGTTGGATTGTGGTCATACATACATTACACGTACATACTTTTAACGTTCCACAGCTGGAGAGTCGTGAGCTGGTTGAAAACAATTACAGACACATTCCTGCCCCTTTATTATCAAGTGTCTGTATGTGGTTTTCGACTCAACATAGCTTATATCCATGATGTTAATGGGAGTTAGCATGTGGCCAAAAATAGCTAAAGTTAGTCAACTAGAAAGCGAAAGAGGACAACACAATGCACGTATGTACACTATAATCATGACTTTTAACATACTGTAGATCTACATGGCAATGTTACTTGTTATGTTGACACTTACCAATTTATGATTAAACAGCTAATGAAATGTGGAGGCTGGTGTCGCAGTCTTTGATTAACACGAAGCAACTCAGCTGTAGCATTACTGACGCTGTTTACATTTAAGGGACACCATCTAGTGGTGTGTACACGTTACGACAAACCCATGGTTTTAAACTAAAATAATATTAAATATATTGTTAAAACTACAGCACAGTTAGAATGATTTAAACACTACTTTACACCTTATATTGTACTTTTACTAATGTCACCTGTAATTATCTTACCTTTAGAGTTGCATATCGTTTGCATGCTTAGGCCAGGGAGGTGATGAAGGAACGTTTGAAGACAGCACAACTGGTGCACATGTGCACTTTTTATCTCATAATAATTTTGACTTAGTATCTCATAATTTTGACTTAGTATCTCATAATTATGACTTAGTATCTCATAATTTTGACTTAGTATCTCATAATTATGACTTAGTATCTCATAATTTTGACTTAGTATCTCATAATTATGACTTAGTATCTCATAATTTTGACTTAGTATCTCATAATTATGACTTAGTATCTCATAATTTTGACTTAGTATCTCATAATTTTGACTTAGTATCTCATAATTATGACTTAGTATCTCATAATTTTGACTTAGTATCTCATAATTATGACTTAGTATCTCATAATTTTGACTTAGTATCTCATAATTTTGACTTAGTATCTCATAATTTTGACTTAGTATCTCATAATTATGACTTAGTATCTCATAATTTTGACTTAGTATCTCATAATTTTGACTTAGTATCTCATAATTATGACTTAGTATCTCATAATTTTGACTTAGTATCTCATAATTTTGACTTAGTATCTCATAATTTTGACTTAGTATCTCATAATTATGACTTAGTATCTCATAATTATGACTTAGTATCTCATAATTTTGACTTGGTATCTCATAATTTTGACTTAGTATCTCATAATTATGACTTAGTATCTCATAATTTTGACTTAATTTTATATTTTATTTTTTTCTCCAGGCTAAGTTTTCATTTTATTTTTTATTTTACTGGCGGAAATGGGCTTCCATACAAACCCCAGTAAGGTGCTCTCATATTCTGTTCACCAACCAGTGACTTTAGGAAATTTAAATAAAGCCTTCCTGGTGATTCTTTTCTTCTCCTTCTGTTCCCAACACCTCCATCAGATTCCATCCAGCCCTGCTTTCTGAACCCTGTCTTCAAATATCTGTCTTTCCAACTCAAACACTATGCAGTGCAAAATGACATGTTCAACATTTTCTTCAGTTTTCACACTTCAATAAAACAAGGTGCTGTTCAGTCCTGTGTGATCTACTCTCAGTCTTGTCATAATTTCCTCCCTCCTGGTCCTTTCACTATAATTTTTATTACTGACAGACTTTTGTATTTTATAGTAGCTCCTTCCTTTCCTGTCTTCCTCCCACCGTTTCTGCCATATTTCAGTACCTTTCTTCTTAACGGCTGTTTTTCCTTCTCCTTTTCCTGGCCGTATTTGAACTGTTATTTCCTTTTGTAGTGCCTCTTTTTTTTAGTTTGTCTGCAATCTCATTTCCATTTACTCCCTCATGAGCTGGCACCGAACTGAACATCTATTGTAATTAATCATTAAGTACAACTCATTATGGCTGTTGGAGCACATTCCTGTTTGTTCTGTCTGTCAGCAGTCAGAGCAGCAGCTGAGCCAATCACTGATATTATAAACATTCAATTCAATTCAATTTTATTTATATAGCACCAAATCACAACAACAGTTGTCTCACAGCGCTTTTCATAAAGAGCAGGTCTAGACTTACTCTGTGATGATATTTACTGAAACGCAACAATTCCCACCAAGAGCAGCACTAGGCGACACAGGCAAGGAAAATCTTCTTTTAAGAGGCAGAAACCTGGAGCAGAACCATGGCTCAGGGTGGGCGGCCATCTGCCTCAACACAATATCCAGACAGAAGTACAGAC
This sequence comes from Lepomis macrochirus, assembly GCA_024633595.2. Classification (NCBI taxonomy): domain Eukaryota; kingdom Metazoa; phylum Chordata; class Actinopteri; order Centrarchiformes; family Centrarchidae; genus Lepomis; species Lepomis macrochirus. The sequence goes on along the minus strand of JALXJV020000002.1, from coordinate 32,373,218 downwards.
AGTAAAGGTGATGTTGCTACAGACTGAATGAATAATAAATAAACTTCTAGTTTTCAAAAAGTCTAACAGGACGTTGCATATTTATTCTTGGTAATTTGAGCGCAGAGGCCTACATATTCAAAAACACAGCTAAAGGTTCCCAGGACGTTAAAAAGTGACGCCGAGGTGTCTTGACCAAGCGTCCACATGTGACGAGTTGGGAGTGAGAATGTGTTAAAATATCAGACTTCAGATCAGCTATTTGTTGACTTTTGAACAGCGTCCTGCTTCTAGAGCAGCAGAAACCAGGAGTCAATAAAAACAGGATCATTAACTTTCTTTAACTGTAACTGGAGCTGAGAGAAGAAAATCTGATGGCTCAAAATGTCTCAGCCTGTGATCAGAGAACAAAATGGTGTCACATTCAGAGGGAGTTTGGTAAGAAGCAGCTCTGAGCTCATTTTAACTTCACCACGCCCCACTGACGTCTCTGAAACAAGATGTGTTCCAGATTTTCCTCTTTCCTGTTTGTGGATAACAATCACAGAGCTCAGTCTCTACAAAGCAGCTGCATGTGAACTCCTTTTATATCCTCAGTCCAAGTGTGAGGAGAAATAGAGCTGCATGTCCATCTTCTTCTGTTACGTGTTTCCTACAGAGACGCCACAGAAGAAGAGAGGAAGGTCACCTGATGCTGAATAAAGACAGAGTGCAGACAGAGGAAGCTGCTCTCAGCCTGTTGAAGGTTCATTGTTCTCGCTCACAGTTGTGACAGTAAAAGTGAGAAAGACTCTCAGAGTTAGTGAACTCTTTCTTACAGAAAGTTCCTGTTTAAGTGTCTCCTGACGTCTGCTGAAGTTTTTTAAACCTTTTTCATGTTTTCAGCTGTTTGTTCCTCTCATGTCGTCACCTTTAAGTCTCAGCTCCTGGTTTCCTGAACAATAAATTAAAGTGATATTATATTTACCTGTAAAACAGCAGACGGTGGTTCCACTGACCTTCTGTGTTTGTCAAAGGTCAGCAGGTAGCTTTGTTTATTTATTATAGATAATTATGTGTTAAAGCTGAGCGCTGTGACCTGAAAGTGATGTGAACACATGACAGGCTGGTTCCTGATGAGACTGTAACACAGAAAACACACGTTTATTATTATTCAACATGACGTCTGTCTGTTGGTTGATCACATAACAGCTCATCATCTAAATGTTCCAGTTTTAACTGTTTTTTTAACTGTTTTCTCTTCTTACTGATAAAACAAAGAATCAGCTCAGGAGAAAACAGAGCAGACAGACGAGCAGCAGCTCTCAGTCACAGTAGTTCAGTTTAGACTCCACAGTGAAGAAATTTAAATCAAAAGCAGGTTTTGCTCAGTTTAACTTTGTGTCTGTGAGCAGCAGCAGGATAAACTCGTCTCCTCCCTCATGATACAGTCTGCAGTATTTCTCATGTGATAAAGATTAAATCCCAAATATGGAGGCAAAGTGTTTCAGCTGCTGTTGAACTCAGAGCTGATCAGGAGCTTCAAACTCTGACTGATTCTTTCGCTTTAAGAAGGAAACATGATGCTGTTTCTCTGTACTTACCCCTTGGGTATTAAAGGAATTCAAGCTGGCTGGGAGCCAAGTTACTAAGTGTAATGAGTCACAGGAACTGTTACGACCCCCTGTTGGTCTAGGGGAGTGGGGTCATAAACATATAGGCAGAAACTGGTAAGTTTGGATAAAATGATAATTTATTTGGTAACAAAAGGGTGCAAGCAATAAACAAACAAAAGGAGGGTGGATGAGGGTGCTGTGAAAATAACAAACCAAGTTAAATAAAAGAGATCCTCAAAAGGAGGATTGTGCCTAACTATTTATTTAAACAGGAATTTCTTACTACAAAAAACACAAAGAGCACAGCACCCACTACACCTAATGAAACTAACAGGAGGAAACTTACGTGTGGCAGTCAGTGTGGACTCTGGCCCTAGTTCCACCCTCTTCCTAACCACAAGCTAATAAGTACACGTAAGCCAAACACACACAAGGTACTATCACTGGCTACAAAACACAAGCACAAATGAGTCACTCTGCTAAGCACAAATGCAACTGCTAACCAACAATGTCTGATTCACACGAGGCACACAAGTCAAGTGGCTGTGACAAGCTGCCACAATCAACTGCTGGGCTCTCCTTATGAGCTGGATGTGATTGCAGGTGGTGACGAGCCATTGGTTGAGCTGGAATGGAGGGAACCAATGGGTGGGGCTGAGGTCAGCACCCTAGAAACCAGGAAGTAGGCGGGTCTTCCACAGGGACATGCAGCCTACTTAGTAGAAGTGAGAAAGGGAAAAGGGGTAACACAAATATGACGGCGACAGCCGTGACAGGAACTAAACAGAAAGTTGGGATTCAGAGGCTTTCACTAGATGGTTTTCTGCAGTTTGAAGCTAACTTAAGCAGTTAAAACTCAGAAATAAAGAATTATAAAGCAGGAAGTGTTTTGCTACAACAGCAGAGGAGCAGCTGACTCCTGTCCTCCATCTTTACTCAGCAGCTTGTTCACTCTCTGGCAGTATTTGCACTCTGCACTCCCACACTGTTGTGTTCTTCTTGACAAACATTAGACTTGTATTTATACATCATGTTGTTGTCCAGTGTTGCTTAAATATACGGTATGTATGTATATGTATATATTAAATACACTGTATTGTAGGCTATATGTCGCCATTTTTATGGGTCTTTTCCCAGAGGAACCTTGGACTCTTACGTTCACTCGTCACACGGCAGCAGCATGGGCTCCGTCAGCACAGGAAACAGAATTGATTAGTTCACGACTCTCAACTGTCTGTTTGAGTCGTTCATTTGTCACGTGACAGCTCGGCTACAGGGCTGTGGTAAGCAGGCAGTACAGCAAACAGAACTGATTAGTTCACGACTCTCAACTGTGGTTCTCTGGGTTTGAGTCGTTCAATTTTCACGTGACATCTCGTCTACTGTGGAGCAGGAATGAACTAATCATTCAGCGCTCACATGGGTCCTCCTCAGAGTCTGTCTTCACTCGGCAGGCTGACTTACTGCCAGCACTGGGGAATGAGAGGCTAGTCTGTTGTCAGGTAACAGTCACTGGACTGAGATATATATAAATCTATTTCGATAATTTTGTGACATTTAATAAAGCACAACATTATTACAGTGCAGTGATTGTGCTAAGTTATGGTTTTAACACAGCCATACCGTAACTTTAGTCCTGCTAGTGTTTACAGCTAACAGCTGATGAGAGTTGTTCTGGGTCCAGTCCACTTCTGAAGCTGAATTACCTCTGAGGTCGTCTCCTTTCCAAAACAAACGGACCAGCTCATTAAAACATTAAAACACAGCCACATAGCAGCGTTAGCCCTCCTGTGGTGTGTCACAGCGAACAGCTGATTTGGTCTGCCTGAGAACGCAACGTAACTTTTACTTATTTACACAACAGAGTGGTTTCACAGCTCTTGACTGGTGAACAACCTGCAGTGTTTGAGATTATTAAATTTGTTAAATTTTAATAAGTGTGTGTTTTATTCATCTAGGGTGTCAAGCTTATTACTTCAATATATTCCCTGCAAATCTGATGTTAATCTATAGATTTTATTCATAGATAGGGACCTAGGCTACTGTATGAATGAGCACTTTAGAGATATAAAGATAGTAATTATAACTAGAACTGCGAGCAGTTGTAAACGGGGTCCAAGCCCCGGCCAGTCGCCCCGGCCTCGCTGAGTGCGCTGAGTCGCCCCGCCGACGTCCCGCGTAAGGTCCCCGAGTGAGGTCTCGACAGCCCACTCCGAACCGAGGCGAAATGCGGCGTGTTTGAAAATGCCATTGAAATGAATGGGCTTAGCGACGTCCTTTGAGGTTCGATTACGGCGCCACCTTTTGGCCGAATTGCACCAAGTCGGTCAGGTGTCATCAGGGCCCCATGGGGAAGAACTGACCCAAATTTGGTGTCGATCGGAGCTGTGGTACTGGAGATATAAAATGCATGTAAGTGAATGGGAGTTTTTTGATATATGATGAAGAGCGCCACCGTTTGGCCGATTGACACCAAATTAGACACAGGCCCTCGGGAGGTCATGTCGGATAAGGTCTCCAAGTTTGGTGTTGATCGGCCATTCCAAACCTTGTGAAAATGTGTGCTGGTTCGAAATCCCATTCATATCAATGGGGCTTCTGACCGGATTTGATCTTCAATTACAGCGCCACCTTTTGGCCAAACTGCACCAAATTTTTATGGTATCATCAGGGCCCCATGGGTAACAATTGACCCAAATTTGGTGTCAATCGGACCAGCGGTTCTGGAGATCTAAAATGAATGTAAAGTCAATGGGATTTTTTTGAGCAGCGCCAACTAGTGGCTAACTGCACCAAATTTTGCACAGTCCTTCAGGGGGGTGTGCTGCATAAGGTCACCAAGTTTGGTGTTGATCGGCCACTCCTAACCTAAGATCTGCCATCACTTCCTTTTAGTAGCATTTTTCGCAAACGTTTAACGTTTAAGTCAGAATTCTGAGAAAAAAGTCAGAATTCTGAGATTAAAGTCAGAATTCTGACTTTTTTTCTCAGAATTCTGACTTTAATCTCAGAAATCAAAAAAAAAATCCCCACATGGCCCTAATTCTCTTCCGCAATAAACAGAATGTCGCTGGTGAAACTAATCTTTCACTCAGCAGAGAGAGAATATTCATTTCAATTTTCAATTTTATTTATATAGCGTCAAATCACAACAACAGTTATCTCACAGCGCTTTTCATAAAGAGCAGGTCTAGACCATACTTTGAAGTTATTTACAGAAGCCCAACAATTCCCACCAAGAGCAAGCACTAGGCTGACACAGGCAAGGAAAAACTTCCTTTTAAGAGGCAGAAACCTCGAAGCAGAACCATGGCTCAGGGTGGTGACCATCTGCCTCGACCGGTTGGGGTGAGGGGAGAGAGAGAGAGAGAGAGAGAGAGAGCAGAGGGAGGCAGCCTACACAGTATACACATAGAGGTACAGACAGTAAAGCTAATGTTGCTATAGACTGAATGAAAAAATGGTACAGATATTTATAGTAATGTTAATGATAATAACAGTTATAATAGCAATAGGACTAGTAACAGCAGTTGCAACAGTAGCAGAGGGCGTCGAGCAGGAACACAGGGGCAGCAGGATTTCCAAGGCAAAAAGACATCTTGTCCTGTGAACAAGTGGACATTGTAAAGACTAAAGACATTTCAGTAATCAAACTGTGAAAGTTTGACTTTTCTACAGAGATGCAAATATGATATATTGGCTAACTGACATGGGGCACTTTTGTGTGGACTTTGCATGTTCTCCCCATGTCTGCGTGGGTTTCCTCCACCACCAAAAACATGTTGGGTTCTCCAGTCAGTGCCACTGAACAGCGGCTGCCCACTGCTCCCTTAAGGGAGGGGTTTAATGCAGAGGATGAATTTTGCAACATGTACGTGACAATAAAGTGTCATATTAGATCTTCAGGATTTGGACGTGGTCTGAAAATGACAAAGCTTTGTGTTGCACACAGTGGTTAATTTCTATTGTACAATACTACGTGCACAAAAAGGAGGAAGTGTACTAACAAATTGAGCTTGGTGCAGAAACAGGTAGTTGAAATAAAACAATACAGAAACAAGTTACGAAGGGTGTATTTATGGTTACATTGACCTCAATCCCTTAGAAGCATTTCCCAAAACACTAACCTGTTTCTCAAAATAGTGCTTCAAAACCCCACAATATTAACGCATCTGGCCACAGCACTATTCCAACCTGCTATTGTCACTATGTTAAAACAACAAGCAAAGGGTTAAGCACATTTTATAAGATATTAAGACGCACTACAAAGCAGGAGACTCCCAACCACAGATCCAGAGCCAGCAACACCTGCAGGAAGCGACAGGAGGAGGAAGCACACGACCACGGGAAAGGGAAGAAGTCGAGTTAGTAACATGCATTAATGGGATGAGGTTGCACTCAGAGAGAAAGAGAGAAGAGGAGAGAGGAGCTCAGTGCATCATGGGAAATCCCCAGCAGTCTAGCCTAAAGCAGCATAACTATAGGGATGGTTCAGGACTCACCTGAGCCAGCCCTAACTATAAGCTTTATCAAAGAGGAAAGTCTTAAGCCTACTCTTAAATGTAGAGACGGTGTCTTATGTGGTTTTATAACCCTATGTAGCACCGTTTTTGCAAACGGGAAGAACTTCAACTGTGGCGCCGATGTTTTCATCAAGCTGCATGACGCAGCTGTAAAATGTCAGTCATCTTACGTTTTCTTAACATAGAACATGTAGATATGGTGTAAGTACTAGTTTGGCTGTACTAGATATTTGATATATTCAGTAGTATATTTTTATAAAACCCTATTCACAACCATACTTTGAAAACCGGAAGAACTACAAATATTATGCTAATTTGTATCAAGGCGCATGAATTGTAGTTCAGAAAATATTACTATATTTCATGTAATTGGAAATTGCAAATGATGTACTGAGTGCACACTGGGGGGTTTGCACAAACTACAAACCCCATCTCCAGAAAAGTTGGGATATTTTCCAAAAAGCCTGCATCAGTGCCTACAGCATGAGTGAGCTGTATGTGTGTGAAGGTGCTACTGACACAGAGGCATGAATTGGCATTTTAGAAAGACATCTGTTGCCATCAAGTCGATGTATCTTTCCAGGACATGCTTATTTCAGCAGGACAATGCCAGGCCTCAGTCTGCTTCATACACACAGATTGCGCATTCTTTAAAGTCCTGCTGCCAGTCCAGATCTGTCTTCTATTGAAAATGTGTGGCGCATCAGAATCAGACAGTGGCGACCACAACCTGTTGAGCAGCTGAAGTTTTGTATAACAAAAATTCCAATTACAAAACTGGCACAATTAGTATCTTCACTTCCCAAATGATTAGTTGTTATCCGAGGAAAGGTGAGCTAACACGATGGTAAACAAGCCTCTGGCCAAACATGTGTTGAATGCATGAAATTCTAACTTTGTAAATATTTATAAAATACAGTTACATTGATCAGTAAAACTACTGAACATCTTTTCTTTGTACTTTTGTCAGTTAAATAAATAGCAGGTCTTTTGAACAATTGTTCTTGAGGTTGCTTGGCTCTTTCTCTACTTGTTTCCAAAACCATCTCTTATATCTCTTTTCTGTGTCTTTATTTTGCCCTCCACCTATTCTTCAATCTTTCCCTCTCCTTTCTCAGGAACTCCACCTTCAGCTCAGGCTGGCTATCAATTCTTTCACCTTCTTTTTTGATACTCCCTGTTCCTTCTCTTTCGTTCCTCCACTAATAGCTTTTCACGAGCCATTATGGCTTGAAATGCATTTCATTATGCAGTCAGTATGCTTTTCTGATGGATAAGCATAAGCAAATGATGGATAAAGATAAGCAACACTTTATTACATAGTGAGTACAAGAGGCTTTGAAAGTAAGATTCAATTTAAAACATAAAGCTATTTTGTGGCAATTGCTTGAAATTCAACACATGAAACTGAACAACAGTAATATCAAATGTTTAGGAAGTAATATCACGGAAGTAAATACATGCTAAAATGAGGAATAATGCACTTCAGTGGCATTTGTCAACACCGTCTTAGTGAGAGTCAACACCGTCAGACACAAATCCTGACGGAGTTGACGTCTGACGGAGTTGACAAAATAACATATTTCCCCTCAAAACACATGTGCTCATCACAGGAGCCATCTTATTTATCACTGGTTGCTTGTGACCTCTATAATCTACTTAAGTTAAGAATTTATTACTGAAAATATGATACAAATCTTGCATTTCATTAATGATGGTGTTGACACACTATGGTTGTGACATGCAAGGTATCAACAAGTAGGTATGAAATATATAGAATCTAAAAGACTTACCAGAGCTAGCATGGTCTCATAGCATTAGCAATTGAACAAGGAAGTGATAAAGGGGTCCTCAGAGTTTTAGCAGCCTTCAATTATTCCTGATTTTTTTATTTAAAAAAAATGTCTGACGGTGTTGACAAAAACCCCGGACACAAGTTAAATCGTCTAAAAAGACGATTAAAATCTGTTTTAAACTGTAACTTTTGATACCTATTAAAATATTTACTGAACTACTAACAAATAGTAAGTATAATGGTTAATTTTGCATTACTTTTAATTCTTTTTAAGCTATTGTAATGTAATACCACCTGCTTTCGGACAAGGACTTTTACAGGCACTGGTCATTTTTAATTTAAAAAAATGTGAAACAACATGAAATAAATAATTGGGTGTGCTAAAGTTGTCTTGTTAGTATTCTGGTTAAATTTATGAATAATATTATATAAATGTTTTACCAGAAAACTGTGTTTTATCTGGTGGACATGTTTTGTCCCTGAGCTCAAGAATCACTGAGGGGCGTGTTGCCACGCTGTGGGAGGAACCAGCTGGATCCTTCTGATTGGCTTACTCTAAATGATGGCTCTAATTACCTGTGCATGGAGGAGGGAGTGAAAGAAATGAAACCATCTGTTTTCGTTTTCGACAGAGCAAACAGCAGCAGACGGATTCCAGGATTTCACTTTATCTCTCTTGGATATGTTTGTGTTCCTGTTCGTCTTTCTGTCTTCAGCAGCTTCTGGTAAGAAAGCTTTTATTGTCAATAGATTCATGTAGGTAAGACTTTTGACCAGTGTAATAAAATAGCCTAATGTTCAAGTGTTTGTAACAGGGCATCTCATGCGTCACATATACACGCTTTGGAAAAGTCGTGTCTATAGTACGCAAAACGGCGATTTTGCGTGATACGTTGCAGTTTACAATAGCGTTGCAGCACAAATGAGGCTTTGGATAAAAGTGTCTGCCAAAGGAGTAAATGTAAAAAAGATATATAACTAAAGGAGAGGAAATCATATCATTATAGTCGTGTTTCAGGTTTTAATTCACTTTAGTCTGACTTGTAGCTACTAAGCTATAAGTTTTCACCATCTGAACAGCCGGTGAATTGTCCCCAACCGAAAGAGACACTGTGAAAGGGTGGATACATTGTGGAAGGAAGGACAGGCTACACTACTCTGTCAACAGGGCCCAGTTGTTCAAGAAGTTTAATTTGGATCAGAATGATCCAGATTTGGAAGTCCCATGTTTTGCTGTCCAGGATCAGATAACCTGTCTTATATTTGTGCCGTTTTTTTCAAAGCAACGTTGGATTGGATCACCCTGATCCAGATGCAAACGTTTCAGGATTAACAAATCTGGATTTATATCTTTAATAATAAATACCAAATTGAGAGATTAATGCATTTATTGTATTAGGATATCTTTAAAAACAAAATAAACCAAAATGTACATTTAAACAAGTTTAATTATACAATTAATGATAATTAGGTAGCATACCGTAATTATCGTATATCACAACAGATCGGATGTATTTCCATATCCATTCAACCTAACTCAGAACAAGATAATAACAAAAGTATCTTATTTAATTATAAAACATTTTATTTTAATATGTTAATACAGGAAATAGGCTAATAGAAAAAGGTGGAAACGAGCTGATCTAAAACATAACGAAGAAGCAGCAGGTGTCGTGGGTTTTGTTTTTGACTGCAGCTTCTCCGAACCTGCACTGCCTCCGCTTTGGTGTCCGCTGCGGCGGTTGTTTCTGCTGCTGACTGGAACCTTGTGCCAACTTTTCTCCCCCATGAACGGCGCTCTCAGCTCCTCTACAAGTTGCTGCATGAACTTGAGGTGCTGCGGAGCTCACGAGGATCAGCCGACATGAACGGAACATCTGGATCCGACGTGTCTGATGAAAGTAGCCGCCTCTTTTTCCTTGATGTGGACTCTGGATCACTCTCTGCACCCAGGAAACGTTGCTGTCACTTTCCACCTCCGATTGTTCCCAAGCATCCGGATTATCACTATTCAAGTTCTGAAGCATCTCCAGGGCCATAGTTTCAGGGAAATGTAACAAAAGAATACCGCAAAATTCCGTGCGGTCAAAATGACCGACTCTGGCCGAAATAGGTAAAAATGTTTATTTGTTCTTTTGCCTTATGTGTAATTTATATGAAAAATATTTTAAATTAAAGTACAGACACTTTTAGGAAAAGTCAAGTACCAGCAGGATTTTATTTATTTTTTCAACAAAGTTATTGCAGATCTAAATTTGAAAACGGTCAAAATGACCATCATGGCTATGGTATGAAGACCAAAAGGTAGAAAGACAGAAAACACACAATAAAACATAACATAATAAAAGATTTCCTTCTATTTTCAATTTCTTTAAACAGTCAGACCATCTGACACACAACAAATCTAAAAAAACAAACAAATAACCATTATTCACAGATACACTGTGAATATTTTGAGCATGTGTTGTCCAATAGTTAAAATAAAGATCATTCAGAGAGCAGCCTTTAGGCGAACTCAGAATGAGGGACTGACTGTACCTGCAATAAGGGATGCAATTGTTACAAACTACCTTTGAATAGTTCACCTCTGATGATTGTGCCTTAGTAATTAATGTACAGTGACAGTTGAAATTAAATACCTACATTATTTTAGTTTGATATTGACAACTGTTTGGAGGATTTCTTTTGTTTTAGGCTGAATGGTGTAATGTCTACTTTTTCTACTTTATCACTGAGCACGGTTATTCAATTACAAATTCAAACCAGATTTTAAAAACAGGACACGGAGATAGGCCAGACATTTTCTCACGTTGGGATCAGTATCATTAGGATTTTATTGACACACTTGTATTAATACTCGTTATAGGTTAAGTTCTTTATCGATGCTCTATCAGTCTTATTTATTACTCAATAATTACATATATTATTTGGAAAAAATAATTTAATATGTATTAACTAAATGTGGTTTCTAGAGCAGCAACAGGATTTACAACAGCAAAGTCACTGTATCTCACTGGAAACAAATGCATGTCATAACATGTCAGTAAAATTATATTCCTGACACATAGGCTACTGAGTGAAGATCGAACAACTCTTTCCTCCTGTTCTGTTCTCCTCTGCTGCGGCTGGCTGAGAGGAGCTGCTCTGTCTCCACCAGCTGAGTATAATGTGCCATATTTTACTGTAGTATGTGGACTGGAGGAGCTTGTTGTGATACAGAGGGGGCAGTCCTTTATTATTGAGCCGGTGATCGGTACAGCGCATGTGAAAGCAAAGATTATAAGGAAACGATAGAGCTCATTCTTCAGCTACTTCCACATTGTATAGCATAGCCTAGTGCTCTTTTGATGTCATATTATATTATGTATGCTGGGCCACATCGGGAGGTTGCTTTGGGGCCGCATATGGCCCGCGGGCCACCAGGGCTGCTAGATAGTTGGAAAAAGTGAAAAATAGAAATAAATGTGAATATAGGCTACTAGGCTACATGGTAAATACTTGTATTATTTGGCAATTTTTAAAAGTTTATTACATTTTGTTCCTAAAATCCACCCTGAATACAGCATTCTGCTGAGATCAGGATAATCCTGATAACACGTCGGTCAGGCTTTTTCTTTTATTAAACGTCTTATTTTCTTGGAGGTTGGCAAACCAGTTTAGAGGCGGATTACCAACTGGACTGGAGTGTTATTTGTAAAACACAGGGTAAACAAGTTCTAGCCTTGTCATTATAAAAGTTGTAAAAATACTAAAGTATAAAAATAAATTAATTTATACACAAAAATATAAAAGGAAGGCTGTCTTTTAAGCAAACTGTGGTTTAGAACATATTTGGCTGCTCTGTCCAAATGAAACGTTGTGCTACAACTAAACTGCATGTTTCACAGTAGCATTATAAAGCCATTTCTCACTGTAATGTAGGGAAGACCCCAGCTCCTCCTCCTATTGTTGTTGCTGTATAGTAAAAAACAATTACAAAGACTATGTTCATCTAGTGGATAAAATCCCAAATAGACGTCCCGTCAGACACATGTTGTTAGTGTAGGACCTGGACCTTTTATAAGGCTGCACAAACTCAACTCATTGTGGGGGTACATATTTAAATATAGGCTATATTGAGTGTGTTTTTATATTTATTCAATAATATAATGCAGTTAAACTTCTATAACAACTTTTGGAAAATAATTGACTTCCCTGTGGGCCATGAATTGATGCTGTAGCCTTCTGTTGTAGTCCAACTCCAGAAAAATACGTTATAACTCTATTGGCATTATTAGCAGCAATAAAACAATGCCTTGTCTGATGACAATACAACTGTTTTTTGTTATTGAATCGTATTTCTCATACAAAAATCTTCAGGCAAAATCAAAGCACAAAACGATAGAATAATAGAAGATGACACAACTAGATACACAGGGGTTTCACATAACAAGCAACAAAGACATCATTTAATCTTCATATTTTAACTGTTAATTGCTCTAGTATTCTTCAAATTATATAATGTTCAATATAATGTTTCATTTCTATTGAGAAATCTACATGTTTTTAAAGACAATTTGTATTTATGAATGTAATATTTTTACATTTAATCACAAAGTTGAAGCAGCTTCATGTTTCACAACAAGTCTTATTATAAACAGTGTGTGAATAAAATCCTGTAACGTCTCCTCAGCTGTGACTAATTATTGAATGTTCCCATGATCTCAGGTGTGAAGAGGCCTTCTGTTTAAACAAAGATGGTTCTCACTGTATCGTCCTGTGGAGGCCTTTTGAAATGTAATTACTTTTTCTCTCTGGATGTTTTTATTGTTTTTAGAGGTGGTACGAGTGAAATCTGGAGATGATGTCACTCTGCCATGTCAGGCTGTTAATGCTTCCATCAGAGCTGCAGAGTGGACCAGACCTGACCTGGAGGCACCACTGTACGTCCTCCTTTACAGTGGTGGACGTTCAGTTCCAGCCCTCCAGCATCCATCCTTTAAGGACCGGGTGCAGCTGGTGGACAGAGAGCTGAAGGACGGAGACGTGTCTTTAATTCTGAAGAACGTGAACAGGAACGACACTGGAACATACGAGTGTCGAGTGGCAGCAGGTGGATCAAGAAGTGAGAAAGCCCTCTCTGAGACTGAGCCAATCAGCATCATCCAGCTGGTGGTTTCAGGTGAGTTTGTGGAGGTCAGTGTGTCTGTGTGCCATGTTGTAGCTGCAGTTTATTCCATGTTGATTCTGAGAGTCAAACATGAGGAATATAGAAGATACAGAAGAGTAAATGGAGGCTGTTCCACTGTTCACTCATTTCCTGACTAATATGCACTTTGACCTTCAGGTTCCAGCAGTGGAGACGTCGAGGAGGGAAACTACAGACATCACCAGTTTGACCTGAAAATCAAACAAAAAAGATTCGTAAACAGAAATTTCTATAATCAAAAAGAACTCTATGAAATTACTTACATAGCAACGAGAGCAACAGCAAGATGGTGCTTGTGTTTGGCTTGGCCGGTGCTGCATCTGTGTATTGGTGTATTATATTGCATTTCATTGTGAAGCACTTTTTTTTTTATCTCTGAAAGGTCATATACAAATAAACTTTACTTACTTACTAACCAGCTTTAAACAGAAAAACAGCCTCTGATGTTTGAAATGTCAGCAGACAGAGCGTAAACCAAACATGTTGAAACCAGGTGGAAAGAGCTCAGATCACAGCTAATGATGCATTTAATCTATATTGTATATATTCCTTACACTGAAATGTTTTATCTTGGAATTTATAAAACTGTGTTGTGTTGTCTATATGTATATATTTGAAGCTAATGACATCAAAAGGATGTAACATGTGTGATTTAAGCAGAGGAGTTGATTAAACTCTTTTTACTTTTGTAAACAAACTAAAAAGACCAGACCTGTTGTCAAAACATCTGATATAACTCAGACTGTTCACTGATTAAGACAGTTTTTACATACATAATATGTACTTTAAATTAATTATACAAATATAAAATTATAATAAATATATATAATGGTTACTATGTTCATTTCTTTTCTGCTTTGATGCTTGTAAAGTGTATTTTTGGGGAAAAATAAATAAATACTCTTTTAGACTTACATTTGGAAACTCAAGTTGTGTTATTGTTTTGGTCCATGTTGTATTCAGTACACATTTTGTTCTTTGATGAAGGTCTGTTGTTCCTCATTTATCAAATCAATAGAAGCCATGTTTCCATGTAATTGTCATGTGAATTTTAGGACTTGAAATGTCGCTGATTGCAACCAGGTGTGTGCTCGTACGCGCGAGTATAATCCAAAACACAACCACTTCCATACAGAAATCCTGCAATACATGCAGAACCAGCACCAACATGCAGGCTGTGGCTTTGCACACAGACATATTCAGGGTCTGTTACTTCACTGTTCCCGGCACCGTACCTTTCATTCAGCGCAGCGAGCCGCCTATTGGCTCAATAGTCCCGGACAAAAAAGCAGTGTGAAGTGGCTATAGACAGGCAGGGAGACAGCTTTACACAACATGCTGGAAACTCTGGTAAACTCCTTCTGCAACATTACAGTAATATTTTTATCAGCTTGAGGTTGAACTAATCCGTGTTTGTTACATGATAATGGTGCATGTACGCGCCATTTGTTTTTAGCACGTTTGTTTATGTTATAACATGTCTTACTCGTTCATTCTTGTGTTTATTTTGGTATATCTGTGCAACTTCTGTATTGGAACTCTTACTTTGAAGTTTGAAGGAATCTGTAAGGAAGGTCAATAATAAACGAGTGTGGACGGCAGAGCAACACGGTTGTTTTACTGTTGTTGGTTCTCTCCGAGCCAACTCAACGCATAAAACTGTCTCACGTCATTCATACTATGTGGTTATGATAAGAGAAGTAAGATTAGTTGAAGTTTATAATTACGAACAATTAAGATAGCCATTACAGTGCATTTACTGTATTTAGCCGATATGCTACATCGTTAGCTCGCCTGCTGCTTTCAGTTACTATCTTTACTATCTCTGTATCACAGTTTTGACTTTTTAACATCAAAATCTTTTCAATTATTCCTAACATGTTCTGCTATAAATGTATTGAGTCAGTGATAATAGAGCCAAAACAGATCTAAACTATGAATTGCAGAAGCCAAAACAGTGAAGGTAAGAGCAGAAGTTGGAGCAGCAGCTCTCTGTTCTCTATATCCTTCATCTTGATTGGTCTGTCTGCTTAATATGCAGCAGGTGGCGCTCAAACACAGTCTGACTCTTCAACAAAACCTCTGAACGTCCACCTTCACTTCTGCATCTCTGGAAGTTTGAGGGTTAAACTGAAATTATTTTATATATTGTAAAGAGTTTATGTATTATATAGTTATTACAGTATTATACTATACAGAGTTTTCTGATATATTGTATAGCCATACAGAGAATTTATTTACAGCTGTGATTGGTTCATCATAGAACTCTAATTATTTATTAAGAACTAAACTGTGAGAGAGAAATGTTTATTTTCATTATGTTTTAAAGTGTTTACATATTTTCCCTTTTTAAGCAGTTGGTAACTGATTGATTGATTGATTGATTGATTGTAAGGTCAGTGACAGTGAATGATTCAGTGTTACCTGTATGGCTGCATCGAGGTAAGACACCATGGACAGGACCAGGACAGTGGAGATGCAGTACAAACAACCACCACCAGGTGGTGGACAAATCTAAACACAGACAAGGGGCGGGGCTGAGCAGAAAATGGACAGCAGAGGAAAGAGAGGAGGAGAGAGTGAGCACATTAAAAGCAGAAAAGTTCTGCAGGAAACTAAATGCCCACATAATATCACAACTGATTAATGTTTCTGAGTATAGTAACCTAAGAAAACTACTCAGTGTCCAGTCCTGAGATATATTAACAACACTCAATGTTGAGCAGTGAAGTCCATTTATACACTGTGGCTCCGCTGATCTGTGACAGGTTAATGTGCAGATGTTGGTCCAAAAGTTACTGAGAGAGGAAACACACTGAGACCAAATAATAGTTTTGGTGTTCTGGTAGAGGGAGTTCATTGTGCATCTTTATTATTATTAGGATAGGATAGTACAGACGTGAAAAAACAAACTACATCAAAAGCCACTGAAAGCTGATCCAGCTGTGCAGTCATCAGAAACAGATGTGGCATCAGAGGGTTCAGAAGAAAGGAGGTCGGATTTTTCTAAAAAAAAACATGTTCTGTGTTTCCGCTCTCCTCAGTTGTTTAGTGGGATGGACTGAGAGACAAGAAAAATGATGCATTGAAGAGAATTGAGACATATCTATGCAAGTGTGTGTTGCGGTGCTGCTGTTCTGATAAGTATATGTTAAGTAAAATAATAAAAATCATCACAGTCTGAGGGGTGTAACATTAAACATGTTTGGTGTCATAGAACAGCGTACTGGGTATCTGCTTTTATTCTCTCAAGGAGACGATGTGTTCAGACCGTAATTATGAGCGACTGAACAGAACGAGAACTGGATTTTGTCCTCCATCACTTACATTAAAAACATATAAGGAAGATATCTCTTAATGTCCGGGATGAACAGGAGGATTGCAGCCTTATTAGAGGTAGCTGTGGATCAGGAGGTAGAGTGGGTTTCCTATTAACAGAAAGATCGGCAGTTAAATCCTACATGTTGAAGTGTCCTTGAACAAGCTACCAAACCAATTGCCCGGGTGGCGATTCTACCAGTGTATGAATGTTAGTTTCTGCTGGAGCACTTAGTCTCAGTGTGTGAATGCGATGTAGCGTAAAAGCACTTAGAGTGGTTACAAAGAGAAGAAAGGCGCCATACTACGTACCACAACACAGAGCATTTCTAATTAATGTTACTATTATTGCATGGCAGTTGACATACTGAAGAATCATCATTATTCAAACAGACAATTTGTTCTAAACTTAATGATGATGTTCAGAGTCTGCGGTTGCGGTTTTGATTATTCTCAGCTATCTGCACTGAAGGTTTGTATCGAAGTTGTTCCTTGGTTAGCCACAGCAAAACCAAAACAGAAGTCACGTTTTCCATCTGATGGCTTTGTGAAACCCACAGGACCACAGGAGATGAACAAGAACAACACACCAAAGTTTATTGAGAATTGCTGCAGCAACAAGAGTCCAACATGAGTGAAAAATAAATAAAAGTAACATTAGATATTAAATTAATGATTAATGACAAAACGTGATGTAATCATTCTGTTCAGTAGAAAAATAGGAACAAAAGTGCAATGAAACAGGTAACATGTTGGCGCTGTGCATCATACTGACTTACAAGGACTTAAAAAAGTATATTAACAATTTGTTTATTCTTTAGTCTTTAGTTTTTCCATGTCACTGATATTTCAGTGAAAAACACAAATGTTAAAATCATTCACTAAGTCTGGGCTGTTTGTCTCTCTGTAGCTGCCTGAGTCTAATTTAGCTTTAACAGTGAAACCTAATAAATGGATGTGCTGAGGTCTGAGGGGCTCTGGGACCAGTTCCAGGCCAGCTGGACCTCAGTGGTTGGACTGGTGTGAAGGTGTGAAGGTCTACCTCAGTGAAGAGTAGACGACCTCTGGCTCTGCTGGAAACTCTGAACACACAAACACAAACAGTTCAAACAACCTGAGAAACTGTTGGAGACAAAGAAACTCCATCAGCAGACAACAACTCTGCTTCACCGAGTTCTCAGGAACTAACAAGAGTTTGAAACTAGAGATTTACTGGCCCTGTCCCAATCCGCACTTCCGCCCTTGTGACCCTCAATGCGCATTCTCGCTAAGGGGTGCAAGACCGTAGGGTGTCCAAAGTTAGGTGCCAGAGTAAAGTGATGGAGACATTCAGATTCTGACCTGTCCCCAGCGTCCCCATGTAAATGACAACTATCTGTCAATACTTTTAAATGTCCCGCCCCATCCAGGCTGTGATTGGTCGGTTCACGACAAGTGACACTGACGAGCTACATTTAGCACACGGCTGCTTGAAAGGCACCGAGCTTCTCTTCTCCTAGTCTCTCTGCCGACAGAGTTTAGCAGGCAGAGAAAATGGGAACAGGTGAGCGTCACGTAGTGCCCAGAGCTGGGGCGGTTTTGGGGGGGGGGGGGCAGCAGGGGCCAGTGCCCCCCTAACAAAGCCCTTGGACCCCTATGGCCCCCCCTCTGAAGGACAAGTCTACGGCAGTCCTAATGAATTAGCGACCGTGGGCCGGCCCAAAGCCCCGATGCAACCTCCATGTGGCCCAGCATATGATCTAACATAGGACAACAAAAGTAGCTACACTACATGCATAGTGTATGAACATATTTAAAGAGTGAGCTGCTGTAGGCTGAACCATTCCTTCTCATCTCTGTTGAGTTTCACATGCGCTGTACCGATCACCGCCAATCAAGGCTCAACACTTACTGTCGGACCTGCAGCCTCTCCGCTCCTCTGTGTGTCTGCAGAGCCTCCACTCCACACACACATCGCCGCACACGGAACGAAGTCAGCCAGCTGATCAGTGGACATTACGACACTGATCACTTCTCCCTCGTTAGTGTAGTATGTGGTTCAATAAAAACTTTGCCAGTAAAAGCCACTAACTTTACCACTGCAGCTGTCTTTAGGTTTCACACAGGCACAGCTCTGGTTCAGCTAATAGCTTATTGTTAAAAACAAGCTGAAGTGAAAGCTGTCTGTCTTTAGTAACTGTTTAGCTTAGTTTGGCTGTATTTTAAGCAGAGATCCCCCAAAAAAATTTCCGCCGTTTTAACTCCGAAATGCGCCGAAGTTGTTGCTTCGGGTCTACTCGGGCGCCAGCTTGATTATTGCGCAACAGCGGCCAGCTGCCGGCCTGCTCTCGTCTTTTTCTGCAGAGAGGAAACATAACGCTTGAGAACACACGGTGTTTTTTGGCATTTTGTGGCCGATCCGTTGGAGATATATAGACATCAAATGAAAGGTCTGCTCAAGCCAGACCGATTGATTCCGTTCTCAATCTACAGGCCTGTAAAACCTGGGTTTGCTTTTAGTGACAGGAATGTTGATGAATCCTCCTGTTTTTATCAATATTTCAGGATTTTTTCATTTGGATCTTGGTTGTATGGACAGAAAAAGTGTTTTAAAGATATCTATCAATAAAAGTCAACATTTTAACAATATATTGCCAAAATCTGGAAATGCGCCTGTCATATTTGATAATGTTGTATGATAAGTGTAGTATTTTAGTTTATTTTCATGTGATTTACAGTTTCAATTGCATTATATGTGTATTAGAAGATATCCAGTTGCATTAAAAGCTTGCTCAGGATGGTTTTGATGGTTTATTGCATTAAAATATAGCTTTTTTTCTAGGCGAGGATAAAAATATCAGATTTTTCTTTATTGCATGTCCATGTAGTCAGTAAAAGTAAAATAAATATATTAATACACAATAGATTTATATTCCTTAGCTTCTGACTTTTCAAAGGAGACCACAATTATGCATATAGGCCAAATGGTTGAGGAGTTATTCCTGATTCATTTTGGGTTTGTAATTTTAGGCGTTTTTTATGGAAAAGGTGGCAGCTTTCAACAAGCACCGTTGCCCCTGGTACCGGGGCCACCTGTTTAAAATATGGCACATTATAAACTCAGCTGGTGGCTGAGACAAACCAGCCCTCCCTCTACCAGCAGCAGCTGCGGTAGGAGGACAGGAGGGACTAAGCTGTTCATCATTTCTAAACTTCACACAGTATGTTGATGTCAGGAATATGTAAAATTTATTTTACTGACATGTTAAATTTGTTTGTTGTTTGTTGCTGTAAATCCTGTTTCTGCACTAGAAACAACAAAAATTTTAAATAATATATTTAATTATTTAGTAATAAATAGGACGGATAAGAGCATCAGTAAAGAACCGAACCAATAAGGATTACCAATACAAGTGTGTCAATAAAATCTTAATGATCCCAACTCCTGAGAAAATGTCCGGCCCATCTCTGTGTCCTGGTTTTAAAATCCGTCCCAATTAAATTTATAATTGACCAGCCCTGGTCTACAGTAACCATAGTAATGTATCTTCTTGCGGCAAAATTAAACTGAATGCAGCATTGTAGACAATATTTTGTCCTTGTAATCCATGTTTGCACTGCATGGACAGCCTTTGGATATTGCTGGAAATTTTAATATCTATCACAGCACTTTTCATACACAAAATGCGATTGGTCTAACAGGAATGTTTTGTTTTGTGTAATGTAATTTAATGAATATATAACTAAGTTACTGAAAAGATCCTGTTACTTGAAACAAATAACTAAGTTACTGAAACATACTAAAACATTACATTATGTACTAAATGGGACATTTGAACTTTTCCTTTGTCTCATTTGTCCCCGATTGAATGTGCCCCTCTGGCAAGACAACTGGCCCCAGTCTGGCCCCCTCAATAAAATTGGTCTAGAACCGCCACTGGCCCAGAGAAGCTGATCTGGAGAGGGGCAGAGGAGAGGACCCGGCAGCTTCGGAGAGCGTCCGGTGTCCCGTTACTGCGTACCGGGTGAGGCTACTGGCCCACTTCAAGCACTGCTCAAAACAAAAAGACACCGGTCCTTGAAACACAAACATGTTCACTTTCCCATCGTCCATGAAACTGCTTTCCTTCTGCGTAATTTTTATTGGACATTTTGGGATAGTTTCTATACATTTCTCATCTCTACTTGTTAAAAAAAAAAACGTATACGCGGGTGTGGAAAGACCGTAATCTAGTGGCAGGATGCCGTCAATTCAAAGGTCACAAATTCGCCACGCATTGTGGGAGGTGTAGTTTAATGTTCATGAACGCTTTAAAGCAGCGTAAACTTTTATTTTAGGCCAATCATGAATCTTTTCAGCTTTTGTGGGCCACATAAAATGACGTGGCGGGCCGGATTCGGCACGTGAGCTAAGTTATGCTGTATCTCAATGAAAATGTCAGGTTTACCGGTGTGACACACAAAGGCTACCTGGTACCGTTCAAAAGTTTTATTAACAAACAAAAAGCGAGCACACTTACAGTTGAGTGGCTGATTAACCAAGTCCAAAAACCCAAGTCCAAGAGAAAACCAAATCCAAAATCCAAACTCAACAAGACATGGAAGGCAACAAACTGCAACACAGGGAATGAGACTAATGAGCAGCAGGGCGGGAGCAACACAGGTGACAGTGATCAGGGATAAGGAGGCACAGGCAGGGAGAGAGAGAGAGCAGAGGAAAACAGAGAGACTGACAAGACAAGCAGACATGGGGCAGAGTGATTAACCAACAGGAAAGAAACGCACACATGTTACAAAATACCAGAACACAGAACTAGAACAGAGAGTGCAGAGGACACTAAACCAAAATAATATACACAAGAACTAAGACTAAGGACATGAAACTAAAACCCAGACTCCCCAACAAGCCACACAGACAGGATCATGACAGAAAATGAGAAAAAGGCAGACCTGGGGCTCATGTCTAAACGCTGCCTACGCAATAAAAAGGTTACGTATGCTGGTTTTCACGCACACGTAGGATGTATAAAAATTAACATGATGTGAGAATATGCAGGCCGAGGCGCAAACTCTTGAGCTGCCGTGAGAATGTGCGCAAAAGTGCCAAAACTCACCAAATGTTTCAAAATAGCGTTTCCACTGCAGTTACTGTGCAGATGTCAACAAAGTAGTCAATCAAAAACCTATTTATTTACATTTATTCATTTAGCTGACGCTTTTATCCAAAGTTACTTACAATTGCTATTTGTCAGGTCGCACGCCTCTGGAGAAACAATTATGTCACAATAAAAGTTTGATCATGTAGGCTATGTAGTGGTTTAATATCAAAATAAAATTGAATGTGAGAGGTATAGATAATGAAGGCTCCCACGTATTTAATTTCACTTTAATTTCACATCATCACATTTCAACATTCAAACCAGCAGTGTTCGCGCTACTGAGCCATAAGTATTTCATACTGCATCTTTCAAATGTGGAAATAAATTAAGCCAAATTAGAAACAAATCAATGTCCGCTAAATATTTCATCTCCCTCACCCGGAGCGCAGAGGAGAGGGTCTGATTGTAGACAGGGACACTCACGGTCAGTTGTGAACCTGCCAGTATAAAGTCAGGAGGCAAGATTCCAGCTGCCTTTCCTCGATATTAGACGTGAATTTAGCGTGAGTTCTTTTCAAACTTTAACTTGGCTGATGGAATTATCATCAACATAAAAATCCAAGATAACATCAAATAGCATTAAAGAATTTGCAGAAGAAAGCATCAGTAGTTTTTAATAATATCCTCTGTGCATATTTAGTTTTCGTGTGTAAAATAATGAAAAAATGTGTTCACCTGTCTAACCTCCGTCTCCCAGAGTGGGAGGGGGGAAGGGGCACTGACTGAAGCCATCATTTTGGCGAGGTGTGAAGTACTCAGTCTGCCTGCTGTGAACATACAAACACTGTGTGACACTTGTGCGTAATGCTGCATGGCTGCTCTCCGGCTCTGCAGAGGCCAGCACCAATGGAACAATTAGTAGTAGTAGTAGTATTCTTTATTTCAGACTCATGGTCCATCCATACAAAAACAAAGAATTAAAAATTAATTAATAATTAGATACAATAATACACATACAAATACACAACACAGTTATAAATGACTCGCTTTTAAAAGACACTTATACCAGTGTTCCCAAAACTGGGACACACAGCGTGTGGCACTGTACCTAACCTTCACCAGCACCACAACAACTTGATTTACAGAATCATTCAGTCGGCAAATGAACTTGTACATCGCTTTTCGCAGAATAGACTGCAGTGTATCCACTCTGGTGCTCACAAACAACTCACTCGCACAAGTTGATCTGGGCTTTTTTAGTAGCATCCTCAAAGCGTCATTGAATGCTACTTGCAATTTCTGAAGGCTAGCTTTTATAGTTCAGCCACAGATGTGCAGTGTACAAAGGCTGAACAGTATGCTTTAAATAGGGTCAACTTAACTCCAGCAGAGCAGCAACCAAATTTGCGTACCAGAACATTTGCCCGCTTACATACAGCATACACGGCACTGACGATTAATGTCATTGTCATCTGTAAGCTGATCTGTAATCAGATGACCCAGATATTTCACTTTACTGCAGATATTAAGAACATTACCTGCGAGCCTAAAAACAGGAAAAGTTGAATGTCTGTCTTCTGCAGTTCTGCAAATCATGATAACACTTTTAGAGTCATTGTACTTTACATCATGCTCTTCCCCAAACACAGAACATATACTAAGAAGATGCTGCAGTCCAGCTGAGCTCGGGCTAAAAATCACACAATCATCTGCATACATAAGATGGTTTATCACTGTACTACCGACCATACAGCCAGTTTTACTACGGTTTAATTTATATGATAACTCATTCATGTAAAAATTGAATAAAATGGGGGATAAGATGCTCCCTTGTCTTACTCCATTACTGATATGAAAAGGAGCTGATATACAGCTGTCCCATTTCACTTGCATGGTCTGTTGGGCATACCAATATGATAAGATTCTGACAATGTATTTAGGGACTCCTGCTGCATCCAATTTTTTAAATAATTTCCAATGATTTACCTGATCGAATGCCTTAGATGCATCTAAAAAACATAAAAAAACAGTTGAGTTTTTTCTCTTATAGTTGCTTAATAGTTCCTTCAGGACATATATGCACATGTCCGTACCATGTTTCGGTTTAAAACCAAATTGATTATCTGCAGAAACAATTAATTCATTAATCCTCTCAAGGAGAATTGATTCCACAACTTTTGATAATATATTAGCTAGGGCGATGGGTCTATAGTTGTCTGAGGAACCCACTTTTCCTGCTTTATCCTTGATCACAGGAACCAACATCACAGACAACATTGAGTCTGGAAGAAAGCCATGGATCATGAATGCAGTAAAGCCCAATGCAAGGAGTGTATATAACCTTATGCTTGCATTTTTTAGATGTTCAGCCGAGATAGAATCCAGGCCAGTTGATTTATTATCTGCTAAGTTCTTAATAGCTTTAGAAACCTCATGACATTTGATTGTATCCACATTGTCAACATTATCTACTTTAAAACATTTAGTCTGTACACAATTAAACAATTTTCTATAATGCATTCGCCAGAGTTCAGCAATAGCATTTGCACCATGGACTCCATCAACTGAACATGGTAGTGAGGGTTTGCAGTTATTTGTACGTTTCACCTCTTTCCAGAAATCATTATTTGTGTTATCTAAAAGTTTCTTAGCCATAGCTTCTGCCCTCAGATGCTGCTCATTTTTACTAATAAAACGTATTGCATACTTACATTTTGCATTTGTGCTTTTCTTATATTCAAAAATAGGTCCCTGTCTTGGTTTGCCAGCCATTGCCCAGGATCTAGTCGCTTCACGAGCTTCAGCATAGAATTCAGCTACATATGCATTCCAGCCAGGCCGAGTTTTTCCTCCCTTTTTATACTTACGAAGAGATTTACTAGCTTCAAGTAAAGCAGAGACAATTGCAGTATACATAGCAGAGATATCTATAATATGTTCACTGTTTGTACAATTACCGTTTTTGCACATGAGTGCCTCTTTAGGGATATATATATTATTCAATAATTGATCAGTATGTTCATAGTACAAAGACATTTCTTCATAAGTAAGAGAGGACCAATCCAGCAAACCATGATTTAAGTTATTTTCACACTTTGCAGTTGACGGTATGTACTCAGACCTGATCACCATTTTTACAGGAATGTGATCAGAAGTGGATACATCGTATAAAATTTCCATATGTACCACGGATGCATGAGCATCGGCTGTAGTGAGGCAATGGTCCAGCCAGGACGTGGTGTGCCAGGCCTCACTTATATATGTATAGCTATCAGCAGGTAGGAGCTCTCTGCTGGACAGTATTAAATTATTATCGGTACATAAATTATTTAAATGTTCAGCAAACGCTGACCTGTTGTCTGAAATGTCTGCATTCATATCCCCAACAATAAAGATATTTGAAAAACACTCATTTTGTAAATAGGAACTAATAAAAGCAACCTTATTTACATAATCTTCTTCATTTTGCTGGCATTCATATGGAGTGTAAATATTTAAAATCATATATTCCCTATCACATAGTGTCAAGCGTATAGCAATACACCAGTCCACACCAAGCCTAACTACATTAATAGCTGAGTCCAGCTTTTTTATTCCACAGGATTGCCACACCCCTGGGATTCTGCCTCTTTGAATTCCCAGACTGAAGTCAGTAGTGGACTCTCCAGCACCGTGAAAACTGTCACTGATTGAATTCAGGCCCGTTAAATCCTGCTTTGCAAGAAATGTTTCCTGTAGGCACAGAATATCACTGTTCTCCAGCAGCTGATCAACAATAAAGCGGCGAGCTTTGTCCTCAGCACTTTGACCCAAGCGCAGGCCACGGCAGTTATATGATAGGACGCGTATATCCATAGCGACATCATACTTGGGCACTCATGCAACTATCAGGCATACTCGTATTGACAGAAGGTAGAGTAGCCGCTTTGAAGTTAGCACCAGCGGTTCCAGCTCTCCGTGGTTCATAGTAGCGCCGTACATACGCTCCCTCTGGCCATAGTTCCGGTTATACATATCACCAACATCTTTGCATTCAGCAGCTATTTTAAATGATGCGTATCTGCTGTTTGCAGTAACAATCCTTTCGCATGATACTTCATGCCCAAGTTTATGCATAAGGTGCGCAGCAATACTTCAACATCTACATCAGGTGAAAATCTACTGGCAAAGACACTCACCCTTTTTGTTGTTATCATCTTGATGTCTCTTGTCACACCAGTGCCCACAACAATTTTTGCTGCTCTCCGTTCCAGCACAGATTTGCCAGTTCGTACTCCCTGTTGGGAATCCTCTGTGCGCTTTTGTCGTCCCCTTTTTACAACCTGGTTCCACTTGGGTAAACCAGGCGACGGCCTCGTCAATCCAGGGCTAGCTGCTGGCATGATATTCTCCATTGCTTGCAGCACAGGTCTTGGAGCCTCTTCTCGGCGTCACCGCTGTCACCGACATCCAGTATAGTGAGTAGCGCGCGTAGTGCTAGCATTCTCCATCCAGCTTACCGGCGCATCAAGGCCCGCACCACCATGGGCAGCGTTCTGCTCGAGGGCACAAACCCGGCGGCTCACATCCGCCGCGACTGCACTCAAACTTTCACCAGTTTCAGATTGTCGATGCATCGCCTGTTTCAAAACGGATACATCAGCATGTAGCTGCTCAACTTTCCGAAGAAGGCCACAGACGTCCATGTTGGAAAAAGTCACAGGTGGCAGCTCATCCAAATAAAATGATACAAATTTTGGTATATTGTCCCCACATTCATTAAGGACTTTAAGACAGCTCTTGATGTTATTGGCGTCTTTCTGTGCTCCTTTGTGTGAGATGTTCCGTTGAGTCGTGGGACAAAGTTCAAACAGCATTTTCTTAGAAGCCTCAATCCAATCTGATTCGAAGTGGTTTGCAGCTAAAAGGACTATTTCATCCTGACTTAGAGTCCTCATTTTTATCGAAAGGAAATGTAAAAGTTCGTCTTCAACTATAACTTTGCCGTCAATAGTCCTATATATTTCTGGTTTAAGACGAGCTCTGGCAAACCCAGGAGCACTTGTTGCAGCAACGTCCGCCATCTTGTAATTTGGGGGTTAAATTAGAGAGGCTCTGTTAAGATTTCCTGGCCCACGATGATGACTGGCTAATACTTCGATTTAGATTCCCTAGAGTCGTGCTCTTGGATCTGTATCCTGAGCTGGGTCCAGCATTAGACAGAGCAACCTGGTGGTACAAGTATAAACACTGCGTTTTCTTTATTTTATATAATGTTTACCTTTCTACCTAAATTATTTGTTTAGAATAATATAATTCTGCTTAACTCTCTGAATCTTCTTTTGTTTGTGAACAAGCTGCATTTAAACAATCTGTGCTTTCTAACTTCCACCTTATGAACACATAGATTTCTGTATTAGAAAACTCTTTTCCCGTCTTTTTGGACGCATCAGTCCGTGTTTTCTTTATTTCAGCCATTACGAGTCTCTGAGCTGGCTGCATTTACTGTTATTGTAACACTAAGCCAACACATTCACCTCGCACTAACCCTGTCTTTCTGTCTGTTTCCCTCCCAGGTTCACTCACCCTCGTCCTCCGTTCAGTCGGCTGGGCTCATGGCCCGTTGCTCTCCTCCTCGGACTTCCCCCAACGGAGTCCTCCTAGTTCTCCCTCACCTCCTCGCTTCCTCGGCCCCTGTGTTCCCCGGCTCTCTGGTCCCAGTTTCCTCGGTTCCCCGTGCCTGTGTTTCCCGGCATCCACCTCTCCCTCCACTCCAGTCCCTCTAACCCTTTTTCCCTCAATAAACCTCCTTCCCTCTGAACGTTGCATGTGGGTCCACTCTGCCCCCACACCACCATAACAGGCGGCATGATATGGTTTTAAGAAATCAAATTGCAATTTATTTGAGAGACAGTTTGTGATATGGTTAATGATTAGTGAGAACTCTCTTTTTTTGCATCACATTTTCATTTTCACTGAAAAAAGATGAAAACATTATGATGTGATATTTGTTGGGGTCTGAACCAAACAGTTGTTTCACAGTAGGCTACTTCATTATTTGCAGCAATGTTGTTTTCCCTTTTTGTTTAGAACATTTTAAGTGATTTTCGTTGACCTATTTTCTTCTATTTTAAAACAGAACTAGTATAAATTATATATTGTCCGCTCTTTGGCTGAATTCAGTCTTTATTCACATTTTTCACTTTGTAACTCTGCTCTCAGAAACACCAGAAACGTTTTATAATTCATCTTTGAGGCAAACATTTACACATTGAGAAGATTTTTACTTACACAGCAGCCACAGTAGAGATGATCCCTCCATTTTAGATCTTGGTCATTTGAGATCAACACATTAATGGTTACCATTCACACCAACTAAACCCCACCATCTGCCTCTTTCTGTATTATCGTTGTGGTTTTCTCTCAAACAGTTAGCAGGAAATGGGCTTTGCATTCTGTGTATTCGCACATAGAGAGTAAAGCTATGGTGTAAAAACATCACACCTCAAAGTGGACACAATAACTGACAGGTTGTGCACAACTGACATCACAATACTACTGCTACAGTACTAAAAACCTGTGCCAATCAGCTAGGCACAGGAGAGGGTTCCCACCTGCTGCAGGACAGCCACCACGGTTCCTGTACCTGCTGAGAAACTGGTTCTTCAGCACATAAAGAACTCAGCACTCTGGGTTTAAACACAACACTCTGCAATTGGATATTGGACTTCCTCTCAGACTTACCCGGTCAGTTCAGATTCGTGGACTCACCTTCTCCACTCTAGTGCTCAACACCGGCGCCCCCCAGGGCTGTGTGCTCAGCCCCTTCCTGTTCACGCTTTACACCCATGACTGCATCCATCGACATGGCGAGAACTCTGTTGTGAAGTTTGCAGATGACACCACCATTATCGGCCGGATTTCAAACAACAATGAGACTTCATATCGGGAGGAAATTCATATTCTTGAAGCGTGGTGCTCAGAGAACAACCTAGTGCTCAACATCAGCAAAATTAAGGAGCTGATTGCCGATTTCAGGAAAAGGGAGATAAACTCACACACTCCTGTCTACATCAGTGGAGCTGAGGTGGAGCAGGTGAACACTTTCAAATCAGCATCACAACATCGTGTCAAAACATCAAAAGTAATAATAATAATAGTTTCCGTCCACGACCTGGTCAGTTATTTACTTGAGACTTGATGAGACTGAACATAAAGAGTACTTCCTGCTTGAGAGAAAACCACAATGATTCAACAGGAAGGAGGGCAGGAAAGAGGTGGGTTTGACTTCGGGGGTTTGTGGGTGGTAAACGTTAAAGTGTTGATCTCAGATGATTTGAAATGGAGGTATCATCTTTACTGTGGCTACTTAGTAAGTAAAACTCTACTTAATGTGTAAATGTTTGTCTCCATTTTGTCTGAAACATTAGTTCAAAAACATTTCTGGTGTTTTATGGCGATTTATAATTGGCTGAATTCAACAGCCTCTTCACATGATATTAATTTTAGCGGTAACCAGAGAGAAGAAAATTCAGTGATCAGTATTTGCTAATATAGCAGCAAAGAACACACAGTAACACATACATTGCTGCAAGTGTTCATTTTCATTTCTTAACCCTTTGGTGCCTGCCTACAAGTCCTTCAACCTAAACGCTAACACTTGCATTTGGAGCAAAATTGATCGTCCTTCCGGTTACAGACTTAGGTTTAGGGACACACCCCTGTGAAGGTTAGGGTAAGAGGCTCACGGGGGCTTTCAACATCTTTAACACTAACATAGTTTGGCACTTAACTAATGTTAATGCTACTAAGCTAACATAGCTATTTCTTAACTTTATTTTAAAAGGAAATCATCCTTCTTTAACATGGGAACAAAAAAAACAGCTAACTTACTATCCTTCCACCCAAACCGCCATTACAGGTGGCTGCCACACTAAGCGTAATTTTGTGTGGCTAAAGCGATCCATGTAGTTGTTTTTCTGTAGAGTACAGGCTCGTGCTTGCTTGTCTTTTATGCCCTTGAACAGCTCCTCTGCTTTTACGTACTGCTGCTCTGTTTTGGGAAATTTATTTAAAAAAACATTTAATGTGTGCATAAATAAAGATAATTTGTTGTTTCCATGTCTAATTTCAACATTGGCTGTTTTTCTGTGCTCTACAAGCGGGTTGTTCTGTTTTGTCGAAAGCACAGATGTCTAGTTTCATGTAAAACCTCAAACCAACCTGAGTGTGATTTCTCTTTAGTTCTGACCTCACTGCTGAGCTGCACAACAAACCAAGGTGAGCAAACTTCTTCTGTCACAGCTGAAAAGTTATTCACTCCCTGATAGAACAGTTAGTGTTTAGGACAGTGTTTGTGGAGGGAAACAGCCACTTTACAAATACAATAAAACACTGAATACAGTTTTGATGCCACAGTGTTGCAGACTGGAGCCAAAGCTGAAACTGCTGCTGTAAAAATGTTATTCAGAAACCAGGACTGCACAGCAGGATGCCAGAGAAGACAGGATAGAAAGAGCAGATCATATACAGCCAGATCTTCTGGTGTTTTGAGGTACATATGAAAACAATCGTCAAAATCAGCTCATATCTGACAGTGATTCAGATTTCTTCTCTGAAACTCAGAAATCAGTTCAGCAGTGAAAAAGTGACAGTGAGAAAGTCTGAAAATGAGAAATGTGGAGAAAATAAATGCAAATGATCTCTCTAACCACATCTTTCTGTCTCTTCCTCCAGCCTCTCTGACTGTGAGTCCCAGCAGCTCTCAGCTGTTTTAAAGGAGAGTTTGTCTCTCTGAGCTGTGAGGAGGGCGACAGCTCTGCTGGATGGACGCTGAGGAGGAACACAACCAGAGAAACCAGGACTCAGTGTGGACGACTGGGGTGAGATCCAGCTGGTTCTTCCTGTAACATCAACTCCATCATCCATTGGGACAGTGGAGTTTACTGGTGTGAGTCCAGAGAGGAGCAACCAGTAACACCATCAGCATCACTGTCACTGGTAAGATCAGACTGTGGAGTTAGTGTTGATGAAGCTGTGTGTAAATGATGAAATGCTGTAGTTTGTCTCTGTGTTGAGGTGGACCAGTGATCCTGCAGAGTCCTGTCCTCCCTGTGATGGAGGGACATGATGTCACTCTGCACTGTAAAACAGAGACCCCTCCCTCCAACCTCCCAGCTGGTTTCTATAAAGATGGCTCCCTCATCAGGACTGAGCCTACAGGTCACATGACCATCCACCATGTTAACAAGTCTGATGAAGGCCTCTACAAGTGTGACATCAGCGGTCATGGAGAGTCTCCATCCAGCTGGATCTCTGTCACAGGTGAGGAGGTTACCTTTGAATTCAGGACTTATTTCATCCACAGATTCATTTGACCAGGTGGATTCTCTTTATAGGTAAACCTACAACCTCAGCTCCAGCACACCTCTGGAGCTCTGCCACACCAACAACTCCGCCACCTCCATCGTCACCTGAATCAGCCCCCGTTCAGCTTGTGTTCAGACTGATCTGCCACCTGGTGGTGTTCTGTCCGTACATCATCTCCACTGTCCTCATGGTGTCTTTATATCGTCACACAGGGCCACAGGTAACACTCTGAAACATTCACTGACATTACAGTCAATCAGTTAATTCATCAATCAATAACTCAGTCAGTGGTGTTGATGATGGACAGTTGATCTAACAAATAAATAATCTACATTTTCTTTCTAACCTGCTCTGACTGCAGAGTGCAGTGCAGAACTGCCAGTCTCCATGGCGATGAACCTGCCCACCCAGGCTGAGGAGGGATTGGATGATGACCATGATGATGTCATCACTGCTGTCACCACAGAGCATCACTTCTGAGCTGATCCACTGTGTTCAGTCTGTTCTGGTTCTTAATGAAGCTGAAGACGTTTAGTGAAGCCTGACCGCTCAGAGAAAGACGGACTCAGGTGAAGTTGATTCATGATAAAGAGCCCTGGACAATGGACAAAGCTCTGGACGTGTTTTTGGTCCAAATGAAAACTGATAGTTGTTCATGTTCTGGTGTGTGGAAGGAGCAATCCTGAATGGCTGAATCTCAACATTCACGAGTTTGAGGCGCCTTCCCGGTGAGTCAGTGAACGTTTACTGTTACCAGTTACTTGATAATGTGAAACTGACCTCTTGTCCACTCTGTAAGGCTCCTTCAGTACCTCGGCCATGAAGAAAGTTAAAAACTTAGGGTTCAGGGTGTAGTCTCCATTAAGCTCTGTATTTATCTCTTGTTGTTCATGTTTCTGGTACAAAACCACGTCCTAAACCTTAAACTCAGAAGGAAAATGTATTTCTGTTTTTTCTAAGGCTTCCATCACAACACGGACTTTGTTAAATGCTAAATTTATCTCAGTGGAGGTGCTGTTGTAGTATCTGGTGTTTGTGCATTCCTTTCACAATAGTCCAAAGTAGTAGTTGCATCAGTCTCTATGCATTTGATTGTATCAGTTATCTAATGTCTGTGCATTCTACTCACAGCATTCAAAGTAGCAGCTGTATCAACAAAGATAAAGGGTCAGTGACTCTATCTACAGGAAGAGTAGTGATGGAATTTGACTTCTGACCTTTTGTTTTACAACCTAAATAGTACTATATCCTTTTAAGGGGTTGACCTCTCACCTTGCAGACCCAAACCTTTTATGGATACCTACCAGATGTTTTGAACATGTCCTATATAAGCTATGTGTAAGGAACAGTGAGGCAGAGTGGCAATTGGGCTGGGTCACTCTCCAAGCTGCTGCAGAGCTTGTAAAATGATGCTGAACTCTTTTGCTTTAATAAATTTTTGAGATCAAGAACAGTGTCAAGCGGATTTCTTCCCAACACATCACCGCAGCATTATTGTTGGACACCACAGAACTTGGCACCCCAGATGGGACCGTGTTGTGCCTAAAGTCATCGTTCCTGCAGGCTCCGTCGAGCTGACTCCCGCTCCAGAAGCTAGCATATATGGTGAGTTTTCACTATAAACTGTGGAAGCTGGTCAGTTTGAGTGTCTGTGTGAAGCGTTGAAGGGTACACGGTTCGATCCCATGTGAGTGTTTCGCGGATGGATGTGTGAGAAGACTCCGTTCTAAATTTTGAGCGCGTTGTAGGTGACGCAATGAGTGTGTGTGTGAATATAGTGAAGGAAGATAGATAGAAATAAAAGGAAGAAAAAGGAACAGCCTAGGTAACGGGCAGTGAGCTGAAGTAGCTTTGCAAACATTAAGAATATGGGCCCTCAGATTCTTATAACCGTAAGACAGATGGGACGGATGCTACTGTTGTGTGAGACTAGGCTTTAGGGAAATAGGTAAATTGGAATAAGGAAAAAAGAGAGTGCAACCCTGGCCAGGGTCATTCGGTTTGAATAAATTTAGTAAGAGTAAGGAAGGATATAGTATAAGGTTAAGGAATAAGGAATAAGGATTAGGGCGCCGCAAAATCTGGACAAAAAGCCCTTTAAAAAAAAAAGGCGATCTTAGATGGGCCGCAAATCCTGAAAAGGAACTAGGTGACTTTTCGGGTCCGTTCTGGGAACTGGGAGCTAGTAGAATAACGTTTGATTGAAGTTACCGCTCGCTTCATGTGTTGACGAACCATGTCCGAAGTAGCCTCTCATTAAACATCTACTAACTGGAGGTAGCATAAATTTAGGAAGGAATAATAAAGGAAATAGTTAAGGGAAAAGGAGCGGCGGTAGCATGCTTAGTGTGAAAGAATGCATTATTGTTGACTGGATGTGTGTGAGAGAAATAGAAGAGTGTGTGTGAAGAGCTGCAGAGGTGCTGTGGCTCTGCTGTGTATGAGAGGGTATATGTAGAGGATGATGAGGATTAAGGGAACTGTATACATGTAAGATAATAGAAAAGGGGAATTTGGCCAAGGGGAGTTGTGTTATAAGATTTGTTAAAGTTACATTAATTATTATATGGGGATTGATGCTGCTGTACGGTTTGGGTTATTTCATAATCAGCAGTTATTTTGTTTTAGCTTAAGTTACTTCTATATGTTACGTGCATTTCATGTTGTTTTCTTTATGTGCGAATACTCTTTTCTAAAGGCATCTTTATTTGGTATTTAACCTTCATGTACTTTGTGATTACACCACAGGACTAAGTTGTTGTTGTGAGTGTTTTTGTTTTTGTTCTCCTGTGGTTTGAGAGAGAGAGAGAGAGAGGCAGCGCTGGCCAGCGCATTAGGTGACAGAGATTGCAGCCCGAGTCTGGCCAGTACTGTTCAATCCACAAACTCTTTATAACGCCTGTGTGTATGTGTTTATATTCATTTACTATTATCACTGTTGATATACATTTAGTTGGTGTCTTTTTGGGATATTAGAGACACATTTTTATAAGGGGAATTCATTTGTTTGTGTGTGCTTGGCGTATTTCATGTTATGACTAGTTAATGGGAGACTTGGCAACGGACTGATCAGCTAATGTATTTGAATAGTACATATTGGAGTTTTTTGTGAGTGGGTTGTTTGGCTTGAAGTGGTGTTGAAATTTGGGTGTTAAGATTATTGTGGGGATAAAACTTAAATTGGGTGCTTATTAGGCAGTAGTTGTTGCTAGCTGTAGTCTTCTGTGATTGCTCTGAAGTTGACAGATTCCTTTGGCATTTCATTTAACGGCTGTGAGAAAAATAAACAAATAAATAATAAGAAAAATAATTTACAATAAGTAACTATTAAAAGGTTGTCACAATGCGGAAAAAGGACAAGAAAACCATGAAAGTAATTACTCCGGTTGATGTAGTGCAGAAAAATAATCCTTTAGTTAATGGTATTGCAAAATTATCTGGAAAATGGCATAAACGTTGGCCTGGCATTGAACAACCATGGCCAGTGGAAGGGACTCTTAACCCAGATGTAATTAAAATAATGCAAGTGCTTGTGTCCACATATAAGGCAGAACAAAATAAGGGGAAAAAGGGGAACGACGTAAAGAAAAAAGACAAAGAGAACTGGGTGTTCTTAAGTTATTTGAACATGAGGGACAAAACTGATAAAAG
Source organism: Lepomis macrochirus (assembly GCA_024633595.2). NCBI lineage: Eukaryota > Metazoa > Chordata > Actinopteri > Centrarchiformes > Centrarchidae > Lepomis > Lepomis macrochirus. The sequence goes on along the minus strand of JALXJV020000002.1, from coordinate 32,338,743 downwards.
ATATTCAAGATAAAAGGGACAGAGGTGAAGAGCAAATGGCAAAACAGGCAAAGATGACGGAAAAACTAATGGCAGCAGTTAACACACCCTTCTCACATACAGTTCAGCAAAAGACCTCCACCTTACGAGGAGGGGAGATTAAGGATATCTATCCTCAGCTCCCAGTGATCATTCAGGAAGGTGATTATTGCATCAGAGATGAAGACTGATTTCCCAGCAGAAGTTCCAGATCCACATACTTTGTTAGCCCAAATCCCTCCTGAGTCAACATATTTCACGGTGTTAGATTTGTGTGGTGCATTTTTTAGCGTTCCGCTTAGTATAGAAAGTCAGGGTTTATTTGGATTCACATATAAAGGACAGTTCTATGAGTATGAGAGATTGCCACAGGGTTTTAAACATAGTCCTCATATTTTTAATAAAGTATTGAAAGAGCGATCTCGTGGGAATAGATCAGGTATTGCAGAGTACTGTGATTCAATATGTCGATGACATTATGGTCTGTTCAAAAGATAAAGAAACATGTCATAAAGACTCAGTTAAATTGCTACAGATATTGGCAGAAAAGGGGCACAAGGTCTCACAGAAAAAAGTTGCAATATTGCCAAGAGAAAGTTGTTTACTTGGGTCAGACAATAGCATGGACACAGAAGCATTTCTGATTGTCAACTGGAGGCTATTAAGTAAGGCTCGAAGCCTAGAACTGTCAGAGAGATGTTGACATTTCTTGGTATTGCTGGTTATTCTTCAGCGTGGGTTGAGGATTATTCTAGCTTAACAGGACCTTTGAGAGCTATGGTTAAAGATGCTGGGAATGCTCAACTTCATAGCAATCTCTCCTGGACACAAGAAGGCCTTGTGGCATTGAAACAATCAAACAGAAGGTTACAGGAGGCACCAGCTCACACTACCTGACTACTCTAAGAATTTCTTGTTATATGTGTCTACTGCCACTGGAGGTAAATATGCATGTGCAGTCCTTTGTCAGCCGACAGGTACAGGGTTAAATCCATAACCTATCTCCTATTATTCCACGGCCTTTTCAGAAGTGGAGCTAGGGCTACCACTGTGCTACAGAGCCCTGGTGGGTGTTTATCTAATGTATGAAAAAGCATCATCTGTTACAATGGGTTACCCAGTGACAATTCTTACCCATCATAGTATCAGGAATCTACTGAATTATGGAAAATACACATTGACTATGCCAAGGCTTAGAGACTATCACAGGCTTTTAGAGCAGGAAGATGTCACCCTGGTGAGGTGTGATACAGTAAATCCAGCCGAGAACTTGCCAACTTCAGAGGATGGTGAGCCACATGATTGTGTTCAAGAGGCAGAGAAATACTCAAGGCTTAGATCAGACTTGCAGGCTCTTCCTCTACGTGAGGCAGACCTGGAGTATTGGACTGATGGGTCTTGTTATCGTGTGGGAGATAAATTGTGTGCTGGCTATGCAGTAGTAAAAGCTCAAGGAACTGGATTTGTTGTTGAAAAAGCTGAAGTAATACCACAGCCTGCGTCTGCACAGCTTGTGGAACTTGTGGGGCTAACAGAAGCATGTTTATTGGCTGATTCTGCATGAGCGCATAATGTATGTCATTTGTTTGGAGCAGTGTGGAAAGGTTGGAGATTTAAGAAAGTGGATGGTTCTCCAATACAACATCATGCTAAATAATGAAACTGTTGCATGCTATGATGAGGCCTAAAGAGATAGCGATAGCTAAATGTGCAGCTCATAAAACAGAAGTGTCAAGAGTGACACAAGGTAACAAAGCTGCTGATGAAGCTGCAAAAGCTGTAACAGGAGCCAACAAAGTGGGCAAGGTTCTTTTGGTCACTCATGGGGTGGACTTGGAAGACAAAATTACGCTTAAGGAGGTGATTTTGATGCAGGAAGCTGCTCCTATGTCTGATAAACAGCTATGGCTAGATCGAGGTGCTGTTAAGGATTCTAAGGGTCTTTGGAGAAATCATGAAGGGCTGCTAGTAGCGCCTCTGGACCTGTGAGGTCTGATGATTGAGGAAGCACATGGGTTAGCTCATGTTGCAAGGGGGGAGTTTTAGGACGTCTAACGCCTCATGAATTGGTCACAGGAAGAAGGATGCCTACGCCTTGTTTTACGAACAAGCGGCAAGGGTCCAGGATGTTTCTGACAGGCAAAGGAGAGAAGAGGTGCAGGAGAAGCTTGAGGAGCAAGAAGGAGCACAGTGAAACCTGGGGACAAGTGTAGAACAGCTAACAGCTGTCCAGGTTAAAGGGTCTCCGGCGTGGTATCATTTATCACATTGTGTTAAAGCGCCTGGTGAAGAGGTGCCACTCGTGGACAGCCAAAATGTTGAAGGCTCAAGAGAGCCAGATGATAATGTCCAGAATCAAAACCCAGAGGGAGATGTTGTCCATTCAGTAGGACAATGATGATAATCATGTGTACACTTCTGATAATGCCAGATATGACCCGGCAATTGATGGGCAGGAAAGAAGATTTGGGGTCATTGACTGTCAATATGTCCCAGAAACAGTGGAGCCTATTTCAGTGGAATGTGAAACCGCAGAGGTCACCAAGGGCTGTACCTCTGTTACAGGAGAAGCCAGTGTTCCACTTAGACAAAACAGCCCCAGGCCAGTTAGGAAAAGAGTCAGACCAAAGCGTTCACGAAAATTAAGATTGAAGTACCTCTTGGAGAGTCAGCTCAGCTCTCCTCAACAGTTTCTAAAAATATAAATGTAACACTTTTGACTACAGTGGCGCCTCAGATGGTTTCCCGGCACTTGACTTCATTGTCTACTGTGGTAAAGGTTAAGTTTGGAGGTTTGGCATATCTTCCTTGTAAGTGTGAAAGATGGAATACAAGTGGTAATATGCCTCCCAAGTGGATAAATAGTCGCGGTGAAGATGTGTTGTTATCAGGACAGGAGGGTGTACCTCCTAGTCAAAGAAAGTATTCTCTGTTTAATGACATGAGGAGGTGGAGAATTGTGGGTGATTGTTCACTTTTGTGTGGCGTAATGCTACTTGGGAAGATTTAGGGGAATATAGTTGCATTTATTTAAATCCAGAGTTAAAGTTTGTTTCGCTTCAAAATCATGGGATAAGAGGTTATGTAACCCGTAAGGTGACGTTTAGGATGAAAGATTTAGAGCCAAGTGAAGTGTCACAAGTCACTAAAGCAGTTCAATTATTTCAGCAGTAACTTCAGAAGAACTGAATGTTGTTACAACAGCAGTAACAACTATTGTCAATAAGATGCAGATGCTGATTACAACCTTGAGGGAAGTAAAGGGTGAAGGGAAACACTGGAACGAGAACAAGTGGTAGAGTAAAAATGGCAAAGAGGAATGAAAGGTAGGAAATAAGAAGGAGAAAAAGAAAGTTATGAAGAAGGATAAAATGACATGGGTAAGAAGAAGAAGGGAAAGAGAGAGAAAGACTGGATGGAATGAGAGAGGAGTGCAAAGATGAAGGTAAAGGCAAGTTGAAAAGGAAAGTATGAGCAAGTGAAGTTTGACAAGGAGGAGATGAGGAAGTAAGCTAAAGAGGCACAGTGATGAGCCAAAATGGAAGGAGAAGGACTGGAGAAAGAGAAGGCTAGATAGAGATGACAAAGTGGACCCAGAAGAAGTAAAAATGGGAAAGATATCCATTTTCATATTAAGCTGTATTTCCATATTGTGGTTTAATCTGTCATGTGTTATTTTGCAAAAGATACTGGTTGGTGTTTTCTTTTCTTCCAGAGTAAATGGGAATGTACAGATGGGGATTCAGATACTCACACAAGGACAATATGAATGGACTTGGGACAAAGACAGTGTGGACATGCCTGGACTGCATCAACACTACACTGAAAGTCGACACAGCTGAGGAGCTGCAGTGGAAAACCGTCCTGTGTCTGCTTTGATGTACATGTTTGAATGGATAATACTTAAGCAACTATCATGTCCTTTTTTGGTGTTAATTGTGTAAAGACTTAAACTGTTAGTTATGGGAGTTAATACATGGGGACCTCAGGTTTTCTTTCTTTCTTGATGCTTAGGGATATAGGGTCTAGGCAGGGACAGGTCCGTTGGAGGGTCCGATGGGTTGACTAGCCTGAATTCGGACATTGTTTTGATTTTATTTAAGTCTCTGAGGTTTTCATATGTATTGACCATACCAAAATCTTTGGATAGACTGATAAAGATGTTTTTATTGATAAACTGGAGTACCATGTGTGGCCGCCTAAGGCAGAGGGGCCGTGAGAAAGTTTTCCTGTCTAGATTGTTTTGAAGGGTAATTTGGAATGAAGGCTGCCAGACAGGTTTTTCGTTCTCACACTCCACAAAATTGATAAATTGTTAAAATACAACTGTAAGAAGCATATATTGGAAATTATCATTTCGAGACTCATTTAGTCTCGAAGGGGGGAATGTAGTATCTGGTGTTTGTGCATTCCTTTCACAATAGTCCAAAGTAGTAGTTGCATCAGTCTCTATGCATTTGATTGTAACAGTTATCTAATGTCTGTGCATTTCACTCACAGCATTCCAAGTAGCAGCTGTATCAACAAAGATAAAGGGTCAGTGACCTCTATCTTACGAGTAGTAATTAGAGGTTATGTAGGAACTGGAATTTGACTTCTGACCTTTTGTTTTACAACCTAAATAGTACTATATCCCTTTAAGGGGTTGACCTCTCACCTTGCAGACCCAACCTTTTATGGATACCTACCAGATGTTTAGAACATGTCCTATATAAGCTATGTGTAAGGAACAGTGAGGCAGAGTGGCAATTGGGCTGGGTCACTCTCCAAGCTGCTGATCAGAGCTTGTCAAATGATGCTGAACTCTTTTGCTTTAATAAATTTTTTGAGATCAAGAACAGTGTCAAGCGGTTTCTTCCCAACACATCACCGCAGCATTATTGTTGGACACCACACTGTGTTATTGCAGCAGAGGAAGTAAGAAATATTTCCCCAACGTCACCACCTACAGAGGTGCATCTGCAACAGTTCTGAGCTGCACACTTACACAACCTAGAGGCAAAGCATGTAACAGCTGCAACACTTGGAGTGAAACACATTTAAGGACAGGGACTCTGATCAGAGAGTGGAACAGGAATATTTGTATATCCATATGTCCAAAATACATTACTATTAAACCTTTATACATGAAATACATTTGTGTAATCTTTGGTACAATCTCTGGAAAAACACCACAACTCAATTACTGGTCCTTATTAACAAGTCTGTGGTCGACAGATAACTCTTGTGGCAAAATGGTGTAACTGCACAATGAAAAGTGTACAAAGGACATGAGCTTCTGTCCAAAAATCAGGGCTTCACATTAGCATTCAGCAGTGCTGTGTAACAGTCACTCTTAGGCTGATGATACACAGAGCAACTTTTAGAGCAATCGTGCAGGGCAACGCTGTCGTCAATAATAATGAGTAAAGATTACTACCGTAATCCCCTTCCCCCACCACTCCGCCACCCGCCCCGCACTGCCACTATCCATTTAAAACATAGTCGGACTTGCCTCTAGCAAGATTGCCCAGCAACATTGCTCAAAAAGTTGCCCCGTGTATCATCAGCTTTAGTGTAATATGTTAGTGTGAGTAGCATCAGAGTGCTTATGATGTCATGACATAAAAGTAGTTGTATGGATGTTTAGAAATAAAGCATGGTGAGGGAGCAGCAGTGTCTGACTCACTCTGTATAATTAATATGGTGTCAGTAGAGGGATAAAGACACAACATAAACACACTCAAAAGGTGTCACAGTTACAGCCACAGTAAAGCTTGAACCTACAAGGTAGTCCTGTGGAGAACTGGAAAATATATGGATACTAAAGTTTGAGCTGTTTTGGACGGAGTGGCTGAAAAAAGCAGGGAAGGTGGTGGGGAAGAGACTGAAGGTTTGTCTTCCAAGATAATGAAAAGATAAAAGTTCTGAGGAAAAGATTACTGTGAACCGAGGAAGAGCCTACCGTACATTTGACACGTTTTTCACAAGGGCTAAAGGACCAACAGAGGCCATAGTTGCATACATGACTAACTTGAAAAGCAAGGCCAGGGATTGTGATTTCAGACATCAGCATGACTCATTAATACGTGACAGGATTGTTGGCATAAAAGCTGATCAGATGACGGGCAGGCTACTGAGGGAGATGGAGGTCACATTAGAAAAGGCCATTGATGTATGCCATGCCAGTAAGATGACATCAAGTCAGGTTAAAATGCTCAATGAAGATGAAGTGCACAAAATAAAAAACTGTGAAAACCACCAAGATATAGAGTTGACAAGAGTAAGCCAACGCCAGCTCCACAGGATGATCAACCTGCAACAGATATGGTCATAAACATGGATAGAAAATGTCCTTCATGAGCATGGTGAGAGTGAAACAGGAAATATACATAAAAAATACTGATGATGCAGAGATGGAAGATGATGATGACTGGAGTGAAGAAGTGATAATAAACAGGAGGAATGTGACATTTACTGGATTAAGGTGTAATGTCAGAAGAAACATTAAACTCACTGGAGAGTTCAAGAATTAAACAGAACAGCTATGACAAGCTTGTTGGATATTTTAGCCACAAGATGGAGCCCATGGGCTCTACTTGTCTGTACAAAGAACAAAAACACAAGATAAAGCTTGAAACAGCGCAGCAACATGGATTAAGTGTCATCTCAAAGACTACGAGGAGTTGTTTTCTGGATTAAGATGTTTGCCAGCGAAACACCTGATCCAGCCGTGTATGCTCAGAGAAAGATCCCAGTAGCTCTCAGGGATAAGGAAGTGGAGGACTGGAAGAGATAGGAGTCATAACAAGGCAAACAAAACCGACTGGGGGAATAGAGTGATGACAGTGGTCGCTGAAAAAAAGACAAGGATGTGTCGAGCCATCAAAAGAGAGCACTTTCCACTGCTCGCAGTGGAAGAGGCTGTCTCCCTCATGTCCAATGCAATAGTGCTGGATGCCAGTCAAGGTTTCTGGCAGATCAAGGGAGATGAGGAAAGTTCCAAATTCTGCACTTTTAACACACATAGGAAATTATTGTCTCTTAGGTCTACCATCTGGGATATGTTTGGCATCTGAATTATTCCAGTGATCCATGTCGAAGGTGATTGAAGATCTGGAAGGAATACTGAACATCATCAAACGTCTATTAAAACTGTCAAACGTCTGTTTTAATATTTGGTTAATACAGAAAAACAGAAAAACAGAATATTGATTCGTTTTTTCGTTGTGCTTCAATAAAGCTGTTAATCAAGAGAAGAAGCAGCGGAAAGAGAAAGAGTCGGATTCATGGGCAAGTTGCAATGAATTGAAACTTAAACTTCTTTTAAAGGGTGAAACAGGATGAATCTGTGTTCCCACTAAAGACGCTGTGCAACATTTACGCACGAGGTCCAGAAGCATAACGTCATTGATTACATGAATTTCCACACTTAAAAACATCCCAAAAACATCACTTTATTTCTGGTTAAAATGAGTTGTAATGTGCGTTACTGAGATTGTAAAGGGTAAAATATTGTCGATTTATTTTTAGTAATGCCTTATATAACTGTGTTACAACAAAAAGTAATACATTACTGTAAATGTGTTAATTTTGTTGCTCGTTACTTTCAAGAAAACACGGGCATTTTTTCTCTGCAGCACCCCTAAACTAAAATGTCTTCCCGCGCGCCTGGCTACAGTTCAAAAAACACTAAAGTAAGATCGAACCAGACAGAGTTTTTATTTTGCTACATTGAAGGTTGTGGGAGGCGCCAGAGGAGAGGACATGAGACGGGAGGGACCAGGATGCAGCCTGCTGTTGGCTCTATACAGCTACTGGACACTGCTTCGTAAGCTTGTTCTAGGTGGGTTGATTATCCACTGCACATGCGCAAAAAACAGAATTGACGGCACCGTGGGAAATGAGAAAACAAATAAAGAAAAGGTAAATTCGACCTATTATTTCGTTTTGGTTTCCTTGTTTATTATATTTCCCATTTCGATCTGAAAGCAGGAAAAACAAACTTCAATTTTCATAATTGGTTCATACAGAAAAACAGAAAAAGGAAATATTGATTCGTTTTTGGTTTGCCAGATTTAATGGAAGAATGATCGGATGATACACGGATCCCACAGATACCCAGACTGAAAAACTTTAAAAGAAAAGCAATATGAAAATAAAATGTAAATGTAAAGACAAGCAATGCAGAAAATATGCAAATAAGCATGTAAATAAATGCTCTTCATATAAACCCTTTTGTGTTTCATTTAGGCTATAACACCTGTCTTAAAATGTGAGGGATACTGGAGCTTGGTTGGGGTGGTGGGACTGCTCGCGATGGGCGCCGGAAAATTTCCCTTATTTTCAAATCCAAAACTTGACAGGAATGTAATACTTTTTGTTTTGTTGGCAAACGTGAACACTTAATCTTGATTCAGAGTATCTCCTTCCTACACCTACAGGTAAACTCACTGAACAGGTTCTACCTGTTCTGCATTTAACACAACTACAGAAACACAGCTGTTGTAACCTAACACAGTTACTGCAGAAGACGGACGTCGCCTCCTCTCTCATGGATAAGTTTGTGTTCCTGTTGATCCTTCTGTCTCCAGCAGCTTCTGGTAAAGACAAGATTTTATTGTCAATAGATTCATGTAGGAAAGACTTTTGACCAGTGTTACAAATAATGTTGGTTTTTTTTTTTAGAATGTGTTTGTAACAGGGCTGGGTGACATGAATATATTCTAGATTAGTTAATGTGATGTATAGCAGAAGATCATATCATTATAGTCGTGTTTCAGGTTTTAATGGACTTCTGTCAGACTTTAAGCCACTAACTAGTTTTATTATTTTATTATAAGTTTTCACCATTTATGTAGCACAGTATGGAGGGTGAACAGTGCCAATGGTTGCCTAAGATAGAAGATGTGGAAGGGAGGATACCCTACTGCGTCATTAGTGTACAACGTCGTTGAGCATGTCAGGCATGACTTTTTCACTACAATTTCTTAGTATTTTTATTGGAGGTTGGCAAACCAGTTTAGAGGTGTATTACCACCACCAACCTGACTGGAGAGTGTTATTTGTAATACATGAGTAAATAAGTTCCAGCCCTTTCTTGTCATTATAAAAGTTGTTAAGTAAAGAATATGTGAAGTATAAAAATAAGTCCAAGTGTACACAAAATATAAAAGTAGGATAATCTTTTAAGCAATATTATTATATGGATATGACATTTATCCAAGATATTACTCAAGTTAATGATGTAAGTTATGTTAGCTGAGTAGTTTGGATTTAAAAACAAAACAGTGATTTATCTTTGTTAGCGTGTTAGCATTTGTCCAAATTGTTAAAAGGTTCATCTGTAAATCAAACCACAAAAAGGGAGCATACAAACTATCTACAAACACAAGTTCATTAGTTTCCTCCTCACAATCATAAAACGTGCATATTCTGTTTATGGTTGAGGTGAAGTAAAACATCAGCTCCAAACAGTTTTATCATGTTTTAACCTCCCCTACCCAGTAATTTATTTCTCAAATTGATTCTCTTTATTTTTAAGTGTCCTTTTTGTTCTTGTTGATTCAACTGAAATGTTGGAATTACTTGAAAATTCAAGTTTAACTGTGCCCAACTAATCAGGGGCCTGCACCACAAAGCAAGTTCAACATACCCAGGATATCTTTATGTTATCTGGCTTCACTAACCCTAACAATCAGGATCGAGATAAGTGGTCCCGACGGCTGGTTATCAACTCGGTAAGTCACAATCCATCTGTGAGGTGTGTTCACATAAAAGAGGCTCTGTTAGCATCAGATGACTGATCAGCTGACATGAACAAGTCTGCTGTCAGCAGAGAGTCATATTTACAAGCGAAGAGCAAACTGTAACACTACAGAAATATGACATGGTCATAACAGTGTGAATGTCTAAATGAGCAGGTTGTAGTCGAGAGGGGTCCAACTGCAGACCTCCACTGTCAGGCCTGTCAGTTTTTTTACGTCCCCACAGGGCGTGACGTGATGCATTCTCAGTTGTTTCGCTACTCTACACATCGCGACAGCGGTAGGTGACTGGTTAGCATTATCCAAAACATTGAGTAAAGTCTGAATGCATTGCTCTTGGTATATGTTTACTGTTAATAGCTACCGCTGTTGACGTTATTTTATTATTTTCAGTAATGGTCATGCATAGTTTTAAAAAAGACAACATCATCACAATAAACATTAAGGCTGTTTGAAGAGAATATTCATGCCTTTTTTTTAAAGGAACTCAGTTAAATTAAGCTTTCACTGACAAAATATTTTTGGTTTTATCGTAGCTGAAGTAATGCAAATTTAGTTTTTATTTATGGTGAAAGTTGCAACAAAGCAAAATTAATTATTATATTGACCTATGTTAAGTATATGAAGTAAAGTTTTGTTTTGTCACTAAAGAAAATAGATTGATTATGGTATAATTAAAAAAAAAAAATAGTTTGTATAGAATTAGACATTTAAGTTGGTTAAATTTGATTAAATTGCTTGTAACAAATCCCAGCACTAAAAATTATACATGGATGTTATAGTAAAAAGTAGGTTATGCCAAAATAAAAATTTATGTTGTACCAAAGTAAAAAAAAAAGTCATGGTCTCTATGTTAAACAATATTTTTACTTTATGTGAATGTATTTTTTTTTCTTGAGCATAAGTAATATTTTGATTGAAATTAAATTAAAATTTAATGATTCAACTAATTTCAAAAATATAGTTTGAGAAAAAGTAATAAATTTAGCTGTAACAAACCAAAGTAATTTTTTTAGGTTGATTCAAAGTATAATTTTTTTTCAACGTGGGCTTTGCTACAACATTGGCAGTTAAGTGCTAAGTTAAGTAGAATAGGCTCAAATCAATATGCTATTTAACGTTAAGGAATTAGCCTCCTAATGTTGGCTAAAGAATTAAATATAAATCAAAACCCTCTCTCTATGTCTACGTTGATTAAACTTTATAAATCAAATCGCGACTCTTTTACAGCCTGACAGCAGCCTTGCAGTTGGACCCTCTTGGTGTAGTCTGTAATAATGCGTTTCAGCCTTATTCTTTCAGTTTGGCTGTATGTCTGCGTTTCCACATTAAAAGACTCGGCACTGAAGAAGTGGTCGTTCCACCTCACAAGTGAAAGCACGACCCAGCTTCTTCCGTGGAAGGAAATTTTATGTCTGCCACAAAAATAGGACAAAAAATCTCCAACAAACTGTGAATCCAAAGAATAAGTATCTACTACTACAATTTGCAGCACACTCAAGTCCCAAATCTACAAAAACATTTTAACTTGTAAAAAAATATTAAGACTTTAATGAAATCTGTATTAAGGCGACTAGGTCAGACGTTATATTTTCAAATACACTATAAATAGTGGAATTCAACGTACGGTGCCATTATTTAGCTGCCGGCAGACGTAGCCTAGATGCATTCACCGTCAACTGATCAACGGCCTTTTGTCTGCAGTCCCACTCACTTCCATTCAATAACTGACACTGTATGGCAGCGACGGGACGGTAGACAGCTCCTGCAGTCTGCTGCTGCCTTGCTCTGGCACTGTAGGCCTATCTGAGGTCCGTGTGACAACGGCCGTAAACATGTAGGATTTTTAAATTGCAAAACTACACTAACATTTCTATTTCACCACACAGGTTAACAACAAAGTTTGCCTAAATGAAGGCCTTATTTAAATCCTCACACATTTTACCGTTTTAATTGCTTTACTATTCTTCAGGACCTTTGTACATTTCTATCGTGAAATGTACATGTTTTTTGCTTTTGGTCCATATACAATCATAAAATAATCGTAAAATAAATCACAAATGATTTCTGTTTCATTTTTACTATATGCACTTTTATTTTGACAATCCTGAATCTTAATACAGCTGTTGTTTGTTTGATAAATGTATTAACAGTGAGTGATAATGCAGCGGTAACATCAGATTACACTATGGAGAAGGAAGTGGCCGCTGTGTTTAACCATACGTGCTATGGGAACTCAGTTTGACCGTGAGGGTGACTCCATCCTCAATACACTCCATGACGGAGTGACGGTGAGCAGGGTCCAGTTTCAGAAAGCCCTCCGGTTTCTTTTCCTGATTCATACTGTCGATATCAAAGCACATGCAGATCGCATTCATCTGCAGAAATGTATGTCTTTAGAAATATCAAAATCTCGGTTAGATATTAGTTTGTTACCCAAACATGATCTTTAACATTATTTGTTAGTTATTCTGTAGTAGTGTAATGCAATGCATTATATTCTATAAGATCATCATGTTTATACTATCTGAGAATGTAGGGTTTGTTATTTTAGACTAAATGTGAGATATATATAGGCCATATCAACCAGCCCTAGTTTTGAAAATCTCTTGACTGGAATAAGGAAGTTAGGGACTGTTTCTCATGAAATAGTTTAGGTGGTGCCTTATATTTATATCAAGAATTACATATTTAAATGTTCTTACAAAATGTAGAGTTTGTCCTTAGCAAGTGTTGTTTTCAACCTTTGTCAGTTACTTCAAATATAACAGAGTGATCAAACCCTTTTAAATAGATTTATAAAGGTTTAAGCTTAAATACCAACTAAAATTTCAAACCTATTTAGAGCAGCTGAAACCAGCTTCTCGTCCAGTGTCGGCTGGTATTGGCTCCAGCCCCCCGCAACCCTGTACAGATAAACGTGTATAGATAAAGTCTGGATGTAGAGCAGCAGCAGAATTAAATCTTATATCAGATGGTCATCCATTTGTTTCTGTTTAAGAAGAAACACCTAATGAAGTCAATGGTGCCTTGAACAGAAATGTACAGTTGATGAAACTTTACAATTCATCAGTTTTGGGTTTAATGAGGTGAAACGTGAGGTCATGAAGTCTTTCTCAATAAATCAAAGAACTGACTTGTTTTACATGACAGGAAGTAAAGAACTTCTGACCTCACTAAATTACAGGGTTACCTTGGATTTACAATTAGTGAATCATTTTTTATTTAGCAAATGATGCTCATTAAAGAGAAATTACTTCAACATTGTATCGTCAAAAGTTGGTTCGACTCCTGTTGTCTTATCTCTGTCTGAGTTTAAAGAGACGTCACTGAGGGCTCTGATTGGCTGTGTGAATGTTGCCATTTAATCACAAAGTTGTGTCACAACAACAAGTCTTATAAACAGTGTGGATAAAATCCTGTAAAGATTAGCCTCAGTTGTGACTAATTATTGAATGTTCCCATGATCTCCAGGTGTGAAGAGGCCTTCTGTTTAAACAAAGATGGTTCTCACTGTATCGTCCTGTGGAGTCCTTTTGAAATGTAATTACTTTTTCTCTCTGGATGTTTTTATGGTTTTTAGATGTGGTACGAGTGAAACCTGGAGATGATGTCGCTCTGCCATGTCAGGCTGATGAAGCCTCCATCAGAGCTGTACATTGGACCAGATCTGACCTGGATCCACCAGAGTACGTCCTCTTTCACAGAAATGGCCAGTCAGACCCAGCCCTCCAGCATCCATCCTTTAAGGACCGGGTGCAGCTGGTGGACAGAGAGCTGAAGGACAGAGACATTTCTTTAATTCTGAAGAATGTGAACAGCAACGACGCTGGAAAATATGAGTGTCGAGTGGCAGATGGTGGTTCAAAACGTATACCCATCATTGATGCTGAGCCACTCAGAAAGATCCAGCTGGAGGTTTCAGCCTCAGGTGAGTTTGTGGAGGTCAGTGTGTCTGTGTGCCATGTTGTAGCTGCAGTTTATTCCATGTTGATTCTGAGAGTCAAACATGAGGAATATAGAAGATATAGAAGAGTAAATGGAGGCTGTTCCACTGTTCACTCATTTCCTGACTAATATGAAATGTAACTACTTTTTCTCTCTGGATGTTTTTATTGTTTTTAGATGTGGTCCGAGTGAAACCTGGAGATGATGTCATTCTGCCATGTCAGGCTGGTGAAGCCTCCATCAGAGCTGCAGAGTGGAGCAGACCTGACCTGGAGCCAGAGTACGTCCTCTTTTACAGAGATGGACGCTCAGATCCAACCCACGAGCATCCATCCTTTAAAGACCGGGTGCAGCTGGTGGACAGAGAGCTGAAGGACGGAGACGTGTCTTTAATTCTGAAGAATGTGAGCAGCAACGACGCTGGAACATACGAGTGTCGAGTACTCGCAGCAGGTGATTCAAGAAGCAAGAGAGCCGTCATTGAGGCTGAGCCAATCAGAATCATCCAGCTGGACGTTTCAGCCTCAGGTGAGTTTGTGGAGGTCAGTGTGTCTGTGTGCCATGTTGTAGCTGCAGTTCAATTCAATTCAATTTGCTTTATTGGCATGACTGTAGAACAATATTGCCAAAGCATCATACATATAACATAACAATCACCCCCATACATTTTGTTAAAAAAGAGCGTAAAGTAATCAAAGTATCTGTGTTTGTGTTAAAAAAAGAAATATATATATATATTAAAAAAATAAAAATATACTAAATAAATGAAATAAAAATATACTAAAAATGAAATAGATAAGTTTATTCCATGTTGATTCTGAGAGTCAAACATGAGGAATATAGAAGATATAGAAAGAGTAAATGGAGGCTGTTCCACTGTTCACTCATTTCCTGACTAATATGCACTTTGACCTTCAGGATCCAACAGCGGAGACGTCGAGGAGGGAAACTACTGTCTTTCCTACTTTAGTTTGGGAGCAGGTTTTGTTCTGGGTTGTTTAGTTGATGTATTGGTGTTTATGTGGATATTTAAATAGCCTAGAAATGTCCGCTGACTTGTCACAGATCTCCACCACATGTTTATCTAGTCAACATGAGTTTCAGTCTTTCTGTGGGTGTGAATGTGTAAATCTGGCTTTTGAGGCTCTTGTGACTTCCTGTGTGGGCTGTCCTCTCTGAGGCCAGGCCTCACTGATTATCATCTGCTGCTCCCTAGCTAAATAAGCTGGTGGAGTCAGTTTCTCTTTCTCTCTCCCTGAGCATATGACTTGTGGTGTGGGTTAGGTTCTCTTTGTGTTTAGTTACTTTGTTCATTACACTTCACTGTGCACACATGCCGCCACTCAACCCACTAGGCTTACTTGTTTGAAGTGTTCCTTGGTCTTCATAGCGGTGTTTGGTTAGTGGTGCCTCTTGCTTAGATGTTGCAGCCTCTTGGGCCTTTCAAAACAGGTGTGTATATGTCCTGACAGATCATGTGACACTTAGATTGCACACATGTGAACATTGTTTCGCATTTCTAAAGGTAATTTTTACCTCCATAGCTTGTTATGGGCCTCATATTAAAGGGGTTGAATCACATCACATAAAATTCAGATTAAAGAAAACATTGAACTAAAGGCTGTAATGGGACAAAATAGGTATAAAGCCAAGGCACTGTACATCAATGAACATAAAGACTCCATATGATGCTGCTGTTCTTGCAGACAAATATGTATTGACACAAACGCATCTTTGATCAGAAACAGAACAACTCTGATCCAGAAGCTTTTGAAGGGCTCAGTCAGGTTTGGATTCAATGTTTCCGGGGCAAGATACCGACTTGTAAGTAAACAAATGATATCTGTAGGTACTGTAATCTTAGGGGCACTGCCCATCTTTGAAGGCAAAGAGAGGCTTCGTCATCCGCTTTGGTTGTGACGATTGCCTTTATGAAAAATAAATTGGTGGCTCCCTTTCAGATTCAAACTAAAACTATGAGTGCAGCAGACATTGCAGCAGGTTATGCACCATTCATTTCCGAGGGGTTTGCTATTAGAATGATTTTGTTTTTCTTTTATTTCTCCCATCAACTTTTATTATGGAGACAATTAAAGTCAAAGAGAGTCGGAGAGTCTGTCAGCAAGATCATTTATCGTCTTCTATTCCGTCACATGTGAGGCTGGTCAATCCTGTGTTCAGTCCAATAGAAGACAATAAAGCATAGTAAAGAATTTAGGAGTCGGACAAGTCCCTAAATTGCACTAAAGTCTCTAATGAAGCAAGCAAAGGAAAATAAATCCGCTCATCCAGCAGATCTCAACAACTGCATAGCCTGTGATGAAAGCAGCCAGGGGCTCCGAGAGAAAAATCAGCTGATGAAGGTATAAGTGAAAGCTGCTGCACTAAAAAATAAAGCATCGGATTTCTATGATGAAACGCAGTGATCGTTCGGTAATGAGTGATGCGACTTGCATAAATGAAATGTATGCAGTAGACTAGTGTTAAAGGATATCAGAAGAGAAAATAAACTGAAAGCTTAAATAAACTGAGCGTGGACTTAGAGTTACATCATTTCAATTTCCCTTAAACAAAGAGCCAATAAATCACAAGACAGCTGATCATATTCTGGGTTATTCAATAACGAATTTACAATCAGAATCAATATAAGCATTATGCCAGTAGATATGATCCTGTGCCTCTGAGCAGGACATACAGTAGGCTAACCTGTAACAGTGTAGGTGTTTGTTAAACACAGTTGCAGAGAGAATCTGACACTGATGAGACTTTATTAGCATTAGAACAGTGCAAATGTGTGCAGACACAAACTCCATCAAAAGTATCTCTAGCTGTTAAAGCCGACTGAGCTCATCCAGCTGTGATCAGCTGCCGCCATCATCAGAAACGGACGTCGCTTCATGTGACACTTCGGAGGAAAGGACGTCTCATTTCCCTAAAAACACATTTCCTTGTTCCTTCTCTCGTGGCTTGGTTTCCTCTCCATACATCCCCAGTGGGCGGGACTAAAACGCAAGAGAAAGACCCAAGTGAGGGAAACGTGGATGAATTTAAGAGACTTTAGAAGCACCCATAGTCTGCTGCTCCTGAGCTGTATAAGCTGGTGGAGTCAGTCAGTTTCTCTCTCTCTCTCCCTGAGCATGTGGCTTTGTGTTTAGTTACCTTTTTCATTACACTTGTATACACATGCAAACTCTCAACGCACTACTGATGTTTCTGGTTTACATACGTTGTATCTTTATCTGTTGTGTTATAGTTTATTAAATAAACCTCTAAGTTACATGGTGTCCTCTCCTCTGTGTCATAATGACCATAATGATCGGCTTTATCAGTGCAACCAAATAATGAGTTGCTAGGAAGGTTTGTGTTCCTGTTGATCCTGGGAGTTGATTTGCAGCACAGCTCCTGGGTTGGTCTCTTCTGGAAAATTCAGACTTTGCAATTCAAATTTCGACCATTGGCCTGGGATGAAAAAAGTACTACAATATTCTTCTTAAATAAAAATAAAATTACTTGAATTGCTTAAACTGCACTGTGTTGGCTTGGTAATTTTTGATGGTATTATATTATTTTATTCTTAAATTAAAGAGTTTCAGGCTCCAAAATAAAGTGCACTAACATGTCAGTGTTCACAGTGGAACATTTATTTTCTACAGACGCTCTCTGCAGCCTGTTCATCCCACTAATTATCAGTTATAAATATCCAACCAGCTTCCTCTGTAGCCTCGCTGGAATTAACCAGAAAAGAGACAAAACTCGATCAAACAAAATCAAATCAAACAGCACACTATAAAAGGACTTTGTTACAGTAATGAGAGAAACAGCAAGATGGTGCTTGTGTTTGGTTTGGCTGCTGCTCCATGTGTTCATGTATTGTATTTTACTTGTATTGTATTTGTTCACCTTTTAATGTGAAGTAGTCTATTTGAAATGTCAGCAGACAGAGCGCAAACCAAACATGTTGAAACCAGGTGGAAAGAGGTCTGTGCGTCTCAGCTAATGACACATTTTATCTATATTGTGAATATTTTATTATATTGTAAAGTTTTCTCTTGGAGTTTGATGATGCATAATATAAGACCTGTGTCGTGTTGTTGATATTTGAAGCTATCAAAAGGATGTAACCACAGGGACACATTGTGGTATCAGGGTGGTCTCTCACACCAAAGGCATGCGTCTTATCCACTGCTCTTCGAGGTGGGCTCAAACCCTCAGCCCTTGGGTTGCGAGTCCACGCCGACTGAGTAAACCAAGTACTGTTTAAGCAGAGGACTTGATTGAACTCTTAACTTTTGTAAACAACCTAAAAAGACCAGACCTGTTGTCAAAACATCTGATATAACTCAGACTGTTCACTGATTAAGACTGTTTTTACTGTAGGAAAACATCTCTGAGTATAATTATCTACAAAGCAGAATCACACAGTACTTTAAATGAATTGTACAAAAGCCATGCATGTAATGCTCTCTCCTTTAATTCCAGTCTAATCTGCTGGAAAGTATTTGCAGGAGTGTTAGGTTACTATGTTCATTTCTCTTCTACTTTTATTTGTAAAGTGTATTGTGGGAAAAAAATAAATACTTTTTTAGACTTATAGGCTACATTTGGAAACTCAAGTTGTGTTATTGTTTTGGTCCATGTTGTACTTACTACACATTTTGTTCTTTGATGCAGGTCTGTTGTTCCTCATTTATCAGATCAATAGAAGCCTTGTTTCCATGTAATTGTCATGTTAATTTTAAGCAGACTTTTGAAATGTGAATAAGTGCGTTTCCATCATCTGGTTTGTAGCGAATAAATGAGGCTACAGCAACGCAGTTACGTCAGTAGTTGACGTTACACATGCTGTAATAAACAAATGGTATGGGTTCCAAACCAGAAACAAAACCAGTCCCATTGAACTGAGGACCATTGATCTAAGAAAAATTGAGAGAGGTCCTCAGGAATGAGTTTCAAGCAGTTCAAGTTGCTACCAGCCATTTCTCCACACGTTATGGGAATATCTGGGCAATCTCGTTTTGCACCGTTTGCAACATTTTCTGCGTGTCTCAGGTGTTACCAAATCAGCTGTGACAAATTTGTAAACACAACGGTGTAAAAAGGGCAGGAAAAGTCACTGCGCTTGTACACAGCAGGGTGTTCAGGGAACCGCTGGTTTGCAACGTTTTCAGATTGAAAAAAAGCAGGGGGGATTAACAGTTTTTAAATCTAGCGAGTTTAAAAGGTTTTTTGCGAAATAATTTTTTTATTTTATTTTGCTGTTTCCATCAACCATGACGGAAACACAGCTAGAGAGACATTCAAAACCTCAACTAAAACAGAACCCCTGAGATTCAAGGTATCAAGTTAAAAAAATTGTTTTTTTAAAGCATAGCAAGCAAGCAGAGACTCTAAAACACACGTCTTTTCAGTTATTTGTAAACTTTTGAACAGCGTCCTGCTTCTAGAGCAGATGTCATCAAGAGTTAATAAAACCTGATAACAGGATCGTTGACCTTCCTTAAAGGAGCATTATGGAGTTTTCAGAGGCCACTAGCGGTGCAGTTTTAAGATCACAACGAGGTGTGTGCTCATATGCGTGCTTGCTTGAACTCGAGTCTCTGAGCTGGCTGCATTTACTGTTATTGTAACACTAAGCCAACACATTCACTGTTCCTGATCAAAGAGTTCAAACCATCAAATAAAATATTCTCGCCTCCACCTCACTGATCAGCATCTTGATCTTGCACTTTGTGAAATTTCTCTTTTTCACATGTTTTGCAGCAGGATTGCCTGCTGTTATTTGGACCTTAGGTGTTGACGCTGGCATATTTATGTTCATTTGCATAGTAATTTATGGGTGGAGCCAAGGCGGAGTATGTGGCTTGTCCATATGCGCTCAATTCCTTGTTGATTGAGATGTATAAAGGAAAGATGCACAGGATCTGGCATACGCCTGGTTTTATACATGTGGATATTTCTGTGTATGTTATTTTCAAATTCTGTGAGTCCGCCATCTTTCAGTATGAAGTCTTTCATGAGGCCCCAGGACATGTGGTTTAAACAAAAGGCAGATACATACCAGGTTTTTGTTGAAAAGATTTACGTGTGGATAAAGGAAGTCCAACTTGGCAAGCAAATGTTACAAGCATGTGATAATGAAGTGACTCATACGGAGAGTGTGTCTAATGTGACCCACTCTACTGGATCAAGGTCTGGCAGCGGTCGCTCCAATGCATCATCTGCTGTATCTTCTGCTCACCTTAAAGAAGAAGCAAAACGAGGAGCTCTGGAAGCTAAGGCATCTGCCCTTAAACAAAACCAAACTTTATCATTAAAAGAAGCACAACTGCAAGCAGAAAAGGAAGAGCTTGAAATAAAAACAGCTTTGGCAGTGTCGAATGCTAACATTAAGATTTATGAGGTATATGACGTTCAGAAATCAATTTGAACTATTTAGATGAATACCATTTTTAAAACTACACACGTGTAGTTGGTGTAAGTTAACACATTATTGCAGATATAGTTTAACTACTTTATGCAGCCATGTATTGGATTGTAAAATAAAATAAGTGTGACCATCTTTTTTTAATAGTGTTGTGTTGTGGTGGCAGCCCGGCTGACGGTGAGTGTCCGGGTCTTTCTCCCAGTTTTTGTCAGTGTTTCTGTTTTTCCCCCGTACTCTGTGTCCCTATGTCTCCCTCCCTGTGTCTCCCTCCCTGTGTTTTCCAGCCTCCTGGTTATTCCTCGCACTAACCCTGTCTTTCTGTCTGTTTCCCTCCCAGGTTCACTCACCCTCGTCCTCCGTTCAGTCGGCTGGGCTCATGGCCCGGTCCTCTCCTCCTCGGACTTCCCCCACGGAGTCCTCCCAGTTCTCCCTGACCTCCTCGCTTCCTCGGCCCCCTGTGTTCCCCGGCTCTCTGGTCCCAGTTTCCTCGGTTCCCCGTGCCTGTGTTTCCCCGGCATCCACCTCTCCCTCCACTCCAGTCCCTCTAACTCTTTTTCCCTCAATAAACCTCCTTCCCTCTGAACGTTGCATTTGGGTCCACTCTGTCCCCACACCACACCACCATAACAGGCGGCATGATATGGTTTTAAGAAATCAAATTGCAATTTATTTGAGAGACAGTTTGTGATATGGTTAATGATTAGTGAGAACTCTCTTTTTTTGCATCACATTTTCATTTTCACTGAAAAAAGATGAAAACATTATGATGTGATATTTGTTGGGGTCTGAACCAAACAGTTGTTTCACAGTAGGCTACTTCATTATTTGCAGCAATGTTGTTTTCCCTTTTTGTTTAGAACATTTTAAGTGATTTTCGTTGACCTATTTTCTTCTATTTTAAAACAAAACTAGTATAAATTATATATTGTCCGCTCTTTGGCTGAATTCAGTCTTTATTCACATTTTTCACTTTGTAACTCTGCTCTCAGAAACACCAGAAACGTTTTAGAATTCATCTTTGAGACAAACATTTACACATTGAGAAGATTTTTACCTACACAGCAGCCACAGCAGCCACAGTAGAGAAGATCCCTTCATTTTAAATCTTGGTCATTTGAGATCAACACATTAATGGTTACCATTCACACCAACTAAACCCCACCACCTGCCTCTTTCTGCATATTTGTTGTGGTTTTCTCTCAAACAGTTAGCAGGAAATGGGCTTTGCATTCTGTGTATTCGTTGCACATATAGAGTAAAGCTATGGTGTAAAAACATCACACCTCAAAGTGGACACAATAACTGAGAGGTTGTGCACAACTGACATCACAATACTACTGCTACAGTACTAAAAAACCTGTGCCAATCAGCTAGGCACAGGAGAGGGTTCCCACCTGCTGCAGGACAGCCATCATGGTTCCTGTACCTGCTGAGAAACTGGTTCTTCAGCACATAAAGAACTCAGCACTCTGGGTTTAAACACAACGCTCTGCAACTGGATATTGGACTTCCTCACAGACCGACCCCGGTCAGTTCAGATTTGTGGACTCACCTTCTCCACTCTAGTGCTCAACACCGGCGCCCCCCAGGGCTGTGTGCTCAGCCCCCTTCCTGTTCATGCTTTACACCCATGACGGCATCCATCGACATGGCGAGAACTCTGTTGTGAAGTTTGCAGATGACACCACCATTATCGGCCGGATTTCAAACAACAATGAGACTTCATATCGGGAGGAAATTCATATTCTTGAAGCGTGGTGCTCAGAGAACAACCTAGTGCTCAACATCAGCAAAATTAAGGAGCTGATTGCCGATTTCAGGAAAAGGGAGATAAACTCACACACTCCTGTCTACATCAGTGGAGCTGAGGTGGAGCAGGTGAACACTTTCAAATCAGCGTCACAACATCGTGTCAAAACATCAAAAGTAATAATAATAATAGTTTCCGTCCACGACCTGGTCAGTTATTTACTTGAGACTTGATGAGACTGAACATAAAGAGTACTTCCTGCTTGAGAGAAAACCACAATGATTCAACAGGAAGGAGGGCAGGAAAGAGGTGGGTTTGACTTCAGGGGTTTGTGGGTGGTAAACGTTAAAGTGTTGATCTCAGATGATTTGAAATGGAGGTATCATCTTTACCGTGGCTACTTAGTAAGTAAAACTCTACTTAATGTGTAAATGTTTGTCTCCATTTTGTCTGAAACATTAGTTCAAAAACATTTCTGGTGTTTTATGGCGATTTATAATTGGCTGAATTCAACAGCCTCTTCACATGATATTAATTTTAGCTACGACCAGAGAGAAGAAAAATCAGTGATCAGTATTTGCTAATATAGCAGCAAAGAATCCACAGTAACACATACATTACTGCAAGTGTTCATTTTCATTTCTTAACCCTTTGGTTCCTGCTTACAAGTCCTTCAACCTAAACGCTAACACTTGCATTTGGAGCAAAAATTGATCGTCCTTCCCGGTACCGACTTAGGTTTAGGGACACACCCCTGTGAAGGTTAGGGTAAGGGGCTACGGGGGCTTTCAACATCTTTAACACTAACATAGTTTGGCACTTAACTAATGTTAATGCTACTAAGCTAACATAGCTATTTCTTAACTTTATTTTAAAAGGAAATCATCCTTCTTTAACATGGGAACAAAAAAACAGCTAACTTACTATCCTTCCACCACACTAAACGTAATTTTGTGTGGCTAAAACGATCCATGTGGTTGTTTTTCTGTAGAGTACAGGCTCGTGCTTGCTTGTCTTTTATGCCCTCTGCTTTTACGTACTGCTGCTCTGTTTTGGGAAATTTATTTAAAAAAACATTTAATGTGTGCATAAATAAAGATAATTTGTTGTTTCCATGTCTAATTTCAACATTGGCTGTTTTTCTGTGCTCTACAAGCGGGTTGTTCTGTTTTGTCGAAAGCACAGATGTCTAGTTTCATGTAAAACCTCAAACCAACCTGAGTGTGATTTCTCTTTAGTTCTGACCTCACTGCTGAGCTGCACAACAAACCAAGGTGAGAAAACTTCTTCTGTCACAGCTGAAAAGTTATTCACTCCCTGATAGAACAGTTAGTGTTTAGGACAGTGTTTGGGGAGGGAAACAGCCACTTTACAAATACAATAAAACCCTGAATGCAGTTTTGGTGCCACAGTGTTGCAGACTGGAGCCAAAGCTGAAACTGCTGCTATAAAAATGTTATTCAGAAACCAGGACTGCACAGCAGGATGCCAGAGAAGACAGGATAGAAAGAGCAGATCATATAAAGCCAGATCTTCTGGTGTTTTGAGGTACATATGAAAACAATCGTCAAAATCAGCTCATATCTGACAGTGATTCAGATTTCTTCTCTGAAACTCAGAAATCAGTTCAGCAGTGAAAAGGTGACAGTGATAAAGTAGGAAAATGAGGAATGTGGAGAAAATAAATGCAAATGATCTCTCTAACCTCATCTTTCTGTCTCTTCCTCCAGCCTCTCTGACTGTGAGTCCCAGCAGCTCTCAGCTGTTTCATGGAGAGTTTGTCTCTCTGAGCTGTGAGGAGGACGACAGCTCTGCTGGATGGACGCTGAGGAGGAACACAACCAGAGAAACCAGGACTCAGTGTGATGACTGGGGAGGAGATCCAGCTGGTTCTTCCTGTATCTTCAGCTACATCACCATATGGGACAGTGGAGTTTACTGGTGTGAGTCCAGAGAGGGAGCAACCAGCAACACCATCAACATCACTGTCACTGGTAAGATCAGACTGTTGTAATCCCTGGTTCAATGGGTCTGATGAGGAGTTACAGGATCGATAACAAACAGGGGGACTCTGGACACTGAGTCAGTGTTATTTATTTATTCATTTTTTAACACACATACGATTTAATTACTTTATGCTTTAATTTGTTGTTTAATGAAATGTATGGGGTTGATTATTCTTATGTAGTTTGTATGATGCTTTGGCAAAATTGTTATACACAGTCATGCCAATAAAGCTAATTTGAATTTGAATTTATTTCCCTTTGGCCTTTTGCTAAAATCAAAGTCAAACTTTTTACCTCAGTGGCATTTACATTCATTTGGCAGACAGTTTTATCCAAAGCGACTTACAAGCATCAACAAAGCATCATTACAGCACAAGATCTAAAACTGGCAATACATACGAAAAAGAGCAGCAATAAATACTTGTAAGAGCTAATAGTACATACGGCATCAATGGGGTAAATACCAAGGGAAGGAAGGAAGTGGGAAACAATACAAGAGAATTCTAAGGGGGTAGAAGAAGAAGAGCACAGGAAGTGCATGTTAGAGGTTTGGGGTTAGAAGTGTTATAAGAGAAGGTTTTCTCAGAAGAGATGAGTTTTCAAGAGCTTCTTGAAGTTAGAGAGGGACGCCGTGGAGATCAGGTTGTCAGGAAGCTAAGCAACACTGGGTGGAGAACTGAGAGTACCCAATGGATGAGCTTTGTTTTGCCTAAATATCCTGTATTTGTGTACTACTGTTCAAGTGTTTGGGGTGACAAGTCCTTGTTTCATAAGAAATATATGTTTTTTGTCCATTAAACATCAAATATGTAAGAAATACAGAGTAAGTATTGTTAATGTTGGAAATTGTGTTTGTTTCTGCAAACAGCTGATTTGTAATGGAATTTCTACAGAGGCCATTTATCAGCAACCTTCAGCCCTGTGCTCCAATGACACGTTGTGTTTGCTAGTCCAAGTTTATCATTTTAAAAGGCTAATTGATCATTAGAAAACCTTTTTTGCAATCATGGTAGCACAGCTTAACTTTTGTACAGATTAAAGGAGAAATAAAACTGGTCTTCTTTAGACTACTGGTGTTTCTGTGGGCTCTATTACAGGCTCAAAATGTCCAGAAACAAAGAGCTTTCTTCTGAAACTCGTCGGCCTGTTTTTGCTCTTAATAATTAAAGCTATTCCTTGTAAGAAATTACCAAGAAACTTGAGATATTGCACAATGCTGCATGCTTCTCCCTTCACAGAACAGCACAAACTGGCTCTAACCAGAACAGAAAGAGGAGTGAGAGGTCTCGGTGTACAACTGAGAAAGTGAGCAAGTACATTAGAAGGTCTAGTCTGAGATACCGACGCCTCCTCAACTGGCAGCGTCATTAAAAAGTACCTGGAGACACCAGTCTCAACATCAACAGTGAAGCGACGACTGCAGGATTCTGACAACACATGAAATGAAAACTCTTCGCTCTAATCTTTTCTTTTTATTGACGGGTATAAGATATGGTATCTGTGGATATTTCATAACAAATAAGCTGTTAACAGTATCTACACTGTATTTCTAATCAAGTTGATGTTATTTTAATGGACAAAAACTGTGATTTTCTTTTGAAAACAAGGACTTTTCTAAGTGACCCCAACTTTTGAATGGTAGTGTATGATTTAACCCACCATATGTAAATAACTCTCTAAGCTGCATGTATATTTATTTATTTTGTGATTCTTATTTTTGAATAGAAATCTCCAAATATTCAGCAAATATTTTGTTTTGATGTGTTTGAGTGAAGGACAGGACAGAGTGTCTGGAGGCTCAAAAAAGGAAGAGAAATAAAGGTGAAACTAACACATCGCTGTGTTTGGTGGCAGGAAAGCAGACAGTGACAGTTTCAGTCTGCAGCTGCTCCTGTTTCACCCCGACCTCCTGTATATGTTTATTATTCTGCACCATCTTCACCAACTTGACAACACACATGCAGCATTTACAAAATCCTGCAAAGTGAGAAAGCACCACAGAATACGAACGATACAACATGTGTTATTTTTGCTCCTTTAGTGTCTCTTTAAGTGGAGCTTGAAAAACAAATCCAGCTTTACTTTAGCAAAGGCAAATACAAAGACAACACATTACAGCATTACAACCTGTTAAAGTGGACCTCAGCTCCATGATCCATTCAGTGACTGGAGGCCACAGCACTAGAAAGGAGAGACAGATTTAAAAGTTTAAGTCAAATTAATCCTAAAACAATTATGGTAAATTGGATGGTAGTCAGTGCTGTAACCAAGCAACCATTAAAGACTGGGTACACTGTACAATTAGATAAACACTACAGTAATACTAATAAAAAGAGAACATAACTTGCAGAAATATACAGTTCTCTTATGTTCACAATATAATTATAATACCCTGGTCTCACACTCAGTAACAGCAACAATAACATTTAATTAACATGTGCAACAGAGGTTCTGGCTTACCAGATCCAGAAGTCCACAAAAGCACCACAGTCCAGACTGTGGAGTTAGTGTTGATGAAGCTGTGTGTAAATGATGAAATGCTGTAGTTTGTCTCTGTGTTGAGGTGGACCAGTGATCCTGCAGAGTCCTGTCCTCCCTGTGATGGAGGGACATGACGTCACTCTGCACTGTGAAACAGAGACCCCTCCCTCCAACCTCCCAGCTGGTTTCTATAAAGATGGCTCCCTCATCAGGACTGAGCCTACAGGTCACATGACCATCCACCATGTTTCCAAGTCTGATGAAGGCCTCTACAAGTGTGACATCAGCGGTCATGGAGAGTCTCCATCCAGCTGGATCTCTGTCACAGGTGAGGAGGTTACCTTTGATTTCAGGACTCATTTCATTCAGAGATTCAACTGACCAGGTGGGATTCTCTCGACAGGTAAACCTACAACCTCAGCCCCGCCCACATCTGCAGGCCAAGGTGAGCAAACTTCTTCTGTCACAGCTGAAAAGTTATTCACTCCCTGATAGAACAGTTAGTGTTTAGGACAGAGTTTGGGGAGGGAAACAGCCACTTTACAAATACAATAAAACACTGAATGCAGTTTTGATGCCACAGTGTTGCAGACTGGAGCCAAAGCTGAAACTGCTGCTGTAAAAATGTAATTCAGAAACCAGGACTGCACAGCAGGATGCAGCAGCAGCCAAAGAAGACAGTATATGTATATTTATATGAGACACATGCAGCCAGATCTTCTGATGTTTAACACTAATTTGGAGTTACATTTAAAAACATATGAAAACATTCGTCAAAATCAGCTCATATCTGACAGTGATTCAGATTTCTTCTCTGAAACTCAGAAATTAGTTCAGCAGTGAAAAAGTGACAGTGAGAAAGTCTGAATATGAGGAATGTGGAGAAAATAAATGCAAATGATCTCTCTAACCACATCTTTCTGTCTCTGCCTCCAGCCTCTCTGACTGTGAGTCCCAGCAGCTCTCAGCTGTTTAAAGGAGAGTTTGTCTCTCTGAGCTGTGAGGAGGACGACAGCTCTGCTGGATGGACGCTGAGGAGGAACACAACCACAGAAACCAGGACTCAGTGTGACGACTGGGGTGAACCAGCTGGTTCATCCTGTAACATCAGCTACATCGCTGCATTGGACAGTGGAGTTTACTGGTGTGAGTCCAGAGAGGGAGCAACCAGTAACACCATCAACATCACTGTCACTGGTAAGATCAGACTGTGGAGTTAGTGTTGATGAAGCTGTGTGTAAATGATGAAATGCTGTAGTTTGTCTCTGTGTTGAGGTGGACCAGTGATCCTGCAGAGTCCTGTCCTCCCTGTGATGGAGGGACATGATGTCACTCTGCACTGTAAAACAGAGACCCCTCCCTCCAACCTCCCAGCTGGTTTCTATAAAGATGGCTCCCTCATCAGGACTGAGCCTACAGGTCACATGACCATCCACCATGTTTCCAAGTCTGATGAAGGCCTCTACAAGTGTGACATCAGCGGTCATGGAGAGTCTCCATCCAGCTGGATCTCTGTCACAGGTGAGGAGGTTACCTTTGAATTCAGGACTTATTTCATCCACAGATTCATTTGACCAGGTGGATTCTCTTTATAGGTAAACCTACAACCTCAGCCCCGCCCACATCTGCATCTCCATCGTCACCTGCATCAGCCCCCCTTCAGCTTGTGTTCAGACTGATCTGCCACCTGGTGGTGTTCTGTCCATACATCATCTCCACTGTCCTCATGGTGTCTTTATATCGTCGCAGGGACCACAGGTAACACTCTGAAACATTCACTGACCTTACAATCAATCAATAAATCAGTTAATTCATCAATCAATAACTCAGTCAGTGGTGTTGATGATGGACAGTTGTCTAACAAATAAATAATCTACATTTTCTTTCTAACCTGCTCTGACTGCAGAGTGCAGTACAGAACTGCCAGTCTCCATGGCGATGAACCTGCCCACCCAGGCTGAGGAGGGATTGGATGATGACCATGATGATGTCATCACTGCTGTCACCACAGAGCATCACTTCTGAGCTGATCCAGTGTGTTCAGTGTGTTCTGGTTCTTAATGAAGCTGAAGACGTTTAGTGAAGCCTGACCGCTCAGAGAAAGACGGACTCAGGTGAAGTTGATTCATGATAAAGAGCCCTGGACAAATGGACAAAGCTCTGGACGTCTTTTTTGGTCCAAATGAAAGCTGATAGTTGTTCATGTTCTGGTGTGTGGAAAGAGCAATCCTGAATGGCTGAATCTCAACATTCACGAGTTTGAGGCGCCTTCCCCGGTGAGTCAGTGAACATTTACTGTTACCAGTTACTTGATAATGTGAAACTGACCTCTGGTCCACTCTGTAAGGCTCCTTCAGTACCTCGGCCATGAAGAAAGTTAAAAACTTAGGGTTCAGGGTGTAGTCTCCATTAAGCTCTGTATTTATCTCTTGTTGTTCATGTTTCTGGTACAAAACCACGTCCTCAACCTTAAACTCAGAAGGAAAACGTATTTCTGTTTCTAAGGCTTCCATCACAACACGGACTTTGTTAAATGCTAAATTTATCTCAGTGGAGGTGCTGTGTTATTGCAGCAGAGGAAGTAAGAAATATTTCCCCAACGTCATCCACCTACAGCGGTGCATCTGCAACAGTTTCTGAGCTGCACACTAACACAACCTAGAGGCAAAGCATGTAACAGCTGCAACACTTGAGTGAAACACATTTAAGGACAGGGACTCTGGACAGAGAGTGGAACAGGAATATTTGTATATCCATATATCCAAAATACATTACTATTAAACCTTTATACATGAAATACATTTGTGTAATCTTTGGTACAATCTCTGGAAACACCACAACTCAATTACTGGTCCTTATTAACAAGTCTGTGGTCGACAGATAACTCTTGTGGCAAAATGGTGTAACTGCACAATGAAAAGTGTACAAAGGACATGAGCTTCTGTCCAAAATCAGGGCTTCACATTAGCATTCAGCAGTGGTGTGTAACAGTCACTCTTAGTGTAATATGTTAGTATGAGTAGCATCAGAGTGCTTATGATGTCATGACATAAAGGTAGTTGTATGGATGTTTAGAAATAAAGCATGGTGAGGGAGCAGCAGTGTCTGACTCACTCTGTATAATTAACATGGTGTCAGTAGGGGGATAAAAGACATAAAAACAATCAGTTAACACAGTTACAGCCACAGTAAAGCTTGAACCTACAAGGTAGTCCTGTGGAGAAATGGAAAATATATGGATACTAAAGTTTGAGCTGTTTTGGACTGAGTAGCTGACAAAGTGGGAAAGGTGGTGGGGGAAGAGACTGAAGGTTTGTCTTCCAAGATAATGAAAAAGATAAAAGTTCTGAGGAAACGATTACTGTTAACCGAGGAAGAGCCTACCGTACATTTGACACGTTGTTCACAAGGGCTAAAGGATCAACAGAGGCCATAGTGGCATACATGACTAACTTGAAAAGCAAGGATTGTGATTTCAGACATCAGCATGACTCATTAATACGTGACAGGATTGTTGGCAGAAAAGCTGATCAGGTGACGGGCAGGCTACTGAGGGAGATGGAGGTCACATTAGAAAAGGCCATTGTATGCCATGCCAGTAAGATGACATCAAGTCAGGTTAAAATGCTCAGTGAAGATGAAGTGCACAAAATAAAAACTGTGAAAACCACCAAGATATAGAGTTGACAAGAGTAAGCCAACGCCAGCTCCACAGGATGATCAACCTGCAACAGATATGGTCATAAACATGGATAGAAAATGTCCTTCATGAGCATGGTGAGAGTGAAACAGGAAATATACATCAAAAATACTGACAATGCAGAGATGGAAGATGATAATGACTGGAGTGAAGAAGTGATAATAAACAGGAGGAATGTGACATTTACTGGATTAAGGTGTAATGTCGGAAGAAACATTAAACTCACTGGAGAGTTCAAGAATTAAACAGAACATCTATGACAAGCTTGTTGCATATTTTGGCCACAAGAAGAAGCCATTGGGCAAAAAGGCACTCTCTACTTGTCTGTACAAAGGACAAAAACACAAGATACAGTTTGAAATAGTGCAGCAACATGGATTAAGTTAGGCCTGGTGAAGGGAGTCTATGATTCTGGAAAAGGGTGTGATATTCTAGATTAAGAAGATTCTATTCTAGATTAAGAAGTTTGCCAGGGAAGCACCATATCTAAATTGTTCCAGCTGTTGCAGCAGTTGAAAATGTGTGGCCGTTTTGATAGAAGTGAAATTCTCAATTAAAAGATTTGGGTGGAAAATATTAAAAAATAAATGCTGACAACGCCACCTAGAGAATATCCTGAGCCCTATGACTCAGAACACACAGGTTCTTTAAAAATCAGAGTTGGGGCAGAGAGGAAACCACACTGAACTAAAATAATACATTTAAAATAAAACATAATTTTAAAAGGTCTATCTAAAATTAATATGGTGATAGCAAAGTTAAAAGGGAACTACACTAAGGGTAGTAGTGAGCCAGCTCTCAGTGGCAGGGCAACAGCCACTAACTCAGTCCGCCAATCCCATACGTCCAGCAGCTCCACTGACCACAGTCCTTCCCTGCAGCCCATTCAGTCCTTCAGTCACCACCGCCAGCCACTCCTGCTTCGACGCCCTTGCAGGAAGAGACACACCGGTTGCACAAAAATAGTCAGCCATTTTCTGGCCCTGTCACACTGGCCCAGATAAAGGTACCAGTAGCTCTAGATAAAGTAATGGAGGAATAGAAGAGACAGGTGTCATAACAAGGCAAACAGAACCGACCAATTGGGTGAACAGCATGGTGACAGTGGTCACAGAAAAGAAGACCAGGATATGCATGGATCCACAAGATCTCAACAGAACCATCCAAAGACAGCATTATCCACTGTCTGGATAGATAGAGGCTGTCTCCCACATGCCTAATGCAATGTACTTCTCTGTGCTGGATGTCAGTCCAGGTTTCTGGATGAGGAAAGTTCCAAATCTGCACTTTTAACACACCTATAGGGTGATATTGTTTCATCTGTCTGCTGTTTGGGATATCTTCGGCATCTGAGGGACACCTTCAAGGAACATGATCAAATACTGAGGAAACTCGTGGACAGAGCATGTTGGTACAACCTAAAACTAAATAAAAGTAGATGCAAGATCACAACTAAAGAGAGTACATACAGTTGTGCATGTACTCAGTGCCATCTCAGCTAAGATGGCGCTTTGTATGGCTGCCTCGGAGTTAGGTGCTTTGTTTTGTTTTGTTTTGTAAGCTAATTCAGTTTTCAGCTATGTTCGTGAGCTCTTTCACAAGAGAAGAGCTCATGAACATTAGGGGAAATAACACCAGTGGAGTTATTTCCAGCTTTTCTCTCGTCATCAGCTGGACATCATTTTGGTGAAGGGCTCGCTCGCTGTTGTTCGTGCTGTGAAACACCGCAGGAGAGATTTGTCTCAATGGCTCCTGCACATCCCCCCACTAACTAGCTGCAATAAAGCTTGATTTATCCTCCTGCGTAGGGGCTCTCTTTCTCTTTATATTTTATATTTATACCCTTATATTTATAAATTTCTTTATCATACTTATTTCTGTTATTATTTTTTTCCTTATCCCTTCTGCTGAACTCTGTAAAGAATAGGTGAAGTCTGCACATAAGGCATACTTGAACTTAAACTTTAAATTGTGGTATTCATTTACCCATTTTTCTGAGTCTGTGTTTTAAACCTCTTAACATCCCTGTAAAATCCATGCAAAACGCCTATTCAAGGCAGATCCAAAGTAAACTGAATGTAGTTCTCGAACCATTTGGAGTATATGGATGGTTTTAGGCTCTCTGGAGTGTCTAACCCAAAAGTCAGAATGACTGTAAGTGCTGCTGGAGTTGATCAATATACGTTTAAACACACTAAAACTATTATATTTTTCATTTCTGCTCAAAAATGCTTGCTAGAAAATGCATGCAGACAACTGTAGCTGGGACTTATTAGCTGGAAAACACTGTAGGGCCACAGCATCAAGCCTTACCTAGCCCAGGTGTAAATTTCATACCAATACCATGAAAATGAAAAGTGAAAAGTCTTAGAGTATTTTCTCTAAAACATCACCGCCCCTTGGTGGCTGCTGCATCGCTCCTTAGCTCAACGCAGATGTGTTTTTTTGCTAGTAGATCATGAACTTCTGACTTACAGCTGGGCTGAGGTCAGCACGGACATAGATTAGCCATAGATTAACGCACTAATTATAATTCTCATTTGTTTTTACCAAAGGGTTTTGTATCTCCTTTACAAGTTTTAGATTCAAAACAAACACATTCAATACATTGGCGGCACGGTGGTGCTGTGGTTAGCACAGGTTGTGGGTTCAAACCCCAGGGCAACTGGGGTTTGAACCCACAACTGGAGTTTGCATGTTCTCCCTGTGTCCACGTGGGTTCTCTCCGGGTACTCTGGCTTCTTCCCACCATCCAAAGACATGCAGGCTAGGTTGATTGGTGACTCTAAATTGTCCTTAGGTGTGAGTGGTTGTTTGTCTATGTGTGGCCCTGCGATGGACTGGTGACCTGTCCAGGATGTGCCCGATGCCAGCTTGGATAGGCTCCACTACAATTTCATCAACACAGAACCTACAGTCCTCTTCCATCTCAGGGAATTCAATACTCAAATCAAAGTTTGGCTTCTTCCTGTCACTTTCCTGTCTTTGCTGCTGTCTCTTCATTACTTCCTCTAGAATTTTAGCACAGTTCTTTCTTCTCCATTGCCTCTGTTACGTCGCATTTGTTATGGCAACTTTAATCAGTTTGTCTGTTTTTTCAGATGTCAATCCATCCAGGTAATCCAGTACTTTATTTTTCTGAGCACGAATCTTACAGGAGATGAAGCACAAAGTGGCGTTTGTCCTTTAGAGCAGAAAACATGACCATCACTTGCTCTGCATCAATGTTATGTAAAAGAGAACTTTCTGTCTCCTTCCTCAGCTGATCATTTACATCCATGTTAAAGTACCTCTGGTACTGCCTTGTGAGGACATTGTGGGCTGCATTTATACATCCTTCCATCATTGACAGAAAGAGATTTCTGTCAACAGGTTCCACCAGAAGGACCTCAAGATCTGCACTTCTGGACAGCTCAGCACCAAACCCACCTTCACTCCTGCATCTCGGGAGGTTTGAGGGTTAAACTCAAATTGTTTTATTTTATATATTGTAAAGAGTTTATTATACATTATATAGTTTTATTATTACAGTTTCATTATATATTATACAGAGTTTCATGATATATTGTATAGAGATACTGAGATTTGATTGTCATCACAGAACTAAAACGTGAGAGAGAAATGTTTCTTTTCATTATGTTTTTAATTTTTTACATATTTTCCCTTTAAAGCAGTTGGTAACTGATTGATTGATTGATTGATTGATTGATTGATTGATTGTAAGGTCAGTGAATGATTCAGAATGTTACCTGTGTGGCTGCATCGCTGTAAGACACCATGGACAGGACCAGGACAGTGGAGATGTAGTACAAACAGAACACCACCAGGTGGTAGACAAATCTAAACAAAAGCCGAAGGGGGGTGGGAACAAGGGGCGGGGCTGCAGCGGAGAGCGAGGTAGGGGTAGAAAAAGGGACAGCAGAGGAAAAAGAGAGGAGAGAAGAAGAAAAGGTGGAGGTGAGAGTGAGCACATTAAAAGTTCTGCAGGAAAGTGACGCTAAATGTGCACATAATATCACAACTGATTAATGTCAGGAACTGTTCTGTTGTTTTTAACTATTCTGGATGTTTCTGAGTGTAGTAACCTAAGAAAACTACTCAGTGTCCAGTCCTGAGGTATCCAGAGAATTTATACACTGTGGCTCCTCTGATCTGTGACAGGTTACTGTGCAGATGTTGGTCAAACAGTTACTGAGAGAGGAAACACACATAGACCAAATAATAGTTCTGCTGTGCTGGTAGAGGGAGTTCATTGTGCATCTTTATTATTATTAGGACAGTACAGACATGTGAAAATACAAACTATCAAAAGCTGATCCAGCCGTGCAGTCGTCATCAGAAACAGACGTGGCATCAGAGGGTTCAGAAAAAAGAATTTCTCTAAAAAACATGTTTCCTTGTTTCCTCTCTCCTCACGTCTTCAGTGGTGATAACAGAACCTGACTGCAGCTGGAAAAGCTTTGACCAGGTTACATTACATTTACCTGACGCTTTTATCCAAAGCGACTTACAATTGCTATACATGTCAGAGGTCACACGCCTCTGGAGCAACGAGGGGTTAAGTGTCTTGCTCAGGGAGACTTAAGTGGATGGGTCACAGTGGGAGATTGAACCATCACCACCCCTATCTCCTCGTTATGTCGCTGTGTTTCTGAGGGTCTCATGAAAACCAGGACCTGCTGATTTTTATGATGTTTGATGTTTAAATGTCTTCTTAACTCAGAGAGAAGAAACTTTACAGACTGAACCTTCTCAGTAGTTCACTGACCACAGAATCAACACTATTCAACACACAAACAGAGACCCTGTAGTGAAGCTGAATGACACTCATGACGTTTAGAGTCTGCGGTTGTGGTTTCGATTATTTTCTATCTATCTGCACTCAAGAGAGGTGTGTATCGGTTAGCCACAGCCACACCAGAACATGTCACATTTTCCATCCAACAGCGTTGTGAAACCCACAGAACCACAGGAGACAAACAAGAAATAGACCAAAGTTTAGGGAGAGTCCAAAAAACATGAGTGAAATATAAATAAAAGTAAAGTTATTACATTATTACATTAACAACAAAACAATATGAAGTTATCAAAAGACTCTTCTGTAGAAATAAAATGAAAGTACAACAAATGTTTAAAACATTCACTTAGTCTGAGCGTGTTTGTCTCTTTGTAGCTGCCTGAGTCTAATTTGGCGTGAGGGGCTCTGGGACCAGGTCCAGGCCAGCTGGACCTCAGTGGTTGGACTGGTGTGAAGGTGTGAAGGTCTACCTCACTGAAGAGTAGATGACCTCTGGCTCTGCTGGAAACCCTGAACACACAAACACAAACAGTTCAGACAACCTGAGAAACTGTTGGAGACAAAGAAACTCCATCAGCAGACAACAACTCTGCTTCACTGAGTTCTCAGGAACTAACAAGAGTTTCAACCTAGAGATTCACTGAATCAGGTCGCACCAGTAAAACAGCTAGTAAAAACTTTGGTGATCTGAATCTGTTGCTAGGAAACATCTGTAGTGCCGTCCAATCAGGAGCAACCAGATACGTAAACAGAAAGTCACTGTAGCTGAAAAAATAACATTTTCAGATTAAGCTAAGCTAATAAACACGATAATAGTATTTATTAATAACGTCATGTCTTGTAATTTGAGGTATGTTGTGTTTATGTGAAATGTAATTTAAAGTCTACCCAGTTCCCATCATTGTCAGACCGCAGATATTGTCATGAATATTACATCATTTACACTTCAGACTAAAGGAGTCTTATGCAGCATGCTACCAACGTCATCATGCTGATCTGTACTAACAGACTGTAGAACACTGGTTCTGTTCAGAAAGCGGACTACATCAGCTGAAAGGCAAAGTAAGAGATGGCCAGCAGACTGTGGATCCTGCCGTATTTCAGAGTTGCACTGGTGGCCTTGCTAATGTGCACCCATGAATTTCAGGGATGGAGCTTCTGAGGGAGCACAGAAAGAAGGGGTGTGTTTGTTTGGCAGCTGAGTTAAAAAAAATCAACAATCTCTCTGCACACTTGATAGAATCCCTTTTAATGTTAGCATATGTTTTTCCTTACTCTGGTTATGTGTTACATATCATATTTATTTTAGCAGTAATAGCTAATGTCTACCTGTTTCCATGGTGATCAACATGCCAGGATTCATAGAAATTTTGGAGAAACTACCCGTATTCATAAAGATTTAGCTTAAAAACTCTTACCTAGGAGTCTTAGCTTAAGAGCTATTAAGGACTGATCTGAGAGCTGCTCTGAGCAAGGAAAAGACAAAAACTTTTATCTTAGTGAGGAGGCGGGGTTGACCCCGTTGCTATGTATGACACAATCTTTTGAAGACTGTGATTGGTTGGTTGTCCAAGAAGGAAAAAAAGAGTAATTTCAAGTACAGGTTCTTTCTAAGCCTTTACTTTGAAAATTACATGCATAATAATTCCTATTTGACCGTTCTCTCCTCTCACACACACACACATTATGCTTATATAAATCCTGTTTTTTATTTACCATGCTGTTAATTTCCTATCAGGTATTTGATTGGATTGGAATGATAAAAATTGTTCCACTCTTTCCAATTACACTGATTGCTGTAGTGTCTCTTTAAGTGGTGGTTTGAATGTTGGTTTTAATGGATCAAACACGGAATCAAAACCAAGAAGGCCGAGAAAGCCCAACTGGACAGAGGGAGCATATAGAACAAACTATTAACGGTTCATTCTGCTTGTGCGCACCGGGGAAGCTGCTATATTCATGAATGCAGTTTTTTGAGCCTGCAAGGTGGGAATGTCCAGTGGAAACGAAATGAACTGCGACACAATAAAGAGGTTCACAAAGTGCTGTAATTGTTTGTGTGTTAACTCTTACAGAAGGTTGTGACAGACCCAAATCATCACCGCTGCCTTGTTGCCAAATAGCGTAATGTAGTAGATCAGTCACAAACACGATCCCTGCACGATCTAATCTATAGCGTCTGATTAACTCACTGTCATCCGTTGTCTGCAACACATTCCTTCTCCCTCTTCGTCTTTCTGCCATTTTCTCCTTGACTAAAGAAACTCTTAAGCCTCTTAAAAGTCCTCGTCCTGCTCCTAACAATTCTGAGCTTAAGAGATCTTTTAAGGGTTAAGATGCTTTATAAAGAATTACTTTTTTCTTTACTAGGATTTTTTCTTTAATTTTAAGAGTAAACGCCCACATTTCTAAGAATTTTCTTAGAATTACGTCACTAGGAGCTACTCTTAGCCTTAAGATTCTTTATGAATATGGGCCCTGATTTTTAGTCTAGCTCACCTTCTTATCACCCACATCTCTTTCAAGGAATAGTTCAGCTTTTTAAGAAATATTATCTTATTCTCTAGGACTGAGATGAGAAGATAGATCTGTAGTCAGGTTGTGGTTAGCTTAGCTTAGCATACAGACTGGGGATAGGGAAAGGGCAAGGGGAAACTGATAACCTGGCTCTGTCCAACGTTAAGTAAAGAGCAGCTGTACCTCTCGTCTTGTGTGATCTGATGACTATTTGTCCATAACTGACGTCTCCTGCTCCTCTCACTGCTGAGTAGACTACAGCTGATTCACTCTCTGGAAAATAAAATACATACTAATTACATAACTGCGGGTACTACAGCTGTGACCAGTACTGATATATTTACTGGTGTTAGCACTACTTCTTGTACCGCAACACACAACAATATTACTGCTAAAGAAGGAATTTCATTGTTTTTCATGTAGAATTCCAATAATTTTTATAATAGAATTTATAAACGGCAGCAGGTTTGACAGTTATCTTCTTCTTAACACCACAGATGTGAAAAGTGACAAACCAAATATAAGTGAAGAGTATATCTGAAACAGGGTACTAGATGACCACAAAACAAGTTCACACATTTCAGCACAAGGCACAAAATACAAAGACACGTCACCATCAGCAAATGCAAACCACACTGAAGTGAGAAACAACCCCAGCTTCACACCACAGTTCACTAGAGTGAACAGGATGTTGACTCTAGTGTTCCTCTGCAGCTCTGTGGTTTATCAGTGAAGAGTCTGACCTCCACTGTAGACTGGAGTCTGTCAACAAACGGACAGACGTTGTCTCCTCTGTGAAACGTCCGAATCCTCACTGCGCTACGTTATCATAAACTATGATGAACCAGTCGTGGGTCACATCTCTCTCTTCCTCAGGTTTCTTTATTTTGTGTTGCATTGACGTGTGAGTGTTAAAAGTCATGTTAAAAGTTTCCATGTGCGCATGAAAGTCACAGCAAATGTCATGGGGAATTCAAACAGCAAAACTAAAAAAAAAACTGTAGTTATAAACTTGACATGACAGCATCTGAAATATACGGTTAGAGTCTCTGATGGAGCTGAGGACTGATCACTGTATGAACCTGTACACTTTTGTGTTCCATGTACTTTATTTCTCTTTTTGCAATAAATATTTAAGGAGGAAAAAAAGATTCTGATTATTCCAACACCACATGAATGCTCCATCACTCACTACTCACCCCTCCCTTTACAAGCGTGCAGGAGAAGATACGGGGGCTGACACGCTTTGTCAGTGCTAAATAACAGGTGTGGTCCTCCATTTGTCTAAATTTTACTTCTCTTCTTACTTCTAATAAACCCGTCAACTACTACTACTGGTAACATTACTTCTTCTTATTCTTAGTTTTCGTACATATTCAAAGTGGTGACGAAACACGCTCTGTAGTGCTGTTTGTCCATTTCGGCCCTTGTAGAAACATGGCGATGTCTCGCTCGATGTAAAAGGACCCGCAGTGTATGTAGATATAAATGGCTCATTCTAATGTAATAAAAACAGTTCTTTATGTAAGGTATTTATTCACCACTGAAAAAAACGTTATGGATATTATCATTGTCAATGGATCCTCAGGAATATGAAACACTGAAGCTTTAAAACAAAAAGATCAATACTAATGTTACAGAAAAATAGTTATCATATATTTAGATGTATTGTGTGTGAGCAGAAAGTACAGAGAAATGTAATTCTACACATTTATAATTAATTTCTGCTAACAGATTCACCACAGGGCACAAAATGAACTCAACACCATGCAACAAACAAACTTGACTAAGTTGCTGTTTTGGAAAAATGTCTGTTCTGATCCTCACTAACATAATTTATACTCTAGTCCCAAACTTTTTGGAATGTCCTCATAACTCAAAATGTCCTCTTTTGATGAACATACTTTCCAATACATCCTCATTTTATAAATCAATAAAACATCATTACCTCTGCTGCGTCTGGTTGGCTGCTGTAGGTGATGTGATATTTTGATGTCACTGTATGTGACGTCATCTGTGATGTCATCATCCCCAACTTCTACTTCAGCAGCTGAATGAACCAAAAGGAGCAGAAATTTAAATCAACAAGGACCATGTGATTTGATGAAAAGCTCCACAGGTCATTAAATGGACCCTGTGGTGCAATTGTTTATTACTCAGCAATGTTATTTACGAGAATCCTGGGGGACGTCTGACTTAAAGGTTCAGTGTGTACGTTTTAGTGGCATCTATGGGTGAGGTTGTGAATTGCAACCAATGGTTTGGTCTACTGCTTCCACTTGTTCAAATTGTATAGGGTAGCCATGGTGAAATTAGGTTTCTTTATATAGGCTATATAAAGAAATTATATTTCTTCAGTAAAACTATATGTTGTTGTGAATATTATTGTTACTTGTTTATCAAACAACAGCAACTTGAAGAACTGAACTGTTACATTTATTGGATAAAACATTATTTTACTGTACTGTAATCATACAGTTTGTTACATCTTGGGAGGGTTCTCTCATCTGGACGGACCAAAGTAAATGAAGAACCTCTCAAAAACTATCACATCTAGTGCAAATATGATCCTGGCAAGTGACAGATAAAAAAGAAAGATTGTGTGAACTGATTTGAAAATGTAATCACCTGATGTGGGGATTGAACACACATTCTTCTATGCAAGAGCCTTACACCTTACTGACAGAGCTCACTAAACACTTGAATTTTCTTATTTAGGTTATCCCTTTGTATCTCCTAGCCTGCAATCTAACAATGGCCCAATTCAAAAGTTAGACAGAAATGGCTCTTCTAAGGTAATAAAAACATGAAGGTTTACTATGTAAGGTATTTACACACCACTGAAAACATAATTGTTTATATTACAGTGCATTTTGATCAACAGATCCTCCTAAATATTACACACCGAACCTTTAAAGAAACAGTCCATGAATTATTT
This sequence comes from Lepomis macrochirus, assembly GCA_024633595.2. Lineage (NCBI taxonomy): Eukaryota > Metazoa > Chordata > Actinopteri > Centrarchiformes > Centrarchidae > Lepomis > Lepomis macrochirus. The sequence continues at coordinate 32,298,417 of JALXJV020000002.1, read as the reverse complement.
GTACGTCCAGAAGTGTTAATGGAAATGTTTCAAAACTAATATGGGACTTTAAATGTGATCTGCAGGACATGGCTGTAAATAAAATGTTTATTTTGTTGTCAAAGTCTGTGTCTAACCTTTACGTTTCCAATGGTTGCATCGTCTCACCAGTAGAACTAGTAGAACCAGTAGAACCAATAGAACAAGCACACAGAAAGATTGAACAGCAGACCACAACACAGAGGGAAGAGGAGAGGAGGAACCCGGAGGCGAGGTGGGCGAGGAAGAGGTACCAGGAGGAGAGGTGGTGGCTTTTACTAAAATGTACAAAAAAACTTTAATTAAGCACAGAAGAATAAAATAAATGAATGATACATTCTACAACATGCTAACAGATAGACTTCAACCAGCAACTGCCTGCTTGTATCAGTCTGACTGAAGAGTGATTTATACTTGGTGTCTACACTGTAGCCTACGGCATAAGTAACGCACACAGCCATGCATTTATGCTTCGCTTTGGTCTCTGTGTCGTTCTGCAATTACACCGCCGCCAAGACGGTTGACAGTAGTGCTACAGCGTCCACTGTGTGGATTTTTGCTGGCCAAGCAGGCTAACTTCCAGTTAGCCCCCCGATAACTTGAATGGAGGTAAAATGATACACATGCAGCTCTTTTACATGTCATTGACTGAATAGATCACATTCTGATAGTGAAAGGAGTCATTTTGCGTGGGATGTGACGCTGAAAAATATTAATCCACTGTGTTACGGCCTCTAGTGCTATTTACTTTAAAGCATGGATCACTTCCTGTGGGCTTAGAGGAAATGCAAGGCTACCAAGCCGATCCATTGCAGTTCTTCCAGTCCCATCAGCCTGCACCTTGGCCAGCGAGCTACTCCAATAACCAGCAATGTTTCCTGGGAGCCGTGAAGGGTGTGAAAGTAAATGTGGTTGACATGGCTCACACCTCCATGCACAGCCTCAACCGCTCCTCATCCCAGAGCCACCACTGGCTGGCTCTTGATTACTACAGAGGTGCTTCCCTTCCGGCCTTGTTCCCCGCTGTGGTCCAACTGACACCTGCTCCTGTTTTCTCATTGGTGGTCCGACCGACACCTATTCCTGGTCCCTAGTCGGTTATCCGACTCTCCGGTTTCCAATTGGTGGTCTGACTGACACCTGCAACCAATTCTCCATCTGTGGTTCGACTAACACCTGTTCCTGGTCCCTTGTCGGTGGTTCGACCAACACCAGCTCCAAGTGCCGCTCTCCAGCCTGGCCTCTGGAAAGATGTCGCCTGCAGCGTCATCCACTACAGATGCTCCAATGTTGTTTCCTGCCTCCTGTCGACCTTCGGAGAAGTCTCATGTTCGTTGCAGACCTCGAGATGGGTTTCAAGGTCATCGCCAGACTTCAGCTCGACGTCACACTATAGACTCCGACCCTCCTCCTGTCCTCCCTCAAAACACCAAGGGCTCCCTGGGGTGGGGATTAAGGTTTCTGTCATGATTTTGGGTTTTGGTGTTGTACAGTACCTAGTCTGTTGGATCGTACCACACAGGCCAGCCTTCAAACCCAACATGCAACAATGAGCCTTGGCCATCCAATTGGACCACTTTTGATGTACTGACCACTGTGGACCATTTTGGAGACGCTCCGACCCAGTCGGTCCCTTGTCAAATTCCCTCAAATCCTTGCACTTTCCCATTTTTCCTGCTTGAAACTCATCCAATTTGAGCACACAAAGTTCACTTGCCTAATATATTACACCCACTGACAGGTGCTATGGTAACATAATAATCCGTTTTATTTACTTCACTATGTTATGGCTGATCTATGTATATTGCCTTCTGTTTTGTTCAGTCCTTGTCAGTTCATTGTCATTGTTGGTTGAGTGTCTCTGCTTGGTTTTGGGACGTATCAGATGTCCCTGCTGGATATTCTGACTTAGCTTAGGTAGAGTAAAAAACATCACATATCAAACAATGTGTTGAACATTAAGAAATTAAGCTAGAAACGCCCCATCATGAATCATCTCTGCGGTCCTGAAACCTGCTGAACTGAATGTAGAAAACAAAAAAGGTCAGTTTGAGAATTATCTTTGAGCTCCTCACCTGTGACAGAGATCCAGCTGGATGGAGACTCTCCACGACCTCTGATGTCACACTTGTAGAGGCCTTCATCAGACTTGTAAACATGGTGGATGGTCATGTGACCTGTAGGCTCAGTCCTGATGAGGGAGCCATCTTTATAGAAACCAGCTGGGAGGTTGGAGGGAGGGGTCTCTGTTTCACAGTGCAGAGTGACATCATGTCCCTCCATCACAGGGAGGACAGGACTCTGCAGGATCACTGGTCCACCTCAACACAGAGACAAACTACAGCATTTCATCATTTACACACAGCTTCATCAACACTAACTCCACAGTCTGATCTTACCAGTGACAGTGATGCTGATGGTGTTACTGGTTGCTCCCTCTCTGGACTCACACCAGTAAACTCCACTGTCCCATGGGTTGACGTAGGTGATGTTACAGTAGGAACCAGCGGATGTTCCCCAGTTAGATCCACACTGAGTCCTGGTGTCTCTGGTTGTGTTCCTCCTCAGCGTCCATCCAGCAGAGCTGTCGTCCTCCTCACAGCTCAGAGAGACAGACTCTCCTTCAAACTGCTGAGAGCTGCTGGGGCTCACAGTCAGAGAGGCTGGAGGAAGAGACAGAAAGATGAGGTTAGAGAGGGTTAATTGCATTTTTGAAAATCCTTCTTTTCTCCACATTCCACACATTCCTACTTTCTCACTGTGTACACTTCCTACTGCTGAACTGATCTGAAGAGTTATACTTTGAGTCAACTCGGATATGAGCTGATAAATAAACTCATTGTGCATATTTTGAAATTTAACTCTCAAAGTTAACGTAAAGGGTGTAGGTTTCGTTTTTATATGAAGGGGAACTCAAAATTCAGGCAGCAGGTGACAATTCAAAATAAAAATGATTACAGAATATACTTCAGTAAGGCTTCTCAGAAGAAGTTTGCTCACCTTGGTTTGTTGTGCAGCTCAGCAGTGAGGTCAGAACTAAAGAGAAATCACACTCAGGTTGGTTTGAGGTTTTACATAAAACAAAACATCTAGACTTTCTAAAACACAGAACATCCTGCTTATAGAGCACAGAAAAACAGCCACATGTTGATATTAAATTAATGGAATTAACAAAATATATTTATTTAAGGATGCATTGAGACAATGACTAATTTCTTTTTTAAAATCGTTGCCAGGACAGTGAGTAAGCAGTGAGTAAATGCAGAGGAGCTGTTCAAGTGCAGAAAAGAAAGACTCCAAAGGGTAAAACAAACACTAACAGAGCTTCGCAGCTACTTTGATTGCTACATGTTTCAAACTTGGTGCTTTGTGACATATAAAGCTCTTCCTGTTTAAAAACATAATATCTAACACAAACACAAACAAGGCTTCAAACTAATGATCATAGCCAAATTATTGAACCCAGGTTCCCTAGGAAGAGCTTTATATGTCACAAAGCACCCTGTGATACAATCTTATCCGTTACTGCTCTCACTTTTAAACTTGGCAGTCTTAATCCAGTCATATTCGCATTTTTTATCACTCTCGAAAACCACCGGCAAGCTTTTTAATGTGTTTTAACCACAAGTTTGTCAGGTAATCATTTTTTTGTAAGTTTTTCAATGTCGCTCCATTTGTGTTTTTGAGCGAGAACAGGACACAGGACCTTCTGACAGGACACATAATCAAGATCAGCAGGCTTTTAAACTTAGATATCCACACGTCCTTGACTGCTATGTCGACCAGTTCCATTGCAAGGTCGGGTAGACTTATTCCTGTGAGTGCAGACATGTTTAACCGAGATGGGTCAAAGTCCAGAGATGTGACAGGGAGCGGTACTTTATTTTTTCCAGAACTTGCCAATTGTTTCCCCAAATGCAGTTTGCATTCCAATGATGATGAAAATAATCACATGTTGATCGCATGTTGAAAATAATCACAGTTCATTGTGTTCATCCCTGAACTCTTTTAGAGAAAGGAAGTGAGAAAGTGTGCCTCTCTGAACATCTCTCACTAACCCTGTCAACTTCTGCTCAAAGGCTATAAACATCTTCCACTGGCTGCCGCAGCTGTGCTCCCTTAACCCCGGAGACTTTTGTTAGGTGTGATGAGGCGACTTGTTATGTCCACCATGAAGTGTATCCTCTTCAGCCAATTGTGATCTTCCTGTTCTAAATAGGCCTGGCTTTGCTTTGCAGAAAGTTTTCAGATGCTCTACACAAGCAGCAAACCGTTTCAGGACCTCCCCTCTGGGCAGACACCGGACTTTGTTACGGAGCAGGAGATACGAATATGTGCTGTCAACCTCATCTAGCAACGCCACTGACACTCTATGGCTGTTGTTTATTTCTTTGGCTTTTAAACGGTATCAACCCAATTTCTTCCCGCGGCCCATCAGAATTCACATACCTGCACCGCAGCCTTGTCTGCTCAATATATACAGCAGCTTGCCTGTTTTTCGAGAACAGAATACCCATTCTTACAGTAATGATAGAAAGATGATCTATAATTTTTTTTTGAAAAACTCAGGGAGCCACTAGAGAGGGGCTGAAGAGCTGCAAAAGGTCTGTGCACGTCTCCCTGATAGCTATGATATAACTATGACTGTTTATTATCTAATAAGGAACAAATAACTTCTACATCGTATTAGTGTAGCTGCTAAAAAAACAGTGTGACCACAGAAATAATAAAGAAAATAAATTAGTTAAAATGACCAATCTGTCTGCTATTCAAGTACAGAAAAGAAAGCCTCCTGTGTGTGGATGAATGTTTATAAGTCTGAAATGATTTGTGGGGTTCCTCAAGGTTCAATTTTAGGGTGTACACTTTTTATCCTCTACATGCTGCCACTTGGGGAAGGCATCAGGAGGCATGTCATAAATGTCCATGGCTATGTTGATGACACACAGCTTTACATTACTATTTCCCCTGATGACTCAGGGCCTCAAATGACTTCATGACTCCTTTAGTCCATCAGTTAACTTAGCACAAATCAATTTTAACAATTATAACTAATACCATTTATAAAACTGCCCATGTGTACTTGGTGTGAGTCAACACATTATTGCAGATATAGTTTCATGTAACTACTTTAAGCAGCCATGGATCAAGCTGACTGTAAAAGACCTGGATGGTTATCACCCTGTCCAACATGGCACAACGGTTCTTCATTTCATTTTTCAAACATTTTTGAAACAAAAACAAACTTTTTGAAAATTTGAGCCATTGGACATTTAATATACTTCAATATATCATCTAAAAATAACTTTTGATTGTAAGTATAATCATGTCTCATCTCTTCATGAATTAATACAACAATGTCTATATTTATATTCTAAACTCTGGCGCTGTAGGCAACAAGCAGGAAGTGGGTAGTGGAGAGTTAACACACCCGAATATGAACCTAATAAATATCGAACATAAATACTCACTTCCTGCTTCTTGTTACCCTCCTGGAACAATTATGGTAAAACATGTGTGAGTGCCCGGTGAAAACAGATTTCAGGTTACTATTACACTTAGCTTAGCACGAGTCTTCTGACATTACAGCCACCAATCAACAAGTATTTTGCTACTATAGATTCACTATAAATCCAATTAGTTGCTCGTTCACTTCAATTCACAATGATTGTACGATTTGTATAATGCTCTAGGCCGTTTTCATCAGACGATACTATAACTATAGAGTAACACCGAGCCGTTGTTAATGGGAGTTTTGGGTTTGGTTTCTAATAGGAGTATATTTTTGTCTAATAGTGTCTAAATATAGCATTGTTTGGGTCTAACTAGGCATGACTGTTTGTTTTCTGTCAACTAAAGAACATATTTCTAGTTTTGGTCTAATTTGACACAAAGTACTGCTTAATAAGTATTGTAAAATAAAGACCATTTTTCTTATTTAAAAACAAGTTGTCTTTTGGGTTCAATGTAAATACTAGCGCTGCACGATATGGTTAAAAAAAACTAATTTGTGATATGATTCAAGATTAGAGGAAATTATCTTTTTTGCATCAAATTAAAATTTTATACTGAAAAACTTTTAAAATGATGATAACGGGGTCTTAACCAAAAAATTGTTATCTTCTGGAAAACGAGATTTAGAGGACGGGTCATCTCTGCAGTACATCATTATGAAGCTGTTAAAAATCCTTAATCAATAAATTCCATCTTGTACGATTTGTATAATGCACTAGGCCGTGGCGCGATTTTGATATTGTTTTGATTAACTGTGCTGCCCTGGTAAATACCTCTTTGTTTAAAATTTTTATGTGATTTTCTTCTATCCGTTTTCTTGTACTGTTTTAAATTATAAGTAGAAATGATTTATTGTCCGTTGATGCCGTTTGGCTAAATTCAGTCTTTGTATTCACGTCATTCACATGGAAACATTCACACTTTAAGTAGATTCTTTCTTACCTAGAAGCCACGGTAAAGATGATCCCTCCATTTTAGATCTTGGTCATCTGAGATCAACACATTAATGTTTTACTAGCCACACAAACTAAAACCCACCTCCTCCTTTTTCCTGTAGCATTGTTGTGGTTTTCTCTCAAGCAGTTAGCAGGAAATAGACTTTATGTTCTGTGCATTTGTACATATAGAGTATAACAATGGTCTATAAAAAAATCACACATCAAAGTCAACAAAATAACTGACAGGTTTGTGCACAACTGACATCAGAATCTCAGTAACAGTCAGATCACATTGAAGTGGGGTTCACCTGGACAGGTAATTTATCTATCACAGGGCTGAAACATACTGAGAGACAAATCACACATTGTACAATTTAGAGTATCAAAAAAAACAGTGTGTCTTTGGACTGTGAGAAAACACAGACAGAAGGACTGACAGAACAGCAAGGCTGAACAGATCGTCTGCATAGTCTTGTCTATTGGCTAGTTTGTCGAAAGTGTCCATGTTGTAACAATGATAATGGCCTCAGATCAGACCAGGACGAGCGCTCAGGTGTCCTGATACAGGAACATGGAGGTCTTCATGGGGAGAACACCAAGTCGTGCATTGTTGCTGTTAAATATTCAAAAAGTTCTTTGTATGAAGAGCTGATCTCTGTAAACTCACTTGATGTAATGTATGCTCAATGTTGGCTGAAAATGATGTTATAACAGCAGCTCCGCCAGTCAGTCATGATTGCTTAGATCAAAATGAAATCCTCTACCTGCAGAATAATATGTGTGTTGAAATTAATGGAAATATGTGAAAGTAACAATTCTGAGTATCTGGCTAACAACCAGCAAAGCTTCTGTTTCTTCTTGTTTTCAGTTTGGTCCTGGTGCACTTGCTTGGCGATGTTCTACAGGACACGCCTACTACGTGAGTTGTACGTTTATTGTCGTCATCCACATACCTACATATCTGATAGACAAATGAACAAAATGCCATTTCTCATGGTGCACAGTGCTAAAAACACGACCACAAACAACTAATTACAAGACACCACACCAGGCCCGTCGCGACAGGACAGGCAAACCAAGCAATTGCTTGGGGCCCCGAGCTGGACTGGGGCCCCAAGACAACGACTGTTTAAGAATAAAATGCAACGACAAACTGTGAGAGCCCAGCCCTTTGATAGATAGTCAATGCAGTAAAGTGCAATGACACTGTTATCGGAATCCCCCTCAAGGGGGCCCCTCTCAGTAGTCGCTGATAGGCTGACAACAGCGCTAAACACGTTATCTCTGCTGCTCAGTGTGTATGTGTGTGTGTGTGTGTGTGTGTTTTCAAGTATGTTGGATTTAGTTATTGTGCACTTTTTTAATGTATATTTGATTTTATGGTACAGTGCTGTTTTTTGCAAATGTTCAATTGTTGAAAATGTTCAAATTTTATGCAATAGCAGTATTTGCACTTTATTTTTATTTATTTATGCACAGTATATGCAACAGCAGTATTTGCACTGTAAAAAAAATTATTTATATAAAGTGTGGGTGAACTTTAACTGTATGGCTATGCTGTGGTTCCTGTAGGCTTTGCGTACGTGTGTACGGGGCGGTGTTGCTATTTTCAATGGAAAGTAGCTAAAGCCTGCTCGAAAAGTAGCTAAATGTCGCCAGATGACGTCATGCGTCATTAGCATATTAATGACGTCATCGCGTTGTATTTGCATTCTGCCTAATTTGTCGGTACTGTAGCCTACTTCAGTTTATAATAACGGTTATCTCCCTAAACCGTGCTCATACTGTTTTTATATAAGTATATAGCCGAATGTCCAGTAAATATACGATCTGAAGTCGGAGAGTTCAGAAACCGAACTGGAATGAACTAAAACTCTGATCAGTAGTGAATATAAGCGCGCATGCCAAGAAAAAACGGTCAAATTAAATGTTTTGAATTAAAACAAAGGAGAAGACAGCTGCTATGTGATCACTGATTGGTTCCTTCTAACACAGCGTGCACATGCGCAGCTCATTCATGTCTATGTTCGCTGGCGTGCAGTCAACGGAATGTGCTGCTCCTCTCAGCCGCTCACTGACTGAACAGACGCAGCGGGGAAGTAAGACCTCACACTAGCAGTACTGGCGATATTTGGAATTTTGAAAGTTCCAAAGGTTTGTCCAAAAGTCGCTGGATTTAGTACGCTAGTACGCTTTTTTGAAAAAAATGTCGCTAAAGGTGTCTGAAAAGTCGCTAAAAATAGCGACAAAGTCGCTAAGTTGGCAACACTGGTACGGGGGTGTGGAGGGGGGCCTCCATGTCCATTTTGCTTGGGGCCCCCAAATTCCTTCAAACGGCCCTGCACCACACAACACAGTAACTAACACTAGACAAGACAAAAAGAGTCTAAATATAAAGGCTACTTCCTGTTAACTGCTGGAGAGAAAAGCACAACAGTACCTGTGATACAGAAAGAGGAACAAGGTGGGTTTTACTTCAGGGGGTTTGTGGGTGGTAAACAATGTGTTAATCTCAGATGACCAAGATTTAAAATGGAGGAATCATCTTTACCCTGGCTGCTTGGTAAGTAAAAATCTACTTAATGTGTAAATTAATCTAATTAACTAATTAACTAATCTTAAAGATTAGTTTCTGGTCTTTTATAGTGAGTTACAGAGAAAAGAACCTGAATACAGACTGAATTCAACCAAACAGTGTTTTCAGATCATATTCATTTTAGCTACGACCAGAGAGAAGAAATTTCAGTAATCACACATACATTACTGCCAGTGTTCATTTTCATTTCTTAACAATGTCAATCATAACATATAAGAAAAGGAAATAATGTAGAAAAGTTTTAAAGTTTTGAACAAAAAGGGATTTACTGTACTGAAGTGCTACAGAAGATTGTATAAATTACAAAACAGTGTACAAATTATTGCAAATTAAACAAAAACAATCCAAGTAACGAGTCTGTCATTTAAAAATAAATCAGTCTTGTTTAACAAGGGAACTGAATGCCAGCCTCTCTATGACAAGCAGCTAACTTACTATCCTTCCACCTACCACCAGACTACAACTGTCTGGATATTTATAATATGCAACTGTCTTTCTCATGTGTCTCTACTGTGCGGCCACTAGGGGTTATTAACACAATAAAGGTAAACCTGAGTGGTCATTTTGTGTGGCTAAAACGACCAATATAGTCATTTTTCTGATGAGGGCAGGCTCCTGCCAGCATGTCTTTTCTGCACTTGAACAGCTTCTCAGCTTATACACTGCTGCTCTGTTTGGGGAAATTTATTTTAAATTAACATTCAATATGTCCTTAAACATAAGTTGTAATTTGCATATCTAAGATCAACATGTGGCTGTTTTTCTGTTCACTACAAGCAGGTTGTTCTGAGTTGTAGAAAGTCCAGATGTCTTGTTTCATGTCAAACCTCAAACCAACCTGAGTGTGATTTCTCTTTAGTTCTGACCTCACTGCTGAGCTGCACAACAAACCAAGGTGAGCAAACTTCTTCTGTCACAGCTGAAAAGTTATTCACTCCCTGATAGAACAGTTAGTGTTTAGGACAGTGTTTGTGGATGGAAACAGCCACTTTACAATATATAATGAATGTGGAGAAAATAAATAATGATGATCTCTCTAACTAACCACATGTTTCTGTCTCTTCCTCCAGCCTCTCTGACTGTGAGTCCCAACAGCTCTCAGCTCTTTGAAGATCAGTCTGTCTCTCTGAGCTGTGAGGAGGACGACAGCTCTGCTAGATGGACGCTGAGGAGGAACACAACCAGGGAAACCAGGACTCAGTGTGACGACTGGGGAAGATCAGCTGGTTCTTCCTGTAACATCAGCTACATCACCATATGGGACAGTGGAGTTTACTGGTGTGAGTCCAGAGAGGGAGCAACCAGTAACGCCATCAGCATTACTGTCACTGGTAAGATCAGACTGTTGTAATCCCTGGTTTAATGGGTCTAATGAGGAGTTACCAGCTCAATAACAGAGGGCCTCTGAACACTGGGCAGACGCTTTTATTCAAAGCGACTTACATTATCATCATCATCATTTTTAAAAAACAACATACAAGCATCAACAAAGCATCAATACAGCACATGATTTAAAAGTGGCAATACATACAAGAAAGAGCAGTTATAAATACGTGTAAGAGCTAATAGCACATACGGCATCAATGGGGTAAATACCAAGGGAAGGAAGGAAGAGTTAATAAAAAAGTACAATCATTACAAAACAATTGTACGGGGAAAGAAGAAGAGCACAGGGAGTGCACGTTAGAGGTTAGGAGTTAGAGGTGTTATAAGAGAAAGTGTTCATTGAGAAGATGAGTGAGAGACCCTGCTCTGATGGCGTGTGGTAGCTGGTAGGTGTCACAAGAGGAAGAAAGCAAAGAAGATGTATGGTTGTACTTCAGGAAGCTAACCAACACTGGATGGAGAACTGAGACCAGACAATGGATGAGCTTTGATGGGCCTTAACATCCTGTATATACACTACCGTTCAAATGTTTGGGGTCACTTAGAAAATTCCTTGTTTTCAGTAAGAGAAACTTCTACAGAGGCCATTTATCAGCAACCTCCAGCCCTGTGCTCTAATGACATGTTGTGCTTGCTAGTCCAAGTTTATCATTTTAAAAGGCTAATTGATCATTAGAAAACCTTTTTGCAATCATGGTAGCGTAGCTTAAAAACGTTTTTTCTGATTAAAGGAGCAATAAAACTGGTCTTCTTTAGACCTTTTAAGTTTCTGGAGCATTTACATTTGTGGGTTTTATTACAGGCTCAAAATGTTCAGAAACAAAGAACTTTCTTCTGAAACTCGACAGCCTGTTCTTGTCCTGAGAAATGAAAGTTTCTCCTGTGAGAAAATATCAAGAAACGTGAGATATTGCTCAATGCTGCATGCTTCTCCCTTCACAGAACAGCACAAACTGGCTCTAACCAGAACAGAAAGAGGAGTGAGAGGCCCCGGTGTACAACTGAGAAAGTGAGCAAGTACATTAGAAGGTCTAGTCTGAGAAACAGACGCCTCACAGCTCCTCAACTGGCAGCGTCATTAAATAGTACCCGGAAACAACAGTCTCAACATCAACAGTGAACTCCAGGATGCTGAGCTTCTTGGCAGAGCTGCAGAGAAAAAAGCCACAAAAAGAAAATATTTAGCCCTAATCTTTTCTTTTTATTGGCCAGTGTACGATATGGCCTAGATATTTCATTACAAATCAGCTGTTTGCAGCAATAACAACAGTTATTTACAACATTAACAGTGTATGCACTGTATTTCTGATCAATTTAATGTTATTTTAATGGACAAACACAAGGACTTTTCTAAGTGACCCTACCTTTTGAATAATAGTGTATGTTTAAACCCACCATATGTAAATAACTCTCTAAAGTGCATGTATGCTTATTTGGGTCATGAATGACTAGAACTCCTCCCAAATATTCATCAAATATTTAGTTTTTATGGGTTTACTGAGTCAAGGACAGGACAGAGTGACTGGAGGCTCAGAAAAGGAAGAGAATTAAAGCTGAAACTAACACATGGCTTTGTTTGGTGGCAGGAAAGCAGACAGTGACAGTTTCAGTCTGCAGCTCCTCCTATTTCACCCCGACCTCCTCCTCATGTGCTAAGGTTTTGGTATGGCTGGTTTCACAAATTTTAAATGTTCAAATAATGTACATGTTTATTAGTTCTGCACCATCTTCACAACGATGCAATGTTTGTTGTCAAATCAAGATGTTATTTTTGCTCCTGCCTGGTCTGTTGAAGTGGAGCTTTATGTTGATGCGCAAAAACAATCCAGCTTTACTTTAGCAAAGGCAAAGACAACACCACCAACATTACAACCTGTAAAAGTCGACAGTAGCTCAATGATCCATTCTGTGACTGGATGTCAGATTTAAAATCATTTTTTATTCAAATGAATCCTATAACATTTATTGCAAAATGGATGGTAGTCAGTGCTGTAACCAAACAACCATTAAAGACTGGGTACAATGTGCAATTAGATAAATACTACACTGGACAACATCATAAAGGCAACACTTCCGTTTTTGGCCCCATTCATCATGAGCTGAACTCAAAGATCTCTATGTACACAAAAGGCCTATTTTCTCAAATATTGTTGACAAATATGTCAAAATCTGTGTCAGTGAGCACTTCTCCTTTGCCAAGATAAACCATCCACCTCACAGGTGTGGCATATCAAGATGCTGATCAGACAGCATGGGTTTTGCACAGGTGTGCCTTAGGGTGGCCACAATAAAAGGCCACTTGAAATAGGCCTTTTGTGTACATAGAGATCTTTGAGTTCAGCTCATGATGAATGGGGGCAAAAACGGAAGTGTTTATAATTTTGTTCGGTGTAATACTGATAAAAAAGAGTACATAACTTGGAGAAATATACAGTTATCTTTCTTAATTATAAAACCCTTAATTAGCCTCACACTCAGTAACAGCAAGAATAACATTTAAATAACATGTACAACAATGCTCGAGGTTCTGGCTTACCAGATCCAGAAGTCCACATAAGCGCCACAGTCCAGACTGTGGAGTTAGTGTTGATGAAGCTGTGTGTAAATGATGAAATGCTGTAGTTTGTCTCTGTGTTGAGGTGGACCAGTGATCCTGCAGAGTCCTGTCCTCCCTGTGATGGAGGGACATGATGTCACGCTGCACTGTAAAACAAAGACCCCTCCCTCCAACCTCCCAGCTGGTTTCTATAAAGATGGCTCCCTCATCAGGACTGAGCCTACAGGTCACATGACCATCCACCATGTTTCCAAGTCTGATGAAGGCCTCTACAAGTGTGACATCAGCGGTCATGGAGAGTCTCCATCCAGCTGGATCTCTGTCACAGGTGAGGAGGTTACCTTTGATTTCAGGACTCATTTCATCCACAGCTGCATCAGATCAGGTGGGATTCTCTCTACAGGTAAACCTACAACCACAGCTCCCCCCACCTCTGCAGCCCCGCCTCCTCCATTGCCATCTACCTCAGCCCAACTTGTGTTCAGTTTAATCCTCCACCTGGTGGTGCTTCTGTCCATACTGCATCTCCACTGTCCTCATGGTGTCTTTATTTCGACACAGGGCCACAGGTAACACTTTGAATCATTTACTGACCTTACAATCAATCTGTCAGTTGAAAAAATCAGTGGAGTTAATGGTTGACACTTGTCTCTAACAAATACATAATCTACATTTTATTTCTAACCTGCTCTGACTGCAGAGTGCAATGCAGACCTGTCAGTGGCCATGGTGATGACCGCATCCACCAAGGCTGAGGAAGGATTGGACGTTGACTGTGATGATGTCATCACTGCTGTCACCACAGAGCATCACTTCTGAGCCTGATCCAGTGTGTTCAGTGTGTTCTGGTTCTTAATGAAGCTAAAATGTTTGAGTCATCAGCAAATAAACCTCAGATTTCCTTCATAGATCACAAACAGCAGAGGACCCAGAACACTTCCCTGTGGAACTCCTCATGTTTGAGTTGACTTGTAGATGATGTTGATCTCAGACTTCAGCAGCAGTGACAATCTCACTTTAAACTTAGCTAATCTTAGACTGTATGCAGCTGTTATCAAGATTAACTCTGTCAGGTTTAGTGAAGCCTGATCACTCAGAGAAAGACTCAGGCCCCTGAACAAATGCACTGTACAAAGAATTTTTTTTGAATGAAATGAAAGCTGATAGTTGATTGGTTTCTGGTTTGAGTTGTTTTGTTGTTCATGTTTGCTTGGTTCAGATGTTTTAGAACAGGGTGACGTCTAAAACATCTTATATTTATTTCTACCTTATTTTAATAAACCTCACTAAATCTACCAAATTTAAGTCTCAGATACATCATAGTTATCGTCGTATAGAGGACATGTGTTTTCCACCTTGGGAAAGTGAGGATCACCCTAACGGGATATTTTACGTTAGATTCTTACATGTCACTATGGAGCTGAACTTTATTTATTTAATGTGTGAGAGGGCAGATTCACGTGAATCCAGAAACAAGATACTTCTCCTGTGACAGCAGTCCCAGGATTCAGCCCTCATGATCTGGTTGTCCTGGTTCTCATCTGAACATCACTTTGAATGTTCACAGCTTCATTCTCCATGAAAGGGAAAAAGCAGGAAGTGACATGGCATGTCAAACTGCATGTATAACGGTTAAGGTCAGAGTGTTTTTTAGATTGAGATGCAGCGTTGGGGCATAGTAAAAGTCATCTAAGAAGAGTATCAGTCTTCACGGTCACAGGATTTGACCATGGCGCTATGACTTTGACTAAATGTTGCCATATGACTGTCTTCAGGGTGAGACTACTATCAAACATTTCAGTACAGATCTGAACATGCACGCTAAAGTTAGAACAACTTCCTGTTTCATGGCAAATTATCGATTTTCGATGCCATGCTACGGACACAACCATTGACGAAAACTCACAGATGGCACAACTTTTCATTGAGTTCTTTAAAGTATGTAACCTGTGAATTGGCAAAATGGCCATTAAAATCAAAACATCAAACGCAGAACGATTTCTGTAGAACAGAAGTGTCAAGTTTTACGCTGTTATGTACTTATCCTAGCATGTTAGCCTCTCCAATGTTAAAACCATGAACCACCACCATCGCCATAAAACAGGAAGTTGTTGTAACTTCACAGTATCTGAGCTGCTTGGATCTGGACCATATCTGCTTGCAGCTGTAATAATGTAATTATTTTTTGAGACTTTCTACAGACCTGCAGGTCTTGAGGACCTTTTAACCTCAAAGACCATGTTTTACAGCCATCCCAGCATGCAGGTTTGACTCTGAGCTAAGGTTGAGTGATAATGATGATGATGATGGTGATGCTATGACTGGTTGGTAAAATTAACTGAAGGGTGAACAAACCAAATGTCTGTAGTTTTCAATTGTCTTCTTTTTATTACCACAGCATGATGTATTATTTGTCCGTATATATGTGAAATCATATAAATATACAAACAAGGCTACAAATAAACCATAAACATTAAATACCAAATGAAATGAACAGCATTAAATACACCTACATCAATAAACTGGATTTAAAACAGTTAAGAAAGGCACAAACCACGAAAAAATTTAAATACACTCATACTGCCATCTACTGCTAGAGAAGGGAAACTTGCAGAGACCAGAGAGAGGATCAGGAAAAAGAAGAAAGATACAAGATCAGCAGAGAGACAAATGAGAGCTGAGCAGTTCTCTTGGTGATGGTGAGGCTGCCGTTCACCATCGAACACAGACTGATCATGAAGGGCGGGGCTTCAGCTGATGACCTCATCAGACAGGAACTACTTTCCTTCTCCCCGCAGCACAAACCTTCTGACATTAACTTTTTATCTGCATCACATTCAGAATAATTTGTTCATCATTAGATGGAAAAAGCCAAACATACTGAAGGCATATGTAACAAGTCATATTTCAATATGAACATTACATTAACACAGTTCTTGCGTTAAGTCTATGTTGTATCTACTTTATTTAATTTTCCAAGAAACACATTTATTTCAGCTTTCACTAAAACAGATTTTTGTGTTCATTCACAGCACTGAAAGTAAATAAAAACCTGGTTTTAAGCTGCAGATGTAACATCTTAAGTGATATTATTATTATTATTATTATTATGTGTGTAGCATGAAGCCTTGACAGGTTGTGTTTCTGTTGAACTGACTTCTCATTGAATTTAAGCAAAAGACTGGAATAAAACCTCGGGACTTTGGTATCTCTGGGTCTGAGACGGGTCTGTGAGCTGGGGGCCTGGGGCTTGGCGGGGTTGTTGCTGGCTCTGGGGTGCTGCCAGTGGTCGAGGGGCTCTTGCTACAAGCCCTGGGCTGGAGCCACCTGGCGTCCTCAGGGCTGAATGATGGGACCATTCAGGAACCTGACCCATTCCCAACTTTGGTTATGTCTCACTACAGACACCCTTAGTAATCTGGGGGGCGGGTAGGCTGCACAGCTGCTTCAAACCACATTCTCCGCTCTAAATATCCCACTATGTTCTTGTCTCAGATGACAGGGACAACATCCAACAGACATTTAGAGCAGATTTAGCTTTTGTCTCTCTGCTCTCAACCACATTCAGCGTCACCTTACAGTTAAGTAAGGTCAATCCTGCTCTAGAAGCAGGACGCAACTGACATGAAGTCTGATTTTATTTTGATATAAAGAGAGAAGTCAGGCTGTGAGAGCCTATTTTTAACAACTGTTGTGGAGTTGAACTCTCTGAGGCAACACATTTTCACTCCCTCTCATTACATCATGGTAGAGACCCGTTGGTATCAGTCTGTAACGCACTGGGGAGCTCCTTAGCATCAAAATTTAATGCACTGGGGTCAGTTTTGACGTTAAAAGTAGGTGCAGGATATTTAACAGAAAAGTCAAGAGTAAGGAGGTGGCTGAGGTGGGTGGATGGGCCAGTCATGCAAGTTAAGCCAAAACATGATGTTATTTCTAACTCTAACCACGTAGGTTTGGACCCTAAAGGTACCCATGGCTTTAAAATGCACCGCCTAAGCTCAGGATCAGGATGTTGTTTTTTTTGTCTTTAAATGGACCAAGTAAACACAATTTCAAGAAATATTAAAAACACTGTGACACTGTACCATAATGGCAAAGAAGGGAAAGATTCTTTATTTAAATTTTTAATAAAATATAATAAAATACTCAATGAAAACATTCAATGACATTGACATTTGTGTAGTTAAACCTGAAAATATAAAAAAATAAACTCTTTACATAGGCTTGTGCTTTAATGTGACCACGCTTGCATTCGATCGATCCGAAACCAGATCCTCACCACAGTCTGTGACAAGTCAGATGAGCTGATCAGCCGTGGGCGGTCCTGATTTCTGGTCTTTATGTCTGTTATATATCCAGCCAACAACCAAACCAACAACAGCAGCTAAACAAACCAGACCAAATCCTGCTCCCAGTCCGTAGTAAAGACCGTAGTTTTCCTCCTCGACGTCTCCGCTGTTGGATCCTGAAGATCAAAGTGCATATTAGTCAGGAAATGAGTGAACAGTGGAACTATGAGGGATGAAAAATTACATACCTATAAATGAATAGATTAATTAATGAATTTGTTTTTGTATTTGTGTATTTCTACATATATATATATATATACACATATATATATATATATATATATATGTAGAAATACATATATATTTCTACACTTATTTATGCCTGTATGCTAATAGAGTGGGTGGTGCCAACATCAGTCTGATGCAGGATTGGTTAGCTGGGGGCCGCATCACAAACCAGACAGAAGCAAGTAATTCATCCACATGACACAAGCCAGTTGCCCAGTAGATTCCCTTAGTCAACCATATTCAGCGTCACAGTCAGCAACAGCTAGAGTAAGATTATTTCAGTTGGTGTAGTTATTCGTAGTTAAAAGACTTTGTGAAAGAATTGCTCTGGGAAGCCCCGTCCAACTCCTTCTCTGGGATTTCAACCTTCAACAAACAGGAATTTTCACTGCGCCATTTTCCTTGCCGAAAGTCTATGTTAAGTGTCTATAAATTACATCAAAGCCTTTACACGTAAAAAGCATTAACTGAATCCAACCTACTAAACTATCTTTCAACTTTTCAGAGAAAAAAGCATTTTGATGCAACACAGCAGGAAAACCTTAACGTAACTTCCTGTCTTTAGTTTTGCTAGGTAGGGATGGGGATCGAGACCCCAGTTCTATAAGATCAGGTTCCAAGTTTCTCTAAACCTGAAAATTCCCAGGTTTGGTGTTGAAATGACTTGCAGGTACAGAGAGTTTTAAATCAGTGCAGTAGATTGCTTCCAGGAGACATTCTGTTTTTAACAGGAAGCTGAAATCTCAGTTAAAGACAATTGAAACTCTCTCAGGAGTTGATTTTAGTTAAGAGTTGATTGATAGATTCCAAATGGTGGCATGATAATGATGTTTGTTATGAGTCATACAATCCTCCCCCTGGAATCTACTTTAAACAAGCATTTTCAGTATTAACAGAGATTTACCATGTACCATGTCTTTTAATAATATTTTCACTTTTTAAAATGGATGTGCAGTTTAATAGCGAGTGCTAAAGGAGCTGTCACACTCAAGAAGAACTATAAACTAAATCTTTAGGTTAAATGTTTTTATTTTTAATAAATTGTACGGATTACACGGATGTTATGGTGGCTGTTGTTTTTTCCCCCTGCAAACATTAAAAGGTTTCCTTGTTAAAGTGTAAGCTGGACATGGTCAAGTGGCAAATTGTAAAACACTAAAAGTATTTAGATTTTTATTTCAACAAGGTGTTTGACAAGAATAACACTCAAAGTGTGTAAATGTTAGTGAATTTTATGACTTGCAGGAGTCAATGAAAATGTTAAACACTTATGAAGAGTGAATTATGAATAACGGATGTTATTTCTTTCTTAGTGTAGATTTGATTTACACTTCTCAGTGTGGTGTAGTGTTAAATATTAACTTTAAACTCTAATGTTCAGACTTACTGCTGACTTTACTAAGTAGCTAACCTTGTAGTATAGTAGAGACAGTTAATTCACACAGTGGCCTCGAGAGCGAGGCTGCTGGCTGACCAGCGTGAAAACAGGAAGTTTCAACTATTACATCCAGTGCTTTAAGTGAAAAAGTAGTTGCCAGTACTCCCCATTCACAAGTTGGTGTGTGTATGGATTGGGTGGCACGGTGGTACAGTGGTTAGCACTGTTGCCTTACAGCAAGAAGGTTGTGGGTTCAAACCCCAGTTAACTCGGCCTTTATGTGTGGAGTTTGCATGTACTTGCCATGTCCACGTTGGTTCTCTAGAGGGAGTTGTCTTTAGGTGTGGATGTGAGTGGTTGTCTTTCTATATGTGGCCCTGTGATGGACGGGCGACCTGCCAAGGGTGTAGCCCGCCTTTTGCCCAATGTCAGCTGGGATAGGCTCCAGCCCCCCGTGACCCTTTATGCAGGATAAGCGGTTGACAAGGATAAATATATAAATAACTGTAGACATACAGCAATAAATGCATGCAGAAATACAGAAATAGCCTTTTTATTACAAAATATATTTAATTTTAATTTATTTCTGTATTTAATTTATTTTTCTGCATTTATGTATTCATTTATAGATATGTCATTTTTCGTCCCTCATATGGAACAGCCTCCATTTACTCTTCTATATCTTCTATATTCCTCATGTTTGACTCTCAGAATCAACATGGAATAAACTGCAGCTACAACATGGCACACAGACACACTGACCTCCACAAACTCACCTGAAACCTCCAGCTGGTAGATTCTGATTGGCTGAGCTTTAATATTGGACCCCTTATTACGTATTAAATCATCTGCAACTCGACACTCGTATGTTCCAGTATCGTTGCTGCTCACGTTCTTCACAAATATAGACACGTCTCCGTCCTTCAGCTCTCTGTTCACCAGCTCCACCCGGTCCTTAAAGGATGGATGCTGGTGGGTTGGAACTGAGTTTTGACTTCTGTAAAAGAGGACGTAGTCTGGCTCCAGGTCAGGTCTGATCCACTCTACAGCTCTGATGTAGACAGCTCCAGCCTGACATGCCAGAGTGACATCATCTCCAGGTTTCACTTGGACCACATCTAAAAACACTAAAAACATCCAGAGAGAAAAAGTAATTACATTTCAAAAGACCTCCACAGGACGATACAGTGAGAATCAGAAGGTAACTTGAGCGTTGTGATATAAGATTTGGTTTACTAACATAGCATAAAATTTCTCATTGGTTCATCCCCCCGGCCCCTCCTGTCTTTCGGTACCAAAGTTCGATACCTAAAGGTTCTTGTAAACGCCAATGAGCCAATAAGCATGCAGAATTCTTGATTGTAGTGATTGTAATTGGCTGTGGTGATGTAAACACTAGCTCACGCCGGTTACACACAGAGACGTTCACCCCGCCCCCGCTCCCGCCCCCTCTCACCCCCCACCCACCCCACTCCACCAGCTACAAGTGCAAGTTAATTTTGCACCACATGTATCGCTAGAAAAGTTGCAAAATTCCAGGCGAGCAGATTCGTCACAGGAAACAGGAGAAAGCACATTTGTGAAGTTGCAGAGACCGATTGGAGAGGTTGTAATCACAGAGTTGTGGTTAAAAAACCACCGTTTGTTGAGAAAATATACATCACATGGTATCGAAAAAGGTATCGTTCAGGAACCGGTATCGAAGTTGAGGTATCGATATCGAAAATCTTTGAATAAAACCCAGCCCTAATTTTAAGAGCTGTGTGGATCCCATGAATCTTTTCATAAATACAAACTCGTCTTTACCAGAAGCTGCTGGAGACAGAAGGACCAACAGAAGCACAGACTTATCCATGAGAGAGGAGGACATTCACCTGTTGCTGTCGCAGTGCAGTGTGCTGCACCACTGAAAACTAGAAACTAGTGGGAAGGAATATGTATGCGTTGCTCCTCCCTGAGTGAGTGGCAGCCAAATTTGTGGACCACAACGAAATAATGAATTTGACAAACGGTACATTTACAATCATAGAATCATACCAAGATCTGTAAGAGCATCAAAACACAAAATAATATCTGCAGAGCAGAGCTCGGCCAATTTGTTTTTTAATTATTATTTTATAGTGATCATTGAACTGTATAGCAATGCTGACTTTTGGTTTCATACGTAAAACGACCACCCAACCTGTCGGTTGTAGTGGTTTGTACAGGTCACCTGTTTCCCATAAGTGTTGAAGACTGCTGGGTCACTGCAGAGAGTAGGCTAAGATTAGAAACATGATCAGATGACACTGAGGCTATATTTACATCTGCCTCACACTCTCAGTGTTGGGCAGTAGCGTCGCTACAAGTAGCGCCGTTACTAGTTTAACTACATTTCTCGGTAGCTTGGTGGTAGCGTCGCTATTTTCTGAATCAAATAGCTTTTCAGTAACGAAGCTCTTTTTTTGGCCGAGTAGCGCGGTAGCTTCCACACACGCTACATTTTCCCAAGCATTTCTGATGGATCAGTAAGTGACACCGCCGCCACACACAGACCTGTATGTGCAGCCGGCAGAAGCGCTTCCCTGTGATGGTGACATCACGTACCGATCCTTGGGCTGATGTTTGCGACTTTGCTGCAGGGGAATACAGACACGTGCGACGGAGGGTCTCTCTCTCTCTCTCTCGCTCTTTCTCTGCCGTGAATGTTTAGGTTGCAATGTTGCCAGAGCACAAAGTCACATATAAACTATAAAAAATATAGAATTAATTAATAATCGATTAATTGAATTTATTAATAATATGATAATTAAGTTGCTTTATACAAACAACAATGGTTCTCAGTTTGTTGCATGAGGAAGTACATTAAGCAGCAATGATATGGCAGGAAGTAGGAGAGTTTCTGTGTCTGATTTAGCTCTCTCACACATTGGAGCAGGTTTTTAGTCTTTCTTCTATTGCTACTGTGGAATGAAGTTGGTTCAATATAAACTAGGCCTATGTTGTGTGTGTGTGTATATAAATATTTATATAAATGACCTAACTATATACTATTAAAAAATTTAAAGTAGCTTAGATGTAACTAAGCTACTTTTGCCACATTGCACTGGGGGGTAGCTTCTGTGTAGTGAAGCTTCATTTAATGTAGAGTAGCTAGTAGCTTAGCTCACTACATTTTCCAAGTAGCTTGCCCAACACTGGGAATGTGTACATTGAAAGCAACCTACAACTGGGTTACCTACAACTACAATGATAGTAGATAGAATAATGATAGTGATTCTCCCAACACCATCCACCTACAGTGCTGCATTATAACCATTACACAATGTGAAATATAAATCATTCAATGTGTCAATCTTTGGGTCTCTGTATATAAAGACAAATCATATCATGTCATCGTCCAGCAAACACATATGAATTATTCAGCTGCAAAAGAGCTGAAGCTCTAAAGCTGAAGCAGAGGGGAGCTGCGGATTATCCGATAATTCTCTGTTGGTTCACAGCCACATTATCTTTCCATACATTTTTATAACAAATATAGATTACAAAACTTTAACACAGATGCATATGAATATGGTTCCTTTATAACAACACAGGGTAATGAGAATGGAAGTCAGTGTGCTTCTTTTTCATTTTTAATGCATTAAGCATTGTTTATGGACACCTAATCTAATATGTTCGTAAGAAAGTTGGAAATTCTACATTCTGGGTGGGAGCTGTATGTACAAGGAACATCAATTATTGCACCACATGTATGTACAACAGGCCTTCGACTAAAACTGGTTTCAGCATTAAATGTTACTTTAAATTGTTTTATGCAAAGAGCGGAGGGCCCTGAGCAAAAACCTTTCCAACTTGCGTTGGTCTGCATTTCTGATTTTAGCAAGTGATTAAATGTGGCCTGTTCATTCTGTGACAGAACTGCAGACTCTGTTTGCAGCTTCACTTGATGAAAGTCGTCATTTTGAAAATGCAGCCAGCCCCTCTATTCTCCATGTGCTTGTACTTATACTAACATTTAGCACAGTGGAAGTTCAGCTTGGTTTTCTAATAGCTCCTGCCACTTTCATCTGTCTTATCGCAATTCTTTTGGCCTATCTAAAGCAGCTTATTGGTCTGTTTTGTCTACAAAATGAAAGAACAGCAAAGCAGTTGCCAAATGAAGAGATACATTTTGCCCTTCCCTTATCCTGTCATGATAAGAAAAAAATACAGGTTGGTGAACCTATAATTACAAATAACCCGCCCAAATTACTTACATTTCTTTTAACTGAGTACAACTCAAAATGTTGTATATTAATCTGAAAAATGTCATATTTCAATTCAATTTTATTTATATAGAGCCAAATCACAACAACAGTTAACTCACAGCGCATATGGGAAATATATAGAGTGATTAAGTTATTAACTTGAAATAATTGAATTTAATATCTTCTTCTGCAACATTCGTGGACATTAGAAAGTCATTAAGGTCCTCCTCCATGACTACATGTGAGCCAGCACACAAGTTTACCTTTTGTTAGAGGCTGTGGCTGTGATGGATCAGTTACCTGTCCAGTTGAACCCCCACTTCAATGTGATGGAGACTCTGAAGTCAGTTATTTTGTTCACTTTGAGGTGGGAGGTGTTAGACCATTGTTTTACTCTATATGTGCAAATACACGAAACATAAAACCTATTTCCTGCCAACTGCTTGAGAGAAAACCACAAAACTGCTGCAGAAAGGAGAAGGAGGGGGCGGGTTTTACTTGGTGTGACTGATGAACATTGATGGGCTGATCTGAGATGACCAACAGTTGAAATGGAGGAATCATCTTTACCGTGGCTGCTAGGTGAGTAAAAATCTACTTAATGTGTTAATGTTTGTCTCCATGTTGTCTCAAAGATTAGTTCTAAAACATTTATTGTGTTTTTGAAAGCAGCAGCGAGTTATTGAGACAATGATCTGCCAAACTCTGCAAAATGACAACATGACACAAAGACTGAAAGCAGCCGAACTGAAACAGTGTAGGCAGATCATAGAGCTACAACAAGAGAGCAGGAAGTCCAGTGATCATCACTTGCAAAAGGTACTAGGGTTGTACAATTACAAATGTAATCAAAATTGCAAAATGGCTTTGTGCAAATCTCGTTTTTTAAGGTAAATTGTGCAACAAAACAGCATTATCGTATAATGAAGTAGCCTACTGTGGTACTGTAGAGACGTCCAGGGCAATGCATCTTGTTCTCCAGAAAAAAAGATGTTTGGTTCAGAACCTCAAAAAACGTCACATCAGCATGATTTAATCTGCTGATCTAATGTCAGAGTATCATGTGTAAAAGAAATGTTAGGGGTGCTGAGATGGCCCATGGGTTAGAACACCGCCCCCTCAAAAGGTCTGTGCACTGCTCCCTACTGTGATATTGTCATGGGTAAAGTGCAGTGGCAGGTAGCAGAGGTGTGACCCAAATGCAGCCAATGACAAGGACGCCGCGGTTCAAATGATTTATTCGCCAATAAAACAGAGATGCTCAGGTTTACTCACAGATGCAGGCAAAGTCAAAAGAAATTTGTGATCCATAACAAAACATAACCCAAGAGAACTCCAACAAACCAGGAGAACCAGGGCAGAACGCTCAACATTAGACAAGGACGTCACAAACAGATCTGAAGGCTTAGATACACAGTCAAACGAGCAGGGAGGGGGTGCACAGGTGAACGACATCAGGAGCTAATTAGGCACAGCAGACACACAGTGAAACAGAATGATCACAGGGAGAGCAGACAAACAGTCCTAACGGATGTAACTGTGTTTACTGTCTGATAAAGAACATATTATAATACAGTGCGACCAGAAAAACAATAAAGAAATGAATTAACTGGAATCACAACATTCACATGACTTAATCATTTAGTGCATCAGTTACATATTCAGTTTATTAAATCTGATGTGTCTTAAGCAGAACCTTTGTGACTCTTATTTTAAAACTTAAAGTGGTTCATGTGTGCACGTTTGCCTTGACTGAATACCACAAAACACCAAGTTTGAAACACGTTGCAGATGTAGCTGCAGAGCCTTTTTACTGTTTGTTTAACCCTTTGGTGATCTTCATTTCTCTTCTGCACTTGAACAGCTCCTCTGCTTTTGCTTACTGCTGTTCTGAGTCAAAGTCCAGATGTGCACCTGGACTTTGGTCTTGTTGCATGTAAAACCTCAAACCAACCTGAGTGTGATTTCTCTTTAGTTCTGACCTCCCTGCTGAGCTGCACAACAAACCAAGGTGAGAAAACTTCTTCTGTCACAGCTGAAAGGTTATTCACTCCCTGATAGAACAGTTAGTGTTTAGGACAGTGTTTGGGGAGGGAAACGGTCACTGGGTTGACTAACCGAGTTGATAAGAAGAAGTTGTGACCTCTTATCCTAATCGAATTGTTAGGGTTAGTGAAGCGAGATGACGAAAAAATATTCCTGTGTATGGTGAACTTGCTTTGTGGTACCAGGCCCCAGGTGCTACACATCAGGGAATCAAGACAGGGAGCATGAACACACACACACAAACAGGCTGGTGGACGCACAGGTGACCCTGATAAGGAGAACAGGCAGAACAGACATGGGACTAGAACACCAGACGAGTTCAAAACTGAACAAACACACTGATACAGGGAATACAGACAGGAAGAAAACACAGAGCAATAAACCAAATACAGAACAGACAAATAATCACAAGCACAGACAGGATCGTGACAGAATGCTTGAGAGCCTTACTGCATTTTGTTCTGTTATAGTTTCAGATTTTGAATTTTCATCTGCCACCAAAATGTGTTTCTCTGCTTAGATATAGACAATTCCACCATAAATTGCTGCAGAAACATTCACCAAAATGCAGGAAATCCCCCCAAATGTATCCTCACCAGTGTTGAAATGAAACCTACACCCTACTGTGACAGTTACATTTGCATGCAGAAAACATGAAGAAAGAGTTAGTTTATCTGATAATATAT
This sequence comes from Lepomis macrochirus, assembly GCA_024633595.2. Classification (NCBI taxonomy): domain Eukaryota; kingdom Metazoa; phylum Chordata; class Actinopteri; order Centrarchiformes; family Centrarchidae; genus Lepomis; species Lepomis macrochirus. The sequence continues at coordinate 32,272,489 of JALXJV020000002.1, read as the reverse complement.
CTGAGTTTGATTCAGATTTCTTTTCTGAACCACAGAGATCAGTTCAGAAAATAAGAAGCAAGGGATATGAGAAATGTGATGAAAATGCAATTTCTCATTTCTAACCACATCTTTCTGTCTCTTCCTCCAGCCTCTCTGACTGTGAGTCCCAGCAGCTCTCAGCTGTTTCATGGAGAGTCTGTCTCTCTGAGCTGTGAGGAGGACGACAGCTCTGCTGGATGGACGCTGAGGAGGAACACAACCAGAGACACCAGGACTCAGTGTGGGTACTGGGAGGAGAACCATCTGGTTCTTCCTGTAACATCGTCTACATCACCATATGGGACAGTGGAGTTTACTGGTGTGAGTCCAGAGAGGGAGCAACCAGTAACACCATCAACATCACTGTCACTGGTAAGATCAGACTGTGGAGTTAGTGTTGATGAAGCTGTGTGTATCTGTTGTAATTATTTGGCCTTACCTGCTCAATGTTCTGTGTTTAATTCTTGTTTGTTTCCCTGTTTACATTGTTATGGTCTCTGTTTTTAAGGTTTTGTGTTTATATCAGCGCGCTTGTCCTGTTCAGTCTTACTTTGTAACGGCCTGTGTTGGGTGTTTGTCGCATGCTTGTTGTGATCTTGGTCTGCATGTCTGTTGTGCCTGTGTGATTGTCTGTTCCCTGTGTCTTTTAATAACAGTCTGTTCAGGTGTTTGTTCCTGACTTTGTACTGTTTTGTCTGTTATTGCTTAGTCAGTTTGATCCAAGTTTAAGCATGTTGTCCTGTTTCCTGTTTAAGTCTGAAGTTTCTCCATATGTTGTCTGTGTCTAGTTTAGCTTCCTGGTCTCTGATTGCCTTTTTAGTTCCATCTGTTTGTGTTCTGCCATGGTCGTTTGCCGTCGTATAAGTTGCCTGTTTTTCTGTTCAGTCTTGTCGGATCATTGTAGCTTGTTCGTGCTCTGTCTTGTGCCTTGTCTTGCCCCAGTTTGCCGTGACTGTTTCCTGCCTGGATCTCTGTGGATTTATTCCTAACCTGCTTGGATTATTGTCCTTTTCACTTTTGGACATTACCTTTTCTGTTGGATTTTTTGAGATGGACCAGTGATCCTGCAGAGTCCTGTCCTCCCTGTAATGGAGGGACATGATGTCACTCTGCACTGTAAAACAGAGACCCCTCCCTCCAACCTCCCAGCTGGTTTCTATAAAGATGGCTCCCTCATCAGGACTGAGCCTACAGGTCACATGACCATCCACCATGTTTCCAAGTCTGATGAAGGCCTCTACAAGTGTGACATCAGCGGTCATGGAGAGTCTCCATCCAGCTGGATCTCTGTCACAGGTGAGGAGCTCAAAGATAATTCTCAAACTGACCTGGTTTTGTTTTCTACATTGAGTTCAGCAGGTTTCAGGACAGCAGAGATGATTCATGATGTGACAACATTTCTAACTAAGTAAATGCACAGGTAGCTAGTAAGCGTAACCACATGTCGCATCTCCTCCGGTGCTCATTGGTCAGCTGCAGGGTTGAACCACCAATCCTCTGTTTTTGCTACCTAAAAGGCCGGAGTCGTACCTCTCCCCACCACTTGTCAACTTTTAGTATGTTAATTATTATTTCTTGTTCATGTAGGGAAGTCTACCACTCCGTCTCCTCCTGATTCCTTCTCTTCCTCACCCACAAGTCTTCCTAGTTCCTCCTCCCCTCTCATCATGTTGTGGTCATCTGCTCTGGCTTTCTGTGTTCTGGTTCTACTGGTTCTACTGCTGAGACGATGCCTCCAGATGAAACCTAAAGGTTAGACACAGACTCCATGTGCTGCATTTCAAAGTCACATTTCACTGTTGACACATTTCTCTTAACACTTCTGGACGTACAAATAATAACAAGTTACAAACTGTCTCTTTAAGTCAGACGTCCATCAGGATTCTCATAAATCACATTGCTGTTGTTAATAAAACAATCTCACCACAGGGTCCATTTAGTGAGCTGTGGAGCTTTTGATCGAATCACATGATCTTCCTTGATTTAAATTTCTGCTCCTTTTGGTTCATTCAGCTGCTGAAGAAGAAGTTGGGGATGATGACATCACAAATGGCATCACATACTGTGATGTCAAAAAATTAAGTCACCTCCAACAGCCAATCAGACGCAGCAGAGGTAACAATGTTTTATTGACTGTGTTTTTCAGGGACAGTGACTGTGTGTTCTTGTTCTTATATCTTTGTGAGGACCAAGTTGAGTTTTAGACCGTCAGGGGACATTTTGTAAATTTACATTTTTATAAATAAGATTTATTTGTTCGTCTATTTATTTTATTAAGCAGTTTTAATCAAAATATATGATCAATGATAAATCGTGCATTCCATAATGTCTGGTCTGTTGTGGCTGATGTGTTGCATGTGAGCAGGGCCGCCCATAAGGGGGGGAGAGGGAAAAGCATTCTGGGGCCCAGCTGCGAGGGGGGCCCATGCAGTCCAAATGATACAGCCTACATCATAATGAATATGATAGAAAATGAAAATGGAATGAGCAATGTTTGTTGTACACAACATGAAAACATCAAAAATGAACCGCATGTGGCAGGCCATGTGTTTTAGAGAGAGAGGACAGCATGTTACAGCCCATTTACTGGAACTTTTCCGGGGCCCAGTCATTTCTGTGGGCAGGCCTGATGTGAGTCTATTTTGTTCCCTGCGATGAATCTGTTTACAGATGCTAAAATCTCTGTGGTTGTCCAGTTTCCTGTTTCTGGTAATCTTATTGATCAGTTTGTTTAATGTAATTAAATGTAAAATTACCTTTTCTGTAGAAACTTGAATTTACAGGCACAGATAATATGGGGAAGGTTTCATTAGCCTAAATGTTGAGATTCAGTCTTTCAAACACTATTTGAGCAACTTTAGACAAGAATGGATTTTTCATTGTAGCTTTATGAAGATACATTACATTTATCTGACGCTTTTATCCAAAGCGACTTACAATTGCTATACATGTCAGAAGTCGCACGCCTCTGGAGCAAGTAGGGGTTAAGTGTCTTGCTCAGGGACACAGTGGGGATTGAACCCGGGTCTCTCGGCGGGCGTCTTAACCATTGCGCCATCCCACCCATTCATAAATTTTTTTGAACATTTTTAATGCTTTAAATTAATAAATCCAATTTTGAAGGGACAAGAATTTATTAAAAATATGTTCAAATGAACACTTATTCAGTGCCTGAGGCTTTTAAGGTGGAAATGCTGACACACAGGCAAGCTGAAGGAATAAGGCAACAATTGTCACATTCCATAAGAACACATGAAATCAAAAACTTCATATTATAGGCTGTTAAACTGACACTGTCTTCCTGCATGTGGCAGGTGCAGCTGTGTTACTTAGACTATGTTATATTTGTCTAATATTTCAGTTTGTTCTTCGTTTATAAAATATGACACTCTGCCGGCTGTGACTTGATCACGTCTGTGATTGGTCATCTGCTGCTAACACCGCCTCTTTTATGTGAAAGAGGGCAGTTTGGTCATTTAATGCTGTTGAGTTTTATTCTAAAATCTATTTCTAGATCGTACATTTTACATTACACATCGGACACTAACATGCACTCCAAAAAAGACACTTGTTCAAGTTTATTTTTCTATACTTTCATGCACACTGTTATGTAGTTGGTTTATGTTATTGACAATGTGTGTTTAATGTTCTAGGTGAGTCAGTTTCGTCCCCTTTTGGTGAAGTTAACAACTAAACTAATAAAAAACATTTCTGCTGAACATGGATCTGTATATGTTTCAATGCAGGACTGTTAATTTAAAAAAAGAAGAAAAATTATAAAAGAAAGAAAGAATATAAACGAATTAGAAATGTGATTTACATATCTTTGTTCATTCTGCTCCAATACAATATATCGACATCTAGAGACAGGTTTAATGTTAGTTCTTACTCACACCCTGACTCGTCACATATGGACGCATGGTCAAGACCCGTTGGCATCAGTTTGTGAAACACTGGGCATCCTGATACAGTCATAGTTCAACGCAGTGGCCCTGTAGCATCACTTTTTGACAGTATAGGTAGGTATATGATATTTAACAGAAATGACTGAGTAAGGAGGTGGTTGTTGTGGATGGGGGGCCACAAACCAGACTTTGAATCAGGAGATTAGTGTTTGTGCAACATGTTCTCACTCCCAACTCGTCACATATTGACGCTTAGTCAAGGCCCTTTGCCTTTTCATGACGACGTTTAGGGCTCCGCGGTAGAGGTGGTAACAACAAACATACAACTTCCAGTCAAGTTAGTAAAAATAAATATGCAACATCCGGTTAGACTTTCAAAATAAAACGATAGTGTTTCGAAACAATGCCATTTTGAAATGGTACATTATTACAGTCGTGAAATGTTGCAGTTTGGATCACTTTAGGCACAGAAAGTACTTGGTAGGGTTTAGGCAACAAAACTACTTGGTTATGGTTAGATCATAGTTTGTGTTAAAATAAGTACGTATGTCACTTAACATGTAAGTTAACTAATATCACTTATGTCAATTTAACTTGCTTGAATAAAAGTATTCAGTGTTGACTTTTTGTTTCACATGGGACACAATCCTCAGTCCCCTGGTTTAAAGTCCGGTTTCTGTTGTAATCAAACATTATAGATCTGTTTATTTGGATTTAAATAATTATTAAATTAAGTGTTTAAGTGATTTCAAATAAAAGAGAAAATGGACTTTACAGACCAAATATACTTGGTTGTGCGCTGCATTTCTTTTTTCCACTCTGAATATCAACCACAGCAGCAACTTCCTCCTGTTGTTTGCAGTAAACTGGGGTCCGACGCTGGTGGTTTCTCACTATAGTTTGCTCTGTGTCAGCTGATGATGTGTCCATCTATTTTTTGCCTTGTGCTTAAATGCACGAGCTGGTTTCACAGAAGTGAGCAGCTTTGTGGTCGTCTCATTTTTTATCATTTTAGATAAATACTTTCCCGTTATATTTTGTCTTTCACTTTTCACAGAAGTGGTGTTAAGAAGAATAAAACTGTCAAACCTGCTGCTGTTTTTAAAGTCTGTAATACAACTCATAATTCTACATGACAAATAATAATAATTGTTTCTCCAGTATTATTACATGTGTTGCACTGGTAGTAGTAGTGCAGATATACTAACAGTACCAGCAACAGCTGTAGTAACAGCAGTAATGTAATTTTTATTTTTCCAGAGAGCGATCCGGCCGCAGTCTACTCAGCAGTGAGAGGAACAGGAGACGTCAGTTATTGCCAAATAGTCGTCTGACCACACAGGACTAGAGGTACAGCTGATCCTTATTTATTATCCATTGCGCCATCACCTCTCCTTGAACACACAGACCTGAAAATATTTTGACAACCTGACGATATTTTCGGCTTGTGATCCAGTGACTTCCTGTTTACATATCTTATTGCTCCTGATTGGATGGTGCTACAGACGATTCCAAGCAACAGATTCAGATAACTGGACTCAAGTCTTTACTAGAGACCATTCTTAAGTTTTACTGCTGCGACCTGATTCAGTGAATCTCTAGTTTCAAACTCTTGTTAGTTCCTGAGAACTCAGTGAAGCAGAGTTGTTGTCTGCTGATGGAGTTTCTTTGTCTCCAACAGTTTCTCAGGTTGTTTGAACTGTTTGTGTTTGTGTGTTCAGAGTTTCCAGCAGAGCCAGAGGTCGTCTACTCTTCACTGAGGTAGACCTTCACACCTTCACACCAGTCCAACCACTGAGGTCCAGCTGGCCTGGACCTGGTCCCAGAGCCCCTCACACCTCAGCACATCCATGTATTATATTTCACCGTTAAAGATAAATTAGAACCAGGCAAAGAGACAAACAGCTCAGATTTAGTGAATGTTTTTAACATGTGTAGATGTGTTTTTGGTATAACAGTATGTAAGGATTAAATAAATAGTTTTCCCTTCAGTGAGTTGCACAACACTGACATGATACTTGTTTCCTATATTTCTCCTGAACAAAATCTAATGGTAAATTACAGGTTTTTTGTGGTTAATGTAATAACTAAGTTCACTGTGTTTTATAATTTATTATTGTTATTTTCTCCTTGTTGCAACTTGTCTCTCTACAGTATGAATAAACTTTGGTCTCATTGTTGTTTTTCTCCTGTGGTTCTGTTGGTTTCACAATGCTGTCGTAGGGGAAAAGCTGACTTCTTCTGGTTTGGCTGTGGCTAACCGATATACACATCTCATCAGATAATACATAACTAAAAAGAAACAAAACCACAACCTCAAACTCTGAACAGCATCATGCAGCTTCAGCACGGTACGAGATAAGAGTTTTTGAGTCTTTAGTCGGTGAACTATCAAGATTTAGTCTGTGAAGTTTCTTCTATTCGAGTTGAGAAATTGTTCATTCATCACATCATATAAATCAGCAGGTCCTAGTTTTCATGAGACTCAGAGACATTATATGTCAGTCAGGTTCCCACATAAACACTAATGGAGGACAAAATCCACAACAAGCCCTCTTCTTGTTTGGAAATCTATTTTAAAGTTGATGTGAAGATTTATTTTAATCTTCTGACGGAGGCTGACTTAAAATTTTTAGAGTCAGCTAATTATAGTATCATCTCCGGAAGAAAAACTGATACACAGCACTATGGCACCAATCAAATTTAATCTTACACCTCTCAGACTGTGACAACTGTTATTATTTCACTTTCACTTTCCCTCTCTAGCTTGTGTTCAGACTGGTCTGCCACCTAGTGGTGCTCTGTCTAAACTGCATCTTAACTGTTGTCATGGTGTCTTTATATTGACCCAGGCCCACAGGTAACACTCATTCAGACCTTACAATCAGTCAGTTATTCAATCAATAAATCAACCAATCACCAACTACTTGCATAATGTAAAACTATAATAGCTTGATCATTTTACTCTTGAAATTTTATTTCTTAAAATTATTTTTCTTTATTCCAATTATGAACTAATGACAGCTTGATAAATCAACTTTATATAACATATATAGAATAATGTTTCCAATCGAATCGGGTCAAAAGAAACCAGCAGACTTTACGACCTGAAACTTCCAGAGATGCAGAAGTGAAGGTGGCTGTTCAGAAGGTTTTGTTACAGAGTCAGACTCTGAGCGCCACCTGGTGCTCACGGAGCTGACAGACCAATAAAGATGCAGAACAGTGAGCTGCTGCTCCTCCATCTTCTGCTCTTTCCTCCATTGTTTTGCTCTCTGGATGCTGCAGGGTACAGTACTATGACGCCATCAAATTTAATCTTACACCAATAAGTGAAAAGTTTAACTTATGTCAAAATTTTAAAATAAACATTTTTTTATTGATCAAGAGTATCAAGTTTCAGTTACTGAGATAAATGAAGCTGCTGCTGTTTGTCACTTTTCTAACATGTTATTCACAGACACCTGTTCACCTGTTCACCTGTTGCGTGACATCCTCAGATCACCTGATTGGACCAAACCGTGTAGTTTACCTTGTTTTTCTCTTCTAGTTCAGGGTTACAAACATGAGCAACGAGAACTTAACATATATCAGCTGCTACAGTCGACAGCAGTGACACTTGTAGGCTTCATCGTACTATGATTTGCACTTAGTCACTAACTGCTGCTGATTTTATGACAATCTAAACACTAGTTGTTGACATATTTCAGTCCTCTCTCTCTCTCTCTCTTGAATGTCAGCAGGCAACAAACTTTAAGGGTTTAGTAAATTTAATGCTGCCTAGAGGAAACCTGACCACACGACTCTGCTTCTTGAAGTTCAGCCTTCATTGTCCTGAAGGGCAAAAACAGCAAACAGGCAACAGTCAGTACAATGTACTAAGTGGTTGAGATTTATATTACTGAGCTTCTTTACAGTATCTCACAAAATTGAGTACACCCCTCACATTTATGTAAATATTTGATTAAATCTTTTCATGTGACAACAATGAAGAAATGACACTTTGCTACAGTATAAAGTAGTGGGTGTACAGCTTGTATAACATTGTACATTTACTGTCCTCTCAAAGAAAAAGGGTGCTCCAGTTTTCCCCACCATCAAAAACATGTTAGGCTGTCCAGTCAGTGCCACTGACCAGTGACACAGGCTCAGATGTGGACAGATGTGTTGCACAGTGGCTGCCCACTGCTCCATTGAGTGATGGGTTAAATGCAGAGAATGAACTTCGCTACTTGTATGTGTAAGTGACGATAAAGTACGCCTTACCTTTATTACCATTGTTACATCATGGACACTATTTCAACTGAGTGAAGACAGGAAGACCCAGTTCAAAGACATACAGGTTGTTAAAACTAATCACAAAGCCTATTTCCTGTCAACTGCGTGAGAGAAAACCACAACAATGCAAGCGCTGCAGAAAGACACAAGAGGTGTGTTTTACTTGGTGTGACTGGTAAAATGTTAATGTGTTGATCTCAGATGACCAAGATTAACAATGGAGGAACCATCTTTACTGTGGCTGCTGTGTAAGTAAGAATCTACTTAATTTGTGAATGTTTGTCTCCACGTTGTGTCAAAGATTAGTTATAAAATATTTCTGGTGTTTTTGGAAACAGCAGTGAGTTACAGAGTGAATAATGTGAAAACAAACAATACATTTTAGCTACAACAAGAGAACAAATGGAATTTCAGTAATCACTGTTTGTTAATATGGCAGCAAAGAAGACACAGTAAGACGTACAATAGTGTTCAATTCAATTGTTAACAATGTGTAGTTATTTGAATTCTTTGATACAACATGAAGTAAGAGGAGGACAAAAACAAGAAGGTATTTACTGTACTGAACTGCTGCAAAAGAGAATATTTTGGAAATTGAACAAAACTCAATTTGTCAGTCAAATTAATTTGGCATTTAGTCCATCAGTTAAACATTAAGTTTAAGTAAGATGCGTCTGAAGGCAGCATCTTTTTGACTAAAGCTTGTAGTGTAATGTGTGTGCATTTATCTTGACTGACAAAAATACCGAACAAACAGGAAGCTTGAAACACGTTGCGAAGTTACAAAGTAGATGCTTTTTACTGTTACGTCTTTTCTGCACTTGAACAGCTCCTCTGCTTTCACATGCTACTGCTCTGTTTGGGGAAATTGATCTAAGAAAACATCCTTGAGGAAATATAATTTTTCATTTCCATATCTAATATCAATAGGGACGGGTATCGCCACTTAAGAATCGATGGAAATAGCCCAGTTTTGAGTATTATTGAAGCGTCTCCAGTGCTGCTTTCGAGTTTGCAACCACATTAAAATTAAAAATCACTATTTGTATGGTTTTGCTTGCAGCCAAACAAGCAAGCAACAACCTTAAAGAAAGACAAGAATATGCCTCTTTTTATTCTTATGTGTCTGCATGCGCCGAGTCCATGCATGATTTTTAACAGCCCTTCCACATCGGCTGTTGCCCCAGTTTGTCACATGTTTGTCAGTTAACCACCACCAGAACACAACTCTGTGCATTTTTATTTGCAATCCACTTGTCACCGATTGATCACCGTGTTCCATCATATCAATTCAACGTTTTTTGGGGCAAAGCAGTGATAAGCTGATTTTACTTCAGCTGCTTACTGCATATCAGATGTCGGTGTGTTTGTCTGGACTTGCACCCTCTCTGTTCCTGTTTGCTTCTTTAGAGTCTTTAGTGTAGTTCAGTAACGTCTTTAAAGGACGAGGATCTGATACAATTTGTCTATATTTTTATATAGCAGTTTTCTGTTCACTACAAGCAGGTTGTTCTGTGTGGTAGAAAGTACAGATGTCTTGTTTCATGTAAAACCTCAAACCAACCTGAGTGTGATTTCTCTTTAGTTCTGACCTCCCTGCTGAGCTGCACAACAAACCAAGGTGAGAAAACTTCTTCTGTCACAGCTGAAAAGTTATTCACTCCCTGATAGAACAGTTAGTGTTTAGGACAGTGTTTGTGGAGGGAAACAGCCACTTTACAAATACAACATTCACCCCTGGAAGCTGCCCTGTATAACCACAGTGTGACCTGCTGGCCACTGAGCAGTCTCACTGGAGCAGCTTGATATGGCCATAAGGCGTGTGAATAACGCCAATTTCAAGTCATTTTGCGTGGCAACACGTGAAAAACTTAAAATATGTTGACATGGCATACAAAATGTCCTTGAATGTGGCATGCTACTTACACATCATCCCATGATATCATGTTGACTGGAGCACAGTTAAGCTCCAGGTTAAGGGCTTTGCTCAAGGGCACCTCAGTGGTGGTAAATGAAGGAGGGAAAGCACTGCTTGTGCACTATTCCAAACCCAGATTTTTCCTGCTGATCCAGGGATTGAACCGGTGGCACACCGGTCACATGCTCATTTGGCCACCACAGCCCCTACTATCAGCTTATATCCTAGTTTATCCAGAATATTCAGAATATGCAGCGACTGAAACACAGTGAAGATGTGTCAGTGAGAAAGTAGGAATATGATGAATGTGGAGAAAATAAATGCAAATGATCTCTCTAACCTCATCTTTCTGTCTCTTCCTCCAGCCTCTCTGACTGTGAGTCCCAGCAGCTCTCAGTTTTTCACCTGGAAGTCTGTCTCTCTGAGCTGTAAGGGGGACGACAGCTCTGCTGGATGGACGCTGAGGAGGAACACGACCACAGAAAACAGGACTCGGTGTGGAGATGGCTGGGGAGAACCAGTTGGTTCTTCCTGTAACATCAGTTTCATTTTCTATCAGGATGGCGGAGTTTACTGGTGTGAGTCCAGAGAGGGAGCAACCAGTAACACCATCAACATCACTGTCACTGGTAAGATCAGTCTGCATTTAATGGCCTAATGAGCCAGTCTTTCATATTCACCTTTTCACTTTGGCTATTACTAAAATTAAAGAAAAAACTTTAAACTTCAAAGAGAAAAAACAAAACTATACTTCAGGAAGCTAACCAACACTGGGATTAGCATCAAGAGTAGCCAAGGGATGAGCCTAAAGAGGCCTTACAATCCTATACATTCACATTACCTCATTTAGCTGGCACTTTGATCCAAAGCAATTTACAATTGCTATAAGTCTGAGGCTGCCCGCCTCTGGAGCTACTAAGGATTAAGTATCTTGCTCAGGGACACATTATGTATTATCTATAGTGCCTTTACCACCCCTGTATAAAGGGGTGGTGATGGCACTATGGATAAGATATCTGCCTTTGGTGTGAGAGACCCACTGTGACCCATTCACCATTGTCTCCCTGAGCAAGACACTTAACCCCTCGTTGCTCCAGAGGCGTGCGACCTCTGACATGTAGAGCAAATGTAAGTCGCTTTGGGTAAAAGCGTCAGCTAAATTAAGTATCTTGCTCAAGGACACATTATGTATTGCATGCATAATGTGTGCATGTTCTAACCCACCATGCGTAAAGACTTCTGCAGACAACATGTGGCTCAGAAAAGGTGGAGAATTAAAGCTGAAACTAACACATTGCGGTTTAAAGGCAGGAAAGGCTACAGTTTCAGCTCCTCCTCCTTAACCACAACCTCCTCCTTACATGTGAAGGTTTTAGTATTGCTGATCTCAAATGTTCGTGTAATGTACATGTTACATGTATTAGTTCTGCAGTAGAATCCTTGTTGCTGCTCAGATTATTCGAGTCCTTCCCCTAAAGTAATAATAATTTAGCAAAGCTGTAGCAAAGGCGAAGACAACCACACCAACATTAACACAGGCCAGCAGAGGAGTGGGGAGGGGGGACAGTCATGCTCGGGCAAGTACAGGGCAACCAGGCCCTCTACCTCTGACTTATAGAAACCAGGGTCCACTGTATATCAATTGTTTTTTCTTTACAAGGCCTTCTTTGCTCGGCGCTGTTAGCGATCACACTATATGCGTACCATGCCAGAATCCAGCTTACTTGAAGAGGTGGCATGGTATGGATCGCCTAGTGTGAGTACGCCCTAAGACTTGTAGAAGTGGACACCAGCTCAGCTTAGAAACATCCATCGTCAACCGCTTTTCCTGCATACAGGGTCGCTGGAGCCTATCCCGGCTGACATTGGGCCACACATAGACAGACGACCACTCACACTGACACCTTAGCCTGCATGTCTTTGGATGGTGGGAGGAAGCCCGAGCACCCGGAGAGAACCCACACGGACACGGGGAGAACATGCAAACTCCACACAGAAAGGCCGGGGTTTGAACCCACGACCTTCTTGCTGTGAGGCAACAGTGCTAACCACTGCACCGCCATGCCACCCACTTGTAGAAATATAAGATTATATTTAATTCAGCACTTGCGCCTCGTCTTTACCCTCACAATCAGTAACAGCAACAATAAACTAATTAATAAACTAAAGCCAGAAGCACATTTAAGCACCAGACTACAACTCTGCAATACGATTAAATCATGTCTCGAACTAGATTTTTTTTTTCTTTTAATTCAATGAAATGGAATTCTTTCTTTGAATGATAAAGGTGGGGTAAGCTATTGTGGAGAAATCCATCAGCCAGAAAAATATAATGTTGAGAAAAATGATATTGTGAACAACGACACAGCAAGTAATGCATGCAATTATATATATTGTCATATCACATAGACTTATCCAGACTGTGGAGTTAGTTGTTAGTTTATTGATGAAGCTGTGTGTAAATGATGAAATGCTGTAGTTTGTCTCTGTGTTGAGGTGGACCAGTGATCCTGCAGAGTCCTGTCCTCCCTGTGATGGAGGGACATGATGTCACTCTGCACTGTAAAACAAAGACCCCTCCCTCCAACCTCACAGCTGGTTTCTATAAAGATGGCTCCCTCATCAGGACTGAGCCTACAGGTCACATGACCATCCACCATGTTAACAAGTCTGATGAAGGCCTCTACAAGTGTGACATCAGCGGTCATGGAGAGTCTCCATCCAGCTGGATCTCTGTCACAGGTGAGGAGGTTACCTTTGATTTCAGGACTCATTTCATCCAGAGATTCATCTGATCAGGTGGGATTCTCTCTACAGGTAAACCTACAACCTCAGCTCTGCCCACTGCGTCAACCTCGCCTCCTCCATCGCCTCCTGTCTCATCCTCAATCCAGTTTGTGTTCAGACTGATCCTCCACCTACTGGTCTTCTGTCCGTACTGTATCTCCACTGTCCTCATGGTGTCTTTATATCGCCGCAGGGCCACAGGTAACACTCTGAAACATTCACTGACCTTACAGTCAATTACTGGTGTTGATGATTGACAATTGTCTCTAACAAAGAAATTCTCTATATTTTCTTTCTAACCTGCTCTGACTGTAGGAAATGACTTGCATGTCTCCATGGTGATGACCCCGCCCTCCCAGGCTGAGGAGGGATTGGATAATGACTATGATGATGCCATCACTGCTGTCATCACAGAGCATCACTTCTGAGCTTAACATACCCAGGATATCTTTTCGTTATCTCTCTTCACCAACCCTAACAATTACAATCGGCATAAGCGGTCCCACAAAGCCGCTTATCAACTCAGTAAGTGATCATAATGAAGCTGTATGGGATTAAGTATGGGATTATTTCAAGCTACATAAAACAACAACTCTGTAATGTTACTGTCCATCCACTGTAAAACGAAACTTATGTCACCTCGGCAACAGCACGACGGCACCTGAACAGAAAGCAGCTGCTGTTCTGCCAGCAGACAAAGTAACAGTAACAGCAACTTCAGCATTTAGCCTAACTGAAATCATGATTGATTGTTTTAAGGCGAGCCAAAGTAAGCTGCAGACCTCAGCTGAAAATTTACACACATGCGTTTGTTGTTCTCCTTTTTGGGCCGTGAGTTGTAACCTCACAGTCATGAGTTAACTGGGTGTCGGAGAGCTGCACCTTTTAACTCCCCTCAACATTTTCTGCTACCTGCCATGTGCTAATCCACAATTGCCATCTTTATAATAACAATAAAAACTTGTGCAGGTTCTCTCATTTCCTGTTTCACATATCACGTGTGTTTTCTTGACAAAACGCGGGTTGGAGACCAGCGTCTGGTGACAGAGCCACTGTCAGCTCGTGTAGTGTGTGACTCCCTGTCACCGATCAGTGTGAACGCCACAACGACATCAAGACTGCCGTCATATGAAGGCAAGTTGTATGAACGGCACGGCCATCGGCCGACGCTGAAAGTCGTGTAGTCTGCATGAGCCTTTAGTATAACTTGTACTTGAATCTTGTGTTTGTAAAGCAGCTGTCTGATTGTCTGATGTTTGCTGTATGACACACTATGAATTTCCGAAAGGCCTAATATCTGTCACCTATAAACGTGCACAGCTGATCCCGTTACCGGGCGGTGGTGGGCACTGCTGCTGCCACCACTAAGCAAAACTACTTCTTAAACGATGCATCAATGAATTGTTGTAATAATCTATAGAAGCTTCAAATACTAAAATCATTGTTAGGTGATATGTTGAGGTTGTGTTGTTGTTCATGTTTGTTTTTTTCACATATTTCAGGACATGGTGATGTCTTTACTTTTTTCATTACTAACTGTAAAGTTTTTAATAAACTCAACAACTGACCAAATCTCAGGCTCTGTGTCAGGCTATAATTATACAAATGACGTGTTTTCCATTTGAGAAAGGTGACAATGAGCTTAAGAGGATCTTTGGCGTTAGTTGGTAGATGCCAATGGGTCACTATGAAGATGAACTTTATTGATTTCATGTGGGGGATGTCAGATTCACGTAGGTTGATCCAAAAAGGGCTGACAGACAAAAGACCCACTCTTCATGTTGGGATACTTCATGCATGAGAGTGGCGACCCGGGTCTTGTTAATGAAGCCACTGCCATCGAAAAGAAACTGTTTTTGTTGCAAGAAGTTTCAATCCTGATGGACCGCAGCCTCCCGGCAGAGGGGAGACTCTGAAACAGTGTCTGTCAGGGATGCGAGGGATCAGCCACAATCTTTCCTGCACACCTCGGAGTCATGAAGGCGTACAGTTCCTGAAGAGATGGAAGATGACAACCAGTCACCTTCTCTGCAGAGCGAATAATATGCTGCAGGCTGCTCTTGTCCCTGGTGATGGCAGCAGCGTACCAGATGGTGATGGAGGAAGGGAGGATGGACTTGATGAAGGTGGTGTAGAGGTGCACCATTATTGTCTTTGGTAGGCTGAACTTCCTCAGCTGCCGCAGGAAGGAGTCCACTGGGGGAGTCACCCAGGATGATCTTGATCTCATCTTAACGTCACTCTGAAGGCTCACAGCTTCATTCTCCAGAGAAAAAAAGTGGTCCCACTTTAAAGGCGACGTCCTAAGCATCAATAGCCAAACAGGAAACCAATTTGTCTCTTACAAATTACATGGCATTTTAAAAACTGTGTTTCAGACATTAATATCCCCTCAGGATGATCTGCAAAAACTTTTGAGGTTCTGACTTTTCATCTATCACCACCATCACATTTTAAAGTGTCCTTTGGCCTCTTTCTGACCAAATACCTGCAGAATTAATGACATTCCCATCAGCCCCTTAAAAGACACCATGAGAACTGTAGAGATGAAGTACAGGGAGAATACCACACTGCGGATTATTGTCAATACAAGTAGGGTTGGACCTGCAGGGGATGGAGATGGCCATGGGAAGCTAGTAAACAATAATAATTTTTCAAAAAAAACAATGTCCACCTCTGCCATTATAAAGTAACAGTGTGAGTAAGTTTTCTGCCAACTGCAGCAGAGAAAACTCAGACAGCAAATTAAAAAACAGGAAACAGTGGTTTGAAGACCTCTGGGTTAAAAAAAAGTGTGATCTCACATCACCACTTGACACTATAGGACAAAAACCTCTTCATTGGTTGATCTATAAGCACACTCTGTTCTGTCTAAATTTCAGAAATTACACAGCAGGTGTGCTGAGTTGGAGGAGAATCAAGCTGAGATAAAGGATCATAAAAACTTCAGATATTATACAAACCTCTTACAAAGACAGCCCGGTTTATTGGTCAGTGTGAGCAAAACATGCACTAAAGGTTTAAGAGCAGGAAATGACAACAGCTTAAAACTGTATATAATAAAGGGTTAATGTCTGACCTTCCTGAACAAACTTGTGTGTTGTCGTAAATGGCTGAATCCCAGTTTGCACACTCACAGACTTTGTGGCACGTTCTCAATGAGTCCATGAGGGCTTAAGGCTTCCCACTGTCATATCCACAGGTGTCATTTACACTGAGCATGCTGGGGACATGTCCCCACCATTTTAAACCATAATTTGTTTAAAAAAACATACTGATATATAGCTTGTAGTTAAATAATAAATGAAAATACCTTTAGAAAGGTTTGCACATTAAGAAAATATGAAATGCAATTAAACTATAGAAGAAAGAAATGTGCACTGTCCAAAACACTTACACTAAATAAAAATAAGCTACAGATTATAAAATGGAACCAAAACGTGCATGCATCAATCAACAACTTTAACAATTTCTGGACACAATTTCTTTTTGGCCACATTTTTCGTTCTCTCCCTGTGAACATAACAAAAGAGGAGGAAAGACTAAATCATGCCAACATATGTGCTGCCTCAGCAGGGATGATATTATATGAGAAAAGTTGATTTACAACAGAAACAGATCTGAAAGCTACACAAAATGCCTGAAGGCTGTTCTATTATATTTATATTCTTTTCCAAAAACAATAACATTTGCAGAAGTGTTCACTAGAATGCAGGAAATTAAATGTTCCCCAGATATCTTCAAAACACTGTTTAAGGATCTTTCCTTCTTTATTACCCACAGTTCACAGCGTTGTAAGTTTTTAAACATTATGTTGCCATGGGAAGCCAGTGTTGACAAAAAGGTAAACAAACATGGAAGGAGTAACTATGTTTTTAATGCTGTTTCAAACATGAGGAAATTCCGTAATTGAAACGACCCCTCGTCCACTCTGCAAGGAACGAGCCTGGAAAATCTTCAGATCAGACAGTTGGTCCCTTCAATGACTCAGCTGTGAAGAAAGTTCAAGAGGAAAGTAACCCCCCCCACACACACACAATTGTTTTGGTGTAGTAAAGGTAACGTGATATGTGGAAAAGTGTGGTGCTGTTCCAGTGCACCATTTCAGGCCCTTACAGCCTCTCTCACTCAAGCACTTACCAGATGGCTTTAGGGTGGAGATTAGGCCTATTAAGCTGCTAGAGAAGAAGCATCATGTCAGGGCATCTTTATTGATATATCCCCTTTTAAAATTTATCTCTGTGGAGATGCTGTGTAATTGCAACAGTAATAGTTCCCCAGCATCATCCACCTACAGAGGAGCATCTGCAACAGTTTGAAACCTGCACACTTACACAGCCTAGAGGCAGCATGTAATAGTTGGAACGCTCCAGTAAAGATTATTTAAACTTACACCTGTGGTGGAGTGATGATATACTGGGAGGACAGTCAGTCCCAGTCAGTTACCCCTCCTTAATTATAAAAACAAAAACTGCATTTTGTGTTTACTTGTGTTTGTCTTATATTTCAATTTATTTGATGATTTGAAACAATTTAGTGTGCAACATGCAAAAAATTAAGAAATGAAGAAGGGGACAAATGTTTTTTCACAACACTGTATATCACTTTCATCTTTTTAAGTGTGTATGCAGCATCTGGAGGTGAAAAAGGCTGAGAATTGTGTTTGTGTTCAAAATTGTAGCCACTGCACATATGACATACGTTTTGATAATTGAAAAGTTTACAGAAAATTCATTATTTTGATAAATATTGTTAAACTGAATTACATTTTCATGGGGAGAAACTCACAAAACACTTTATGTGTTGCAGTAGTACTAGTGCTAACACTAGAAGCCCAGTACTGGTGTTAGTAGTAGTAGTTGCAGTAATGTAATTTGTATGTATTTTGTTTTTCAGAGACTGATGCACAGCAGGTTACTCTGAAAGAACAGAAGCATGGCAATAACAATCTGACTGCTGTCTGAACCTCTGTAGTTAAAAGCAGGCGATAACCTATCAAAAAATGATCAGCTTAAGATAAAGGCTTTCGGGCCTTACTGATGCAGCTGATTACCCTGTCGCAACAAACAGTTTGGAGTAAAGCCGCCGTCCTCTTGTGTCTAAACATGATTTATACCTGTAACAACTGCTGACATCAGTAATATCAACCAGAACATTCAGAACTGATCTGCTGTATTTCATGTTATAAAAGCGCCCATTATCTAGTCTGCGCATGTCATTCCAACATTATAGTCCTTTGATGAAAGTTACAGGCCACATTTGAGTTACATTTATTGTGTCATTTCCTACAGGGACTGATGATGAAACTTCACCCTCATCAGGCTGAGGGCTGCTTTTTGTAACCGGATGCTGCTAGAGGGCAAAGACTTAAATGACTGCAGGAGAGTGAACAGGAAACAGTGACATCTATCAGATCCAATCACAAACAGGCACACTGGGTTACCTGCTGCAACATGGTAAATAATGTAAATATACTGAAGGGTTGCTGCAGAAACGGTTTGATTTCCTGAAAAGCTTGAGGATTCAAATATTAACAATGTTTTCATGAAGCAATGAGTGAGTGTGTCTGTGCTTTCTAATAAACCCCCCTGGTACATCACATGACAGGCTCTCTCTGCAGCTGGTTCAGAGGTTTTTTATTTTTATGTGAGATTAACGTTACGGAAAGACTTTACAGAAAGACTGAACAATGGATGAACATGAATCTAGCTCAACTTCATCCAAAAAATAAACATATTTATAGTATTAAAAACATTTATTTATATAGCTAAGCTTATAAAGGTGAAAAAGTTGTCACAAAGGGTAAAAAACTGAATAAAACCTGAAACATACAGAAAGAAATCTGAGTCATAAATACAAAGATAATCTGTTACAAGACAATCACTAAATAATCATCAGTTTCATTTTAATCAGAGACAGAAAGGACAAAATCAAACTAATTATGCAGTAACATATGTTGTTTTTCTTAGACTGATAATTGATCAGAATAATTAGATCTTCATATACAGTTCAATCCTTATTTTAGAGTATTTAGTTAATATTGGCATTCTATAATAATAATATTGCAAAGAATTACATTTATTTGTCCAAAACAACAAATGTACTTAAACTCAGGAACAGAAATTACAAACTGGAAGCAAAGCTAAAATGAAGTGGTTTGTGTTGTTTTTTTTTTTAATTGTATCACTTCTCTCCACTTTGTGTAAAGACTACCAGAACCAAAAAGTGCCTGTAAATAAATTAAATTCACCTTTATGCAGACGATACTGTTTTATACTGTGCTACTGATTCTATCCAGTTTACTGCATCACTGTCCTTTAATTCCACAACATTAGCATATAATTAGACATCAAGTTGATGTGTTGAACTACTTAGCTTATTTCTACATTCAGCAACATGATCATTCATGTGGAGTCGTGTATTTTATTCATTATTATTTATTCAAGTATCTGAGCAAGATGATTTGGCGGAATACAAACAGAAGCTGCAGATTGCACTATAAGTGGAGAACAAGTTACATTTTGTCTTTTTGGTATGTATTATATTATTAGGAGTTTTTTTATAAACCATGCTAAGATGAGTCATTACATTTTCTATAAACATAAACAAGGAAGAAATAGAAGCACAATAATAACTGACAGTGCAGCTATGATGCTAAGAACTCCCTCCTTGGTTCCGTGCCAGTGATTTCCAGCTATGCGATCTGCAAAGCAGAAAACAGGTATGAGGTCAATCTCAACTGCAAAAACCCACCTGAGGAGTCTAGAGTCTACAAACCAACCTGATGAGTTTTGACTTTTTTAAACTAGGGCTGGGCAATATAGCCAAAAATGGCCAAAAATGTCATCATGGTAAAAAATTTCACATCATTCGATATTGTTCATTATCAGGATAAATGTCAAATCATTATTTCTTTTGAGTTAAAGATTTTTGCACGTGAGTAAAAGTTGAAGAAACCAGATGGTTAATTGTGGTTTTGAGCTTTTTTTTATGGTCAGAACAAACACTGGATGCCAAATCTGAGGTCGAACATTCAAAGCAATTATAATGATAAAAACTTATTTCAACAAATACGCATTAGTAAAATAAAAGTAAAATGTTTTTCAGTTCCTTTTCCTCAACAAAATACCTTAATATAAAAATTCACTACTAATTTGTTTGTGATTCAAATTAATTTAATCAAACATTTATTGAAAATATGTTATATTGTTATTGAGAAAAAACTATAACCCACCTGAGTCTGTAACGGTTAGTTCGATGAGGTGCTTGATGTGCTCTTTGTGTGTGTTGGTTATAATCCGACACTCATATGTTCCAGTGTCGTTGAAGGTGACGTTCTTCGGGACAAGACAAGCGTCTCCGTCCTTCATCTCTGGATCTCTCAGCTCCACTCGACCACGAAAACATGGATGCTGGTAGTTTTCATACGGCTGCTCGTTTCGGTAAAAGAACACATAACCGTCTGACTTCAGGTCTGGTCTCACCCACTCTAACAGTGTGACTTGGGCATCTCTGGGTCCCCAACACTGAAGAGGGACGTCCTGTCCAGGCATGACCGCTATCTCTTGCTGATCTAAAACCAAAAGCAGAAAAGAAAATCCAGAATTAGTTAAGACGCAAAAGTCATTCATACAGATTCAATCTATCATTATCAATAGAATAGTGGATTAGAAGAACAAAATATTGTCAACAGTGCTGTAGGAATGCACTAATCGATCCGCTTGGGACTGGAATTGTCCATCCGCCATTACCAGTGACTGGGAGAGACCAGCGGTAAATGTTCAATTTCTGACGGTCACATTACAGTCTTGTTTGCCATTCACCGGTCTTGTGCTGAATTTTGCAACTGCATGCATGTTAACGGTTAAAGACAAAATAATTCCACTTTAGAGAAATGAAAATTCAGCAAACTTGTCAAACTTCAGCTTTCAGTTCCGTCAACAGCAGCTCCCTTTTGGGTAACCCATTACGCACACCGTGACGTCAGCACCGCTGTTAAAGGGAAGGTTCACATATTACCTCCAGCTTGAGATAGCAGAAACGTCAGTACCAAAGCAAAAAAGGATAGTACCATCAGAATTCCAAGGCCTAGGGTTGACCACACCAGCAGCCTACATCAGACAGGACAAACCACATCAAGTCTTCAGCACCCCGCTGTCCAGCTCCAGCAGCTTCAGATACCCAGCACTGGGATGCTAGCATGCCCAGCCCTCTACATCTACCAACCACAGCAGCAGGCTTCATTAGGGGCCTTATAAGAATCATCTCCAGGTCGGATATAACTGATGCTGGCAGCATACAACCTAACTGTTTAAGTACAGTTATTTCAAGCTAACTTGAGCTAACAGTCGTGTTTAAACTAACTTTGAGCAAACAGCTATTTAGAGTCATTTCAGGCCAACAACATTTTCTAGCTGGCAAAAAACGCTTTGGTGGACACGGGGCCTTAGAGCTCTCCAACCTCAAGAGTCATCTCAAGACTCCTGTCCTGCCGCCTTTCTCTTACAGCAGACTAGGTGTCCGTCTGCATCCACATCATCTGTGCCGGTTACATCTCCTCTTCTTCGCTCTCACATTCTGCACACCTGCCCCCAACCCCTTTCTCTGTCTAGTCTCCTCATCTCCTCCTTCCTCTTCATAGGGTTACAGGGGGAGCGCTATCATAGCTTCCTCACAACGCTTCCAAAAGTCTATTCACAGCAACTGCAAGCTTCGTACATCTTTTGATTTTGTTCATCAATAAATCAGCTAATCGTGGATGGATGGATGGATCTTATTAGGGGTCCAAGCCCGAAGTGGGCATGGAACCCGCGATTGCAAGGCATCGCGGTTCCCATACCACGAAGTGGCTGGGAACCCTATTGTTTTCGCCAGATTTTAGGGGTCCAAGCCCGGTGGCATGGAACCCGCTGACAGAAGTATCGCGGGTGCCATACCACGAAGTGGCATGGAACCCTATTGTTTTCGCTCTCGCTTTTATTATTATTATTTTTTCTTCCGCATATTTTCGCTAATTCCGAAGTCTGCAGCATACCCCGAAACTGCTAGGGACACGAAACTCACAGGGTAGGTTCAGGCCCATGGGATGAACGCATGGGAAAAAATTTGCACACTTCTACCTCTAGGGGCGCTACAAGCAAGGCCCAAAGTTTGCAACATTCAAATCGCTCTAAGTCCCGTATACAAGGGCGTATATCAAAACCTTATATCCACGCGTTCGGGGATCGAGCTGAATCTCCTGGTATAGGCCACGCCCATTTCCGCCTAAACTTTTTTCGAGCTACAGCGCAAAACTGAAAAACCTATTTTAATTAACTCCTCCGAAGCCGCAAGTCCGATCGCCACGAAACTTGGCACGGATAATCTCTGGACCAAGCTCTACAAAGTTTGTAGAGGAAATTTTGATCCAACAAAAACTGGCGCAATTATACGCTAACAAACGTTTGCAAAAAACGCTACTAACAGGAAGTAAGATCATAACTTCGGTTTGGAATGGCCGATCGACACCAAACTTGGACCACTAAGTTGTGATGGGCCCCGGAGGGCCTGTGCAGAATTTGGTGCAGCTGGCCCCTAGGTGGCGCTCTTTCATCCAGAAAATTAGTTCCTCTATAACCACAGGTCACATTGACATGAAACCAGTGCCAAATTTTTCAGCATGGTCCCCTGATGCCATGTACCAAAGGGGAAACTAATGTGCCTATAGGTGGCGCTGCTATTGCAGATTACAGACGAAAAAATTTTTCCCATTGACTTACATGCAATTTATATCTCCATAACCACAAATCCGATTGACACCAAATTTGGGTCAATTGTTACCCATGGGCCCCTGATGACACCACAAAAATTTGGTGCAGTTCGGCCTAACGGTGGCGCTGTTATCTAAGCTCAAATGCCCCATTCATTTCAATGGGATTTTCAACCAAAGCACATTTTGCCTCATAACTACGGCCTACTACATCGCACATTCATAATTCTTATGTCTACGTGTTTGGGGATTCTAACGATTCCGACGGTATAGGACACGCCTCTGTGCGATGACGATTTCATTTTAGCGATATCACAAAAACTAAAAACCTATTTTAATTAACTCCTCCGAAGCCGCGAAGTCCGATAGACACGAAACTTTGCACAGACCATCTCGGGACCGAGCCGAAGAAAGTTTGTAGAGGGAATTTTGATCCGACAAAAACGGCCGAATTACAGTCTAACAAATATTTGCGAAAAACGCTTAAAACACAAAGTATAACGTATCTCAGGCTTGGAATGGCCGATCAACACCAAACTTGGAGACCTTATCCACCATGACCTCCCGAAGGTCTGTGCAAAATTTGGGGCAGTTAGCCGCTAGTTGGCGCTACCCCAAAAAAAATTCCCATTGACTTACATTCATTTCAGATCTCCAAAACCGCAAGCCACTTTCATTTACAACTATGGTCTTTTCTGCTCCACAGGCCCCGCTCTTGGCTCTGGGGCCCGTGATTATGGCACAATTAATCATGGCGGGCCGCGACGACTACTCCGCTGGGCGAGGGGCGACTGGCGCGGGGCTTGGACCCGCTTACAACTGCTCGCAGTTCTAGTTATTATTATTATTCTTCCGTGAAGAAAACCCCGACTGCAGCATACCCCAAAAATGCTAGGGACGCGAAACTCACAAGGTAGGTCCAAAAAAGCGCAGCGACCGCAGGCAAAAAAATTCGCACACTTCTATCGCTAGGGGGCGCTGTAAGCAAGGTCAACGCGTTTGGGCTTGGATCTCCCGCCTACGAAGGAATATATCAAAACCTTATATCCACGCGTTCGGGGGATCGAGCTGAATCTCCTGGTATAGGCCACGCCCATTTCCGCCTAAACTTTTTTCGAGCTACAGCGCGAAAACTGAAAAACCTATTTTAATTAACTCCTCCGAAGCCGCAAGTCCGATCGACACGAAACTTGGCACGGATAATCTCTGGACCGAGCTCTACAAAGTTTGTCGAGGAAATTTTGATCCGACAAAAACTGTCGCAATTATACGCTAACAAACTTTTGCGAAAAACGCTATTAACAGGAAGTGAGGGCATAACTTCGGATTGGAATGGCCGATCGACACCAAATTTGGACCACTAAGGTGCCATGGGCGCCTGAGAGCCTGTGCAAAGTTTGGTGCAGCTGGCCCCTAGGTGGCGCTCTTTAATCCAGATAATTTGTTCCTCCATAACCACAAGTCACATTGATATGAATCCTGTGCCAAATTGTTCAGCATGGTCCCCTGATGGCAGGCACCAAAGGGGACCCTAATGTGCCCATAGGTGGCGCTGTTATTGCAGCTTAAAGACGAAATTTTTTTTCCCATTGACTTACATTCATTTTATATCTCCAGAACCCCTGGTCCGATTGACACCAAATTTGGGTCATTTGTTCCCCATGGGGCCCTGATGATACCATACAAATTTGGTGCAGTTCGGCCTAAAGGTGGCGCTACAATCGAAGCTGAAATGCCGTCAGAAGCCCCATTGAAATGAATGGGATTTCAAACCAGCACACTTTTTCACATAGGTTTGAATGGCCGATCAACACCAAACTTGGGGACCTTATGCGGCTGGACTTCCCGAAGGCCTGTGTCAAATTTGGTGTCAATCGGCCAAACGGTGGCGCTCTTCATCATATCTTAAAAATTCTCCCATTCACTTACATGCATTTTATATCTCCAGAAACGCTGGTCTGATTGACACCAAATTTGGGTCAATTGTTCCCCATGGGGCCCTGATGACACCACAAAACTTTGGTGCAGTTCGGCCTAAAGGTGGCGCTACAATCGAAGCTGAAATGCCGTCAGAAGCCCCATTGAAATGAATGGGATTTCAAACCAGCACACATTTTCACAAGGTTTGGAATGCCCGATCAACACCAAACTTGAGGACCTTATGCGGCTGGACTTCCCGAAAGCCTGTGTCCAATCTGATGCGAATCGGCCAAACGGTGGCGCTGTTCATCATATATCAAAAAAACTCCCATTGACTTACATGCATTTTATATCTCCACTACCGCAGCTCCAATCGACACCAAATTTGGGTCACTTCTTCACCGAGGGGCCCTGATGACAGCTGAGCGATTTGGTGCGATTCAGCCAAAAGCGGCGCCAGAATCGAAGCTCAAACGCCGCCGCTAAGCCCATTCGTTTCAATGGCATTTTCAAACACGCCGCATTTCAGCCACTTCGAGCTGCCCGTCGAGACCTGACTCGGGGACCTCACGCTGGACGCCGGCGGGCCTGGGACGACTCTCAGCCCTGGGCTGAGGGGCGACTGGCGCCGGGGGGCTTGGACCCCGTTTACAACTGCTCGCAGTTCTAGTTATTTTTTTTTTCTTCCGCCGCTAATTCCACTACTGCAGCATACCCTGTAAATGCTAGGGACGCGAAACTCACAGGGTAGGTACAAGGCCCTGCAAGTACCTCAGGCGCAAAAATTCGCACACTTCTACCGCTAGGGGGCGCTATAAGCGAGGTCAACGCGTTTGGGCTTGGAACTCCCGACTACGAAGGCGGATATCAAAAACCTTATATCCACGTGTTCGGGGGATCCAGCTGAATCCCCTGGTATAGGCCACGCCCATTTCCGCCTAAACTTTTTTCGAGCTACAGCGCAAAAACTGACATACCGGCCAAAATCATCTCCTCCGAAGCCGCAAGTCCGATCGACACGAAACTTGGCACGGATAATCTCTGGACCGAGCTCTACAAATTTTGTAGAGGGAATTTTGATACGACTAAAAATGTCGCAATTATACGCTAAGAAATATTTGCGAAAAACGCTACTAGCACGAAGTGAGGGCATAACTTCGGATTGGAATGGCCGATCAACACCAAATTTGGACCACTCATTTGGGACGCCCCCCTGAAGGCCTGTGCAAAGTTTGGTGCAACTCGCCCTTAGGTGGCGCTCTTTAATCCAGAAAATTAGTTCCTCTATAACCACAAGTCACATTGACATGAAACAAGTGCCGAATTGTTCAGCATGGTCCCCTGATGCCAGGCACCAAAGGGGAACCTAATGTGCCCATAGGTGGCGCTGTTATTGCAAATTAAAAATGTTTTCAAAAATCCCATTGACTTACATTCATTTTATATCTCCATAACCACAAATCCGATTGACACCAAATTTGGGTCAATTGTTACCCATGGGGCCCTGATGATACCACAAAAATTTGGTGCAGATCGGCCAAAAGGTGGCGCTGTAATCGAAGCTCAAATGCCCCATTCATTTCAATGGGATTTTCAAACAAAATACATTTTTCTTCATAACTAAGCCCAACTACATCGCACATTCATAAATCTTATCTCTACTTGTTCGGGTGATTGAGCTGAATCACGTGATGTAGGCCACGCCCATTTCCGCCTTACCTTTTTCGCGCAAAATCGCAAAAACTGACAAGCCGGCTGAAATCATCTCCTCCGACGCCGCTAGTCCGATCGACACGAAACTTTGCACAGAGCATCTCTGGACCAAGCCGAAGAAAGTTTGTAGAGGGAATTTTGATTCGATAAAAAAGGCCGAATTACAGGCTAACAAATATTTGCGAAAACGCTAAAAACACGAAGTATAACATAACTCTGGCTTGGAAAGGCCGATCAACAGAAAACTTGAGGACCTTATCTGCCCTGCCCCCTAGAAGGCCTCTGCAAAATTTGGTTTATTTCGCCGCTAGTTGGCGCTACCCAAAAAAATTCCCATTGACTTACATTCATCTCATATCTCCATAACCACAAGTCTGATTCTAACCAAATTTGGGTCAATTGTTTCTGATGGGCCCCTGATGACACCACAAAAATTTGGTGCACTTCGGCCTAAAGGTGGCGCTGTAATCGAAGCTCAAATCCGGTCAGAAGCCCCATTGAAATGAATGGGATTTCAAACCAGCACACATTTTCATAAGGTTTGGAGTGCCCGATCAACACCAAACTTGGAGACCTTATGCAACATGACCTCCCGAAGGCCTGTGTCAAATTTGGTGCCAATCGGCCAAACGGTGGCGCTGTTCAACATATGTCAAAAAACTCCCATTGACTTACATGCATTTTATACCTCCACTACCGCAGCTCCGATTGACACCAAATTTGAATCAGTTCTTCCCCACAGGGCCCCGATGACAGCAGAGCGATTTGGTGCAATTCGGCCAAAAGGCGGCGCCGTAATCGAAGCTCAAACGCCGTCGCTGAGCCCATTCATTTCAATGGCATTTTCAAACACGCCGCATTTCGCCTCGGTTACGAGCGGCCCGTCGAGACCTCACTCGGGACCTTACGCTGGACGCCGGCGGGCTCCGACGACTTCAGCACCGCTGGGCGTAGGGGCGACTGGCGCCGGGGGGCTTGGACCCCGTTTACAACTGCTCGCAGTTCTAGTATTGCATTTGTTTCTACACACTGGACCTTTAATATACCTGGCGGCCTGCCACAGTATATGGCAGTATATAATAATAATCACAAACCAACCAACCAACAAACCAAAAAAAAAAACTGAAAAAATAAAGGTCTGAAACGAAACATGGATTTGTAGAATCTCTACACCCCTAACAGACACCATAACAACAAGTTAATGTGCATGCTTCTCAAAAACAAGTTGTTTATGTATTATTCTACAAATAACAGCGTAACTCTTTAAGCCTCAGCGTCCTTTTCAAACTGGCCCGTAAAAATCACAGCCCTGGTCAGTGCACACTACACACACAAAGACAAGGACACAGCTCACCTCCAGGTGCAGAAACCAGACAGATTAAACAACAGAAGAATATCATGAGCAACATTTCAGCCGAGAGAGGAATGAGAGCAGGATGCAACGCGATTCTGCCAAGTGGGTAAACCAGAGATCGGACAGTGAAGCCCAAAGCCTCCATGTAGGCCCAAAATTACGTCAAAACCCTGTGACACCCTGTCGCACGAGAGAGATGTAACCGTATTGCTTAGATTATAAACTCTCTGCAATCAAAAAGAAACTATTTGGTCATCAAAAACGCTGCATTGGTGTTTGGCATGATGAACCTTGTAGGTTGGCTGATTAAACAGTGAAAACCGAGAGAGACAAACACACTGAGACATGAAAATTTTGTTGGTGGTTATGCAGCTACCAGAATTACGGTGTTTCTGCCTTGTGTTTACAATAAACAGCTGATGTGAGAAAGCTCCGCTGGAGAGCGCAACACAATTTTGACTTTCTATTTATCAACAGAGCCGTGCTGTTGCTTCACAGCTCTTGGCTGGTGAACAACCTGGCAGTGCTTCAGAGCGATGTGTTCATGTTTCATCCCTCCATCTGCAGAATCTGGACCTGATGTGTCCCACTTCTTTTAAGAACTTAATGGCTTTATCCAGTTTGTTATTTAATTCATTATGAACTCTGGTAAAAGTGTGTTTCTTCAAATAGTGTATCAAGCTTATTTCTCCAGTATGCTTCAAGCAAATTCCTCATGTTTATTTAGATTTTGCTCATGGATGGTGACAGTACTGTTTCAATGAGCACTTCATATATGGCTGGACTGGGTGTGTTGTATACTTATGATATCTTAATTTGGAATATGAGCAAAGGTTGTGAAAAAGGACTTGTTTTAGTCGAGTAGTGGCTATTGATTGTTTTTGACAACATATTGCTGTGGTGCATCTCTGCATCTCTTCGGTTTTTAAAAGGTTTGACTTGGTTTTGTTACTGGAGGATTTATAGAAAAATCATAGAGAATGATCAAGAAGTAAAATTTGTGTATTTTAATTTTCAACTGAAGCAAACCATAGAGTATTTAGTGTTTCAGAAGCAAGTTCTCTTTTACATCAACCTCAAGAGAGAGCTACAGTGACAATGCCTCATTCAAATATAGAAAATTACTCGAAAAAAAAAGAAAGATTTTATTAAGATTCAAAGATTCGAGTCAGTAAAAATAATCAATTCACATCACTATTTCAATGAATGATAACCTACTTCTACTAAGTGTAATAAAATATTATAGACTCTAAACGTTCGACTCATTTATCCCCATTGATGAAACCCCACAAAGAATATTATAGCGTTTCAAATCAGTATTTGGAGGAGTTACTCACCCACACATCTTCTTTTCAGGTAGAAACTGTTGATTTCTGTGGGGAAAACTGCTTCTTGGCGTAGTTTTAGAGCGATGTCCGGATCTCTCTGCCGCAATATCTAATTCAGAAACCGCACAGCAAACAGATCGTCAGGGTGGAAACCCCTTAAAATGCAGACTGTTCCTCCGGTTCTTGTGCTTCACTTTCGTTGCTCTCCACACCCTCATCTTTATGGGCAAGTCTTCAGAGGAACCTGCATGTGACGGGACCTGTTTTTAGATGAAATAATTAATAATAATAAGTAATCAACGCTTTGAAATGTTTCTGGTGCAGTTCAGGATGTTTATTTTTGTAACTCTCGTGTTTGCGCTCTCAGCAATGAAGCTCGAGCTCTTCTGTCGTCCAGCAGAGTTTTCAGAAACTTCATGTTTCTATTTATGTCTTCCTGGGAGTCAAAGACAAAGACTGTATAACAAAAGGTCTGTTGTGAAGTGGAGTGAAACATCTTCCCCTGGCTGTCTTTCGCCCAATGTGCGTCTGATCTGATCTGCTGCAGATGGCTCATTCTGTTATGCAGTCCGCTGTCTTGCCGCAGTTTCGACTTCTCTGCCTCTTGATTGGTCAGTACTCGTTGACACTGTTGCTTAGGGAAGTTTTTTACTTTTTTGAACGCGTTCGGTTTGAGAATATGTAGGCTATACTAATTAACAATAACATCACAACACAACAAAATAATATCCAACAAGAGACAATAAGGAGAAGAAAAAAATTAATGATGTTTTGTGCAGCTTAACTTGACATTTTTCATAACAAAACATTACAGACAGCAGAATGTTAACAATATCATCTATTAAAAAAACATGTTCTTATTATAATACCTAAAGTAAATGCAGTCTAAAAAGAGTAACTGTCAACACAATAGAAATCTAAAACTTCATGACAAAACTTCACTGACATCATATTTAAATGACTCCTCCTGAAGACTGTCGATTGGTGACAAGAAGTAGCCAGCAGATGGCAGCACATCAACACACAGAGAGAGAGAGAGAGAGATGAAGTGAGGACAATCTGTGGAACCTCAGACTAATAAATAATTGTACAGATTTAAAAAATTATTATTACTTAGATTGTTTGGTATTTTAGTAATTCTTTTGTTTTACATTTTATACTTGATTTTTTATCTATTAATATAACTATATATATATACACACACACACAACATTCTACTGTTTCATTTATTTATTTTAATTTAATTCTTTTTTTTAGATATTTTTATTTTTAACACACACACACACACTTACCGTTTTATTTATTTATTTTGTTTAACGTTTTAATATATGTATACTTTTTTTAAAACACACACTTACTGTTTTATTTATGTTTTTAGTTTTTTTTTGTTTAGTTTTTTTTTAACACACACACGCACACTTACTGTTTTGTTTATTCTATTTTTAGTATTTTTAACACACACTGTTTTATTTATTTATTTTATTTTTTAATATATACATATATATTTATTTTTTTAACAAAAACACAGATATTTTGATTGCTTTATGCTCGAATTCAATGTATGGGGCTGATTGTTATGTTATATGTATGATGCTTTGGCAATATTGTTCAACAGTCATGCCAATAAAGCAAATTTTATTGAATTGAATTGAGTGAGAGAGAGAGAGATGAATCCAAATGAACTGTGAAGTTCAATCTGCATCATCATGGACTTCCCGCACAGAGCTGCAGTGTTTCTCAAATTCAATGTTTCTCAGCTCCATATTTCATGTTGACACACATTTCTTGTGTTAAGTCAGTGGGTATCTACTTTATATTTAATTGACCAAGAAACACATTTGTTTCAGCTTTTATTCTCTACAACAGATTTTTGTGCTCATTCACATCACTGAATCTGACGTGATGTCTGTCAGCTTTGTTTACTGATTCTGTATTTTTTGTTAAAGTATTTTATTAAAACCATTATCTGTATCATGAAGGACTTCAACAGGTTTTGTTTCTTTTGAACTGACGTTTTTTTTTTTCTGTTATCAAAGAAAATGGAAGACTCCGTCCATGTTTCGTCCTCTTCTCCTGCAGTTTTTTTCCCTCTTGGTACCTGGAGTTCAAGCTGTTGAGCTTCTGGTAAGAGTTTTGTGTATTTTAGGACAGATGGTAAACGCTGACGTGTGTGAGGGATCAACATGTTTTTCTGTTGATGTGGTCATGCCATGCTGTGGTCATACGCTACACTCGTGGCTGCTGAGTCATCTGCCTATTAAAACACTGATCTTAATTGTAATCTTGTCCAGCCGAAAGTGAAAGTGTTGCATAATGAAATGTAAACAAACAGTCTGAGGATTAAATGGGATTACCGTGCTTACTGCTGCAGTTTTATTCGGTTGTTGGTGTTTAAGTTCGAATGACCTACAAATTAATGGATGAAAAGTAGGATTATTTTACATATTGTAAACAATTATAGTACCTAAAATAGTAACAGCTATGGCATCACTAATACAATCATCACTTTGGTTTAGCTGCAGGTTTTAAACCATGTCAGTATTAGGGCTGTGTGATTCATCACCATAATAGATGTCGATTGTTTGCATTTGTACGTTGTCATGAGACAGAGTTCTGCTCAGGGACACAGTGGTGGGCGTGTCACAGAGGGAATTGAACCCTTGTTTCCCTCACTAACACCATCCAAAAATAACAAAGTTACTTAACTTACAGTATGTAACAGTTAATTAACTTCATTTTTAGTAACACATAATTTACGTAACTTCACTAAAAACAATAATTGTTTCACATGAGAAATGAACACTGGTCTTCTGGGCAAAAGTCAGGTTTCACTGTCCACAACAACCACTTCTGCGCCGCGGTTGCCTGAGCTAATTGTGTCATTTTTGTCAATGCTTTTGACTCTGTCACGATCCTGTGCTGTGATCCCCATGTGCTGTATTTTGGTTCTCGTTTCTCTGTTTCTGAGTTTTGGTTTTTGATTCTAAGGTTGGTTTTGTATCTGCATTAGAGTCCTGTCCTCAATTACCACAACCTGTGGTCAAATTAATTCATTAGTTTAATCAATCATTACACAATGGACAAATACATAATACAGCCCGCCAGTTCTGACTTAATTTGTGCTGCCTGTGCCATTTGTTAATACCTTATCTTGTACTTTGTGCCAAGAAAGCAAGCATATCAGAGAATGAATTATTTTGACATTAATTTTGGTCCAGTTTTCATACTGCATTATTACTATATCACCAAAGAACCAATAAAGAATTAAACCCCAAATCAGAAACTTTTACATTTCACCAATACTTTTCACACTCACAAATGTTGATTAAAGTTATGGGTGGAATCATCCAGAAATAAAAATAAATAAAGAGCTCAATTCACATTTAGTCAATTTGGGCCCCTCTGTCCTGTCTTCTTACTCTCCTTTGGCCTCTTTGGATCTGTATTAAATGTTTTGGAAAAGGGTGTGCAAATGTGTGAAACAAGCTATTTGGGAAATACCACCAGGGACTTTTGTCATGTGAATCACCTTCATGTTCATGACCAGCAGATTCATGTTTCTGTCACAATTCTGAATGTGTTCTTTGAGCTTTGCTATACTGATCCTTGT
Organism: Lepomis macrochirus; assembly: GCA_024633595.2. Lineage (NCBI taxonomy): Eukaryota > Metazoa > Chordata > Actinopteri > Centrarchiformes > Centrarchidae > Lepomis > Lepomis macrochirus. Next base: position 32,239,907 of record JALXJV020000002.1, on the reverse strand, counting down.
TTGTTTGCATTCTCTGCTTGCTTTTTTTGTTTATTTGATTATTATCAAATATGAATGCGTGCCAACGTGGAACATGATAGGCTGTAAAACGCAGGATCGATACAGCGCTGCTCATTCATTGTTTACCTGACTGGAATTTCCTTAATGAATAATAAAGTGCTGGAATTCTCCTCCAGCCTGTTATTCATTTTAAATAGCTACAGGTCTGTTTATTCAGCTGTAACCTGACGGACTAAATGCCGGTGGCAATAACTGAAGATAAAAAAGATATTAATAGAACAGATTAGATTAGATTGTGTTTTGGTTTCCAGATCCTTCCTTTGTCTTGTTTTTAGTTGCTGGCAACTTATGTTCAGTCTGCCTGTTTCTTGTTCTGTTCAGTTCACACTTGTCTGGTGTCAGTTTGAAACCTGTGCCCTGTCTTTCTTTGCCTGATCTGTCACCTGTGCATCACCCTGACTTGATTGCCTCATGTATTCCAACCTGTTTGCTTTAGCTCCTTTTAGATGTTTGTCAGTTCTGTTCCGTCTCTGTCCAGTTATTGTCGTGTTCCGTGGTGCTCTGCTTCTGTTACCCAGCCTTGATGTGTGGATTATTACCTTTGTTGAATTTTACCGTTATGAACATGCAAACTTTACATGTTTTGCATTTGGGTCCTGAAACCTCCTTGTCATTTCCTGACAGTTTCAGCATGTAGAGTGTTGAGTTCAGTTCAGTCTGACAGAAACAGAAGACTGGACTGAATATTTTTGTTTTATTGTCAGAGTTTTATCTCTTTTCTGGTTAATTCTAGCGAGGCTACAGAGGAAGGTGGTTGTGTATTTCTGTCCATCCATCGTCAACCGCTTATCATGCATACAGACAGCGGGCATGAGGCGGGGTACACCCTGGACAGGTTGCCAGTCCATCGCAGGTGGTTGTACATTTATAACTGATAATTAGTGGTATGAACAGGCTGCAAAGTGCGTCTTTAGAAAATAAATGTCTTGTTGGTTGTTAATGCACTTTCTTTTGTAGCCTAAAGGTGGTCTTTCATTAAATAGATATATCATCTAAATCATCATAATTTACTAAGAGGACATTTTAACTCTCACATTAAGCAAATTTCAAGGACCGCCTTTTTCACCTACGTAATATTGCAAAAATCAGGAACATCCTGTCTAAAACTTATGCAGAAAAACTAGTCCATGCATTTGTTACTTCTAGGCTGGATTACTGCAATTCCTTATTATCAGGCTCTTCGAAAAAGTCCACTAAGACTCCTCAGCTGAACCAGAATGCTGCAGCACGTGTTCTGACAGGAACCAGTAAAAGAGATCATATCTCTCCTGTCTTAGCTTCTCTGCATTGGCTTCCTGTAAAATCCAGAATAGAATTTAAGATCCTTCTTCTCACATACAAAGCTCTTAATGGTCAGGCACCATCTTATCTTAAAGAGCTCATAGTACCTTACTACCCCACCAGAGCACTGCGCTCCCAGAATGCAGGGTTACTTGTGGTTCCTAGAGTCTCCAAAAGTAGAATGGGAGCCAGAGCGTTCAGCTATCAGGCTCCTCTCCTGTGGAACCAGGTTCCAGTTTGGGTTCGGGAGGCAGACACCGCTCTCTACATTTAAGAGTAGGCTTAAGACTTTCCCTTTTGATAAAGCTTATAGTTAGGGCTGGCTCAGGTGAGTCCTGAACCATCCCTTAATTATGCTGCTATAGGCTAGACTGCCGGGGGATTTCCCATGATGCACTGAGCTCCTCTCTCCTCTTCTCTCTTTCCCTCTGAGTGCAACCTCATCCCATTAATGCAAGTTACGAACTCGACTTCTCCCCTTTCCAGTGGTCGTGTGCTTCCTCCTCCTGTCACTTCCTCGCGGGTGTTGCTGGCTCTGGAGCTGTGGAGTCTGGATCTGTGGTTGGGAGTCTCCTGCTGCCCCCGTGTTCCTGCTCTGACCCTCTGCTACAGTTGCAATTGCTGTTACTAGTCCTATTGCTATTATTACTGTTATTATTATTATCATTAACATTACTATAAATATCTGTACCATTTTTCATTCAGTCTATAGCAACATTACCTTTACTGTCTGTGCCTCTATGTGTATACTGTGTAGGTTGCCTCCCTCTGCTCTCTCTCTCTCTTTCTCTTGCTCTCTCTCTCTCTCTCTCTCTCTCCCCCTCACCCCAACCGGTCGAGGCAGATGGCCGCCCACCCTGAGCCATGGTTCTGCTCGAGGTTTCTGCCTCTTAAAGGAAGTTTTTCCTTGCCTGTGTCGCCTAGTGCTGCTCTTGGTGGGAATTGTTGGGCTTCTGTAAAAAACTTCAGAGTATGGTCTAGACCTGCTCTTTATGAAAAGCGCTGTGAGATAACTTGTTGTGATTTGGCGCTATATAAATAAAATTTAATTGAAGTGAAATTGAATTTTGACTGATCTACTGTTTACTTGTATCTGAGTGCAGTTCAAGTAATTGAATTAATTTTAATTTTACTTTAGTAGAATAGTACTTTTTCCATCCCTGGCAAAGATTTTAAATGCATTTCATCTCCCTAACAACAATTTGCTATGAAACCCTACAAAGAGCTAATCTGCATCTGACAAAACAACTCCCAGGATCAGCTACGCAAACTCCTCCACCACCATTTGTTTGCACTGAAGAAAGAGACTATCATGGTGGAGAGCCTCAATCGCCAGATTTACACACTCACGCCCTCAGAAAGACTGAAAATCATGTTGAATATATGCAACACATGTGAATCAGATGTTTTATTGTGAAGTAGTAGTAGTTGATAAGGTGCTACACATAGACAAACATACAGTTGACGTAAATAAATGTAATATAAAATATATAAATATGGAATAAACAGATGCAAGATATAAAAGAATAATAAAAGAAAAATACAAAAATACAACTATATGCAGAGAAAGAAAGAGAAAATAATTGTGGTGCCAAGAGATCAGAGATGATTATCCCCAGATTCATCAGGAATGGGTTTCTTGTACATATGCTCTTTTAAAAGTCCAGCCAACAATTAATCCAACAACTACAACTAAAACAAACAGAACAAAAGCTGCTACCAGTCCAACATATTTACAAGTGCAGTTTTCCTCTGCAGGGTGTTTGTTGATTTGGTTTCCCTCCTCAACGTCTCCGCTGTTGGAACCTGAAGGTCAAAGTGCATATTAGTCAGGAAATGAGTGAACAGTGGAACAGCCTCCATTTACTCTTCTATATCTTCTATATTCCTCATGTTTGACTCTCAGAATCAACATGGAATAAACTGCAGCTACAACATGGCACACAGACACACTGACCTCCACAAACTCA
>JALXJV020000002.1:32214087-32236096 GCA_024633595.2 Lepomis macrochirus | reverse complement strand
CTGAAACCTCCAGCTGGATGATGCTGATTGGTGGAGTATCAATGTTGGCTCGCTGACGTTTTAAATCACCTGTTGCAACTCGACACTCGTATTTTCCGGGGTCGTTCCTGCTCACGTTCTTCAGAAGTAAAGACACGTCTCCGTCCTTCAGCTCTCTGTCCACCAGCTGCACCCGGTCCTTAAACCATGGATGCTGGAGGGCTGGAATTGAGAGTCCATCTCTGTAAAAGAGGACAGTGTCTGGCGGCTCCAGGTCAGGTCTGCTCCACTCTGCAGCTCTGATGGAGGCTTCACCAGCCTGACATTGCAGAGTGACATCATCTCCAAGTTTTACTTGGACCACATCTAAAAATAATAAAAACATCCAGAGAGAAAAAGTAATTACATTTCAAAAGGCCTCCACAGGACGATACAGTGAGAACCATCTTTGTTTAAACAGAAGGCCTCTTCACACCTGAGATCATGGGAACACATGTTGGAAAGTTACTCAGAAATTTTAATATTCTTATAATTCTTGTCAAAGTCTTTCCTGCCTACATAAATCTGTTCACAACAAAAGGTCATCTTTACCAGAAGCTGCTGGAGACAGAAGGACCAACAGAAACACAAACTTGTCCATCGGAGAGGAGATGAAGTCCGCCTGCGCTGTAACTGAAGGTGGCAAACAGACAGAGGCAGAGTCAGTGGGTGGAGTGTAAAGGAAGACATGAAATGAAAGTACTTTGGGGTTTCAGCATTTACAAAGATGAGACGAGTATATTTTCACTTCCTTTGTTTTTGTTATTATCACAATATTCTTTGACAGAGTCATTTTTTATCAGTGAACCATCATAAGTGATGGATTTATGGAGCTCTAAAGTGTGAAAATGTCTTTTATTATAACTGTCCCAAACAAACAATCATAATAAAATTATTAAATATTTAAATAAATATGTAAATTAATGTGTTAAATGTAATTGTTTTAGTGAAAAACATATAAAAAGTATTATTATTACATTATATTACAATATGTGTTTTAGTCCCAAAACATCAATCTCATCAAAAGTTAGTCATCACCATAAAGTGCCTTTGAGCTTCTACTACTCATCATGACAGATGTAGACCAATCGGCAGCACATGATTTATTGTGAGCATTTAAAAGAGTTTCCATAAAAAATATATATGTTTCTTGAAGAGGGATAGAAAAACATTCACCCAATACAGGGATCAAACACACAACCCTGAAATTAGAGAGTATCACATGGTCTACCAGTTGAGCTAACTGGGCACACTACTGTCTAGTCCTAAAACATTCTTTGACTTTATTCTTCCCTTTAATTGCATAAAAAAAGATAAAAAGATAGATAAATAAGATAAAAAACTTACTTGCCGACCCCTGTCTTAGCACATGGTTCAGAACATGTTGACGTGGTGCAATATTTCTTGCTACTGTAGTTAAAGATGGTGATGATGGGATTATGAGAAATTCCCCTCAGGAACCTTTGGGCTGACCATGACACGAGAATCACAGTTCCGGTGTGGTATGTGAGTGTTTTCAGTGTTAAAACCAACTGACAGCTGATTCAGCTGTGATCAGCGGTCACCAGAGACAGACGTTGCTTCACGTGAAGCTTCAGAGAAAGGATCTCTCATTTCTCTATAAAGATATTCCCTCATATCTTCTTCTTAACAGACTTGGGAAGCACCCAAAGACTGTATAAAAAAGACTTGAGTACTTGGGTGACATTGTCTGTGAGGGTTCAGGGTTTAGGCTTTAGGGAAGAAATAGGGACTTATGAACAAAATGCTGTTTCTCATGCTTCAATGTGATATAAACATTAATTCATCTTACAAGAGAAGACAACACAGTAACTGAGAGTAGACAAGACAGAGCTGATTGGTTAGGCTACTCTTAAGGTATTCCATTAAATATCAAAATTTGTTTTGATACTTAATGGAATAACATTAAGTTTTGTTGAAGAAATGCTGCAGTAGCTTACTGTTTGTTCTGTCAGCAGTCAGTGCAGCAGCTGAACCAATCACTAATGAAAATATGCACATTTAGCAAATTGTGATTAGATGCAAATTGTAAAGTACTTTGATTGAAAGCAACATGTCTACAGAATATGCAGTCAGACAGCCAGCAGGGGGCAGCACAGGAGCTTCACAGAAAAACAGAACTGCATCAGCAACAAGGACACAAAGTGAGCGTCCTGTGTCCTGAGACAAACTGTTTGACTGCATCTGTCCATCTGCACGCAGACAAGAAACTTCAGATCAGTTCCAACAGGTTATTTTAGCTAAAACATCTCACATTCAGGTCGTTGTTGAAATTTCTCACCTCTGAGAGAAATAAAGGCTGAGCTTATCTTATCTTGTTCCTGGAAAAGACTCACCTATAAAAATCAAGTGTCTGGCTGCAGACTCCACTGTCAGGACAGGAAAAACATGCAAAAAATACTAAAGAACATTGTGTGATTTGACGGGAAAATAGAAAAACAGATAAAAAATTATAAAATAAAATCTTGAAGGCCAGTGTTGGGCAATAACGCGCAGTAACAGTTATGTTGTTCAAGTCAGCTGTTTGCCAAAAACTAAAGGAAGAATGGAGAACGAGAATTTACCACTGCTGAAAGTATCAACATGATGTAAAGAACATTGTTGTCCCTTGTAAACTTTGTGTGACCAGCAAAAAAGATTTCAACCACAAAGAATTCTACATGTAATCATTGAAGCATCTGCTGAAGCAACACATCAACGTGAAACTTGCAGCTACTGCCACTGATACTTTGACTTGTCGGGAGAGAGTGCCGTTAAGCAGCGTTACATAACAGCAGCAAGTTGCTGTTAGGAATTTCATATAGGTTTAAAAAGTTGAGAGAGACGGCTTAATTTGGGGGGGAGGTAGTGAAAGTAATATAGTAACGTAACGAGTGACGTAACTAGTTACTTTTGTAGTGAACCAGCCAGTGTTGGTTTAAATATTTTATGCCAAAAAGGAAGAATCCAGAATCTCTCTTTGTCTCTCCCTGAATGAAAGGGGCAGCTGAAGTTCCCCCAAGGAGGGGGTGAAAGGTTTGCTCCACTTCAAGTGCTGTTTGGGAAGTTTCAACCATAAAACCTACCACCTCCGTTGAAGTTGAGATAACAGACTCCATGCATGACTCATAAAATCACAATATTAACCTTATCCAGAGACTAACCTCATCCTGAACTAGGCTTTCAGGGCCTCTTCATACCAAGGTCAGAGAACTCTAAACTTATGTTTAACTAATGCTTTGTCCCAACCCCTTTATATACTTTCTTAGAATTGATATGATACAGAAATATAATCAATTTTCCCAGCTCCTGACCCCTAGGATTGATTTAACTATCAGTAGATAGACCAGACATCTTTCTTATATTCTTAAACCTGCCATGTTTGTTTAGCACACAAACACAAAATGAAATTTCTTAAACCTGTTTGACAATAAAGCTGATTCTGATTAAAAACAATAACTAGACTATATTCTATTAAGTCTACTATGTTTGATGTCAGACAGGAAACATATGATACCACCAGAGCTACTGAGCTTCATGGCAGTGCAAACCCATTAGACACTGATAAACTTAGTTCGGAATAAAAAGACTGATAAAGTTATTATGACCAAAGCTTAAATCTTTATTAACAGCCAGACAAGGAGCTTAAGATACAAAACTACAAAGCAGTTGATAGCATCACTTTTCTCAAACCAGCTTCTTTATGAGTCATCTAAACATGTGTTGATAGAAAAGACTTTTACTGTCTGAGTGTCTTTTAGGAAAAGCCTAAATGTGTCTGTCAACCTGTGATGGTTTTACTGCTCACCACATCAACGTGTAACTGGTCATTAAGGACAGATGACCAGTCAGCTGGATCCACTGGAGGAGGAGAAACTGGAGAGACAGGTGTGGCAGTAAGCATGACGGTACTGCTCTCCACTTCAGTAGGCACAGGTAGACCTATGAGGGAGATTAACACGGAAACCAAGTAATGTAAGTAAGTTGACATGTTGTGAATAATTGTTCAGTTATTGTTGATGTAGGCCTAAACTTACCAGCACTGTCAGCTTCTTGGATGATACCAATGATGGAGGTAGAGGTGGAGGCTGATGGACCTGCCATGAAATAATAAAAAACTATAAATAAATTGACTTGTGCTATTAGATGTGGAGGATCTTGTAATTCAAAACAATCTGCCAGAGTTTGAAGCTGTCACTGGCAGCTTTGGAGGAGGCTCCATGATGCTGCTCAACAATCAGTCCTTCAGAACAGCTACTACACAATCCCTACCTGACAGATGTGATTTATAATGATAGAACAGGGCATCTCTATAGGTTTAACTAAAACACATAACCAACCAGCAAAGTCAGCTTCTGAGGTGATATGACCTGTTGAAACCTGACCTATCTGGTTTTGTTCTGTTAAATGCTTAATAACTTAATAACATAGACGATATTTTCCCGCCGATAGCTGAATAAATACTTCCAGGTTATACATAAACTATATATGTGCAACATCATCATTTCTCCCTCTTATATCCCTGACCAACACCCACATTTCACTTCACAACCCACACATTGATTGGTGAGCTCTCACTGTCACTCTGTTTAAAGTCTGCACACTGTCTCGCTCGTATTTTGCCTGCTACTTGTGATTTCACAGATTTGTCCGGAATATATTTACCTTAGGGAGGGGTTCAATAAGACCCAGGCCACGTTCCTTCCCCCCGCATTGCATTATGGCTGTGCAATCGACCTACTGCCTGGGTTGCCACCTTGCAAAGGGTGGCTCTACTCCTTGTCTGGTCCAGAGACTAGGGTGATGGTAAAAGACATTAATGAATCACTGGCTACAGGGATCAACCCGCGCTCTTCCAACTCCTGCCGGAGCAGGATTCTTCTTTGTGGCTGGACAACATCACCATCAAGAACAGCTGCTCCCTCCCACTTATCTCCTCAGCTTTTGGGGTTTTACAGGCAGCAACTGTATTTTCCAAATTGGATCTCAGTTATGCCTACCACCTTGTGTGTTTCGGAGAGGGAGATGAGTGGAAGACTGCTTTCAATACCCCTGGTGGCCACTATGAGTACCTATTAATGCCATTCGGACTCACCAATGCCAGGGCTGGTTAATGACATGCTCAATGGTATCATCGTTACAGGAAGTTTCCACATGGACTAAGCCAAGATATAGGTCGTCACGAAGTGGCCCTCTTCCTAAACCCGCAAGGAGCTCCGACGGTTTCTAGGTTTTGCAAACTTTATCAACGATTCATCAGGTGCAGCTCGGTGGCAACCCCCCTCACCGCATTCACCTCCCCTTCCGTTGGTCTGTGGTGGCGGAAGCGGCAGTCGGCGAGGTACAAGCACGTTTCATCTCTGCTCCCATTCTTTTCTTCTCAGATCCTACCCACCAGTTTATCGTGGAGGTGGATGCTTCAGATACGGGAGTTGGGCCTGTACTCTCTCAACGATTGGCAGAGGACCAGAAGATCCATCTATGAGCTTTCTTCTGTCGCAAACTGTCCCTAGCAAATAAGAACTATGTCAACCCACATTGTCTCCTACATCTCCTTGGATTTTGTTGTGGGACTACCATCATCTCAATTTCACACAGTGATTCTCAATGTTGTGGACAGAATTTCTAAGACTGCTCAACTTATTCTATTACCAAAGTTACCCACAGCAAAGGAGACGGCTGAGGTTATGATGCACCATGTCTTCCGTATAGATGGCCTGCCCAGGTACCTCAATTCACCTCTGTGTTTTGGTCTAAGTTCTGTAGTCTCCCAGTAGCCAAGGTCAGTCTGTCATCAGGATTCCACCCCCATTCCAATGGCCAACAGAGCAGATGAGAAGGTGGAGACTGCCCTATGCTGCCTCACTTTTTGCAACCCGTCCTCCTGGTCCACGCAATTTCTCTGAGTAGAGTATGCCCATAACACCCTTCCCAGTGCAGCCACCGGCCTCCCTCCCTTCGATTGTTACCAAGGGTTCCAACCTCTACTTTTTCCAGAGAAGGAACGTGAGGCCACTGTTCCCTGTGCAATGGTGCAGGCGTTCATTAGGAGGTGTCGGCGCATCTGGATACAAGCCCTGTCCACTCTATTATGCTCCTCTGACTGTTACCAGCAGTCTGCCAACTGGTGCCACTTTCCTCCTCCCCGTTATACCCCTGGCTGTATACACGCAACCGTCCTTCTCTGGGTGGAGTCCAGGAAGCTGGCGACCCGCTTTGCGGGTCCATTTCCGATCTCCAGGACAATTAATCCGGTGGCCATCCGGCTTCGTCTGCCCCACTCAATGAACATTCACCCAACCTTTCTAAACTCAAACCAGTCAGCTCTAGCCCGTTTTATATGGTCGAATATGTCCTTTGGAAAACGGTCATATATGTTGTTTAGGGACACCTCACATTTGGCCTATATTGTTGTTTCGGTATGAGGACTTGTTGACTACACACCATCCATTACCATAACTACTCTACTAGGGCTAGACCCGAATATTCAAATATTCGATCGAGGGGTTGGTATTCAATTTTCAATTTTGGGATTTGAATAGAGAGCTGTTCACACGCCTGACCTCCACTCACATCATTGAACCCAAACCTCCAGTTCAAATCAAAGGGAAAACAAAATGAAGCTCAGATATGTGGGAGCACTTTAAATTGAGTGATGACAACTATTGCTTAATTTCATTACAGATCAAAAAAGTCAAATTCCTACACTTTGAACAGATAATCTGTAAACTGAAGGCTTTAACAAACAAACAACATCATAATGAACCAATTTAAATAACAAAATAAGTCCAATACTGAAAGTAGAAAATTTAATAGCTATAATAAAAGTTAAAAGTGAATTTTGTCTAACATGTTATAATTTTGACAATGGACCCCCGCCCATCTAAACTATTCTCGGATTCTGTTCTTGGGTATTCATCCTGCTGCTGCTGTTTTGCTTCAATCAATCAATCAGCGTGTGAAATGACAGCCTGCTTATGAACAGACCTCTAAATAATAGGCATAATATCACACTTCAATGTGATCTGGCCGTTAATGAGATTCTGATGTCAGTTGGGCATAATTTGTCAGTTATTTTGTTCACTTTGTATGGAATGTTTTCTCTGTATGTGCAAGTACACAAAACAAAAAAAAGGCATTTCCTGCTAACTGCTTGAATAATGCAAGTGCTACAGACAGAAGAAGGAAGTGGGTTTCACTTGGTGTGACTGATAACCGTTGTGACCAAGATTTAAAATGGAGGTATCATCTTTACTGTGGCTGCAAGGTAAGTAAAATCTACTTAATGTGTGAATGTTTGTCTACATGTCTCAAAGATTCCTCCTAAAACACAGGTATTTTTGAAAGTAGCAGTAAGTTACAGAGAGAATAACAAAAATACCGACTGAATTCAGAAAAGTACCGTTGACAGCCCAAATACATATTAATTACAACAATTTTATCATTATTTTGTAATATGGCAGCAAAGAACACACAGTAACACACACAGTACAGCAAGTGTTCAATTAACATTAACATTAAAACAGTCAACAACGTGTAGTTATTCTTCCAATATCAAATACTAACTCATTTTGCTTAAAAATAGGAGAGGAAATCTGGTAGACAAAAATTGTATAAAAGGTTCACCACAAAGGTATTTACTAGGGCTGCACAATTGAAATTGCAATATGGTAAAGTGCAATATCCAAATCACAGAAGCAAAAGTTTTGATGAAGGTAAAATGTGTGACGAAACAGCATTATTGTATGATTAGTAAAAAGTACTGTAGTGCTGTAGTGGCCTATCAATCTTATTCTTCTGAAAAAACAACAAACAATTATTTTGGTTCAGACCACAACAAATGTCACATCATCATGATTTGATAGCTTTTGCAGAGAAAATGATAATTCCCACTAATCGTGAATCACATCGAAAAACAATCGTAATATTTGTCACAAGAATTGTAATGTGATTTTTTTAACCATTTATCAAACAGCCCAATTTACTACATGGAAGTGCTACAAAGGAGAAAATGTAATAAACTAATAAGACATAATATGTACTTTGTAACTACAAATATGTTCTTTATTAGACAGTAACAAACCTCTCTGTGTCATTAACAAACTTACCTCAATCTGTTCTTCCAGGATGTTTCCCCTGGCGCTCAAACACCTAATAATAGTTCCAGGAGGGTAACAACAAATGGGAAGTGGGTATGGAGGGGAGTTAAATTGGATATTTAGATAGTTATTGCTATTCATGGTTAATATTTATGTGTGGAAACTCTCCTTTACCCACTTACTACAGCGCTACAGTTTAGAATACAGACATGTGGTATTCACTCATGGAGAGATGAGTTATGAGTACACCTACAATCAAAACTTGATTTTGAATGAGACAGTGAAGTATATTACACTTTCAATGGCTTGAATTTGCAAAATCTACTTTAAAATATCAAGCCATTCTCATCTGGGTTTAAAGATGTTCTTTCAATATTGCTGTTTCCATGTTCATAAAATGTTTCCTCAAAGTTTAAATGTTTTACAAAGATTAAGTCGTTTGTAACAAGCAAGAAAATGATGACCAGTGTGCTTTGTTGAAAAAGTGTAGTCACCATACAGATCTTTTACAATCAAACTGATACATGGCTGCTTAGTAGTTACAGAAAACTATGTCTGCAATAATGTGTTAACTTACACCTACAGTATATAGGTTTTTAAATGTCAGTAATCATACTGCGCTAAAATTTATTTGTGGTTAGTAAAATTGCCATATTTTACACCATTTAGGTACAGCTGATGAGTGACACCTAAAATCAAAGCTGTTCTCGGTCCTAACTCATCACATATGGACGCACGATCAAGACACATTAGCAACAGTTTGTAACGCACTGGGGATCCCCTTAGCATTATAGTTAACGCAGTGGGAGAAGCCCTTAACATATGTAAGTCAAGTCACATAAGTTGTTATTTTTAACCCAAACCATGATGTTTTCCTAAACCTAACCAAATTGTGACGTTAACCACTAGTTTTATTATGAAAGTATAACTGGAAGTTGCATATTAATTATTGCTGACTTGACCATGGAGCTCTACATTTCGAAAAACAGTGCTAAAGTGGGTACACGGGGTTAAAACGTGATGCTATGATGCCAAGTCCATGTGTGATGAATTAGAAGTGAGAATGCAGGTCTTTTACAGTCAAACGTATGGATGGCTGCTTAAACCAGTTACAGGAAACTATATTTGCAATAAAAGATTATTATAACTATAATTATTATAATTTAATTTATCTTAATTTTGAAAATGCATTTATTATTTCTTAAATGATCATATTTACACCATCCAGGCACAGTTGATGGGTAAAACCTAAAATCAGGTTCTGGGGTTGCGATTTGATCAGAACTTTAGGGGGGACTCAGCCTCTAATGAGAATGTGACCTGCTTACAGCGCCTCTCAAATGTATTTAAAAGCACTGCAAAGAGAGCATTTATGACATAAATGCAACGAATGTGGGCAAAACAGTAGCTGACTTGGCATTCATTATATCTTTGGTCTTGATTGCCTGTCCACTTACTCACCTGGGTCTTGTTCTCACCTTCTCTCTCTCTTTGTGCTGTAAACCAAAAGGGAAATGTAACAACCAACATTATTTATATATACTAATAATAATCTGTATCAGTTTATAATCGTGATATGCGATAACACTTAGCTCCTTTACAATCTGATCCCAAGTAATACCCAGGCTGGTATTGCAGATACCAATACTGATACTTTTTACATATTTATATGCTTTGGGTGTGAGAGACCCGGGTTCGAATCCACTGTAAGACACCAATGTGTCCCTGAGCAAGACACTTAACTAGGGTGACCAGATGAGAATGGGTGAAATTCGGGACGGGGGGTGTGTGGCTACCGGTATGTTGAGTGTCAATGAACATTAACACGTGAAAATCAAAACACAACGCTAAAATTAACTATTTATGTTCATGAAGTCACCTGTCTGATATTAGGAAAAACACAGCTGTAGATATGTAGGTAAGTCATGATCTTTTACCTAATTTTTATATTTATTTTATTCATTCATATCATCAGTACAGCGTCACATCTGTCTGTGCAACGTGCGCGTCAGAGCTCTCCGACGTGGCTGCCTGAAGCGACACTTTTCCTGTCCCCGCCACAGTAACTTCCACTAACAACAAAAAGGGGAAAAGATCACGACGAGTGTTACTTTGTGGCTGTAACAATGCTGTTGACACAATGTACAGTTAACCTGCAACCCCTGCTGGAGCAAGAGAAGTGTACAACGATCAGTATTTAATGTTTAATGAGGCTGGAATCAAAACTCATGTTAGGTCTAATTTTCGGGACAAAACGGAAAGGGGTCGGGACAACTGTTCATTATTCAGGACTGTCCTGGATTTTTCGGGGACGTCTGGTCACCCTACACTTAACCCCTCATTGCTCCAGAGGTGTGCGACCTCTGACATTTATAGCAATTGTAAGTCGCATTGGATAAAAGCGTCAGCTAAATGTAAATGTAAATGTAAATATAAATGATGGTTTAATGTGACTCCCCTTCTTTGCACACACAACGTTTTTATTACCTTCAAAGCTAAAATACAGCCAGACGTGTCTGCTTTTACAGTAAGCCATAGTCAGTATTCAGTGTTTGTGGGAAATGTAAAGGGCTGCAGTGGCTCACTTCAAATAAGCTATGTCACAGAGCCACAATGAACACATGACTTTAACAGTTTAACCATCGGTTAAACATTGAGGTTATTAAATCTGATGTGTGTTAAGGCAGCAGCTTTGCGATTATTTTATTTTAAAGCTTAACATGGTGCATGTATGCACATGGATGCCTTGACTGAATACCAAACAATCAACAGGTTTGAAACATGTTGCAATCAAAGGAGCTGCAGAGCCTTTTTAGTGGTTGTTTAACCCTTTGGTGCCTGCATGTCTTTTCTGCTCTTGAACAGCTCATCTGCTTTTACTTACTACTGTCCTGGCAATAATCTAAAAAAAACACTAATTGTGTCCTTAAATATCAATTTAATTTGTAATTTCCTTTTTGAATATCTGGCTGTTTTCTGTGCACTAAAAGCAGATTGTTGTGTTTTGTAGAAAATGCAGAAAGTACAGTACAGTCTTCCTTCTAAAACCTCAAACCAACCTGAGTGTGATTTCTCTTTAGTTCTGACCTCACTGCTGAGCTGCACAACAAACCAAGGTGAGAAAACTTCTTCTGCCACAGCTGGAAAGTTTTTCACTCTCTGATAGAACAGTTAGTGTTTAGGACAGTGTTTGTGGAGGGAAACAGCCACTTTACAAATACAATAAAACACTGAATGCAGTTTTGATGCCACAGTGTTGCAGACTGGAGCCAAAGCTGAAACTGCTGCTATAAAAATGTTGTTCAGAAACCAGGACTGCACAGCAGGATGCAGCTGCTACCAGAGAATAACACATAATTATTTACATGTTATATGTGCTACTTCTTTTAAAGTCCTGGTAGGCTGTAGTTGCCATAATGACAGGAGAATCATAGAGCAAAATCATTGATTGGTACAAGAGATCCATACACCGGTCACAGAAAACAGTATATTTAAAATAATGACCAGAGCTGGACCTCATATGTTTACTGCTCAGGTTGTGAAATTAAGCGAGTCAAAGCGTGTTTCAGTGTTTAGAACTGTGTTTAGAACGGATGAAAGAGGAAACTAACCTTCTGGGCATGAGAAGAAGAAAAAAACACAATAAGAGTGGACTTGAGGAGCATCTGATGTCTGCAAATAACAGTAATGCAATGTGTTAGCTGCAATGAATCTCTTTCTGGTATATCTGTCCTGCTAACCCAGTTGTGGTTGCTTGACAGACTTTGCTGGAAGAATGTGAAATACAACTATTTTTATGTTTGATAAACATCGACGCGCATCGACTGGGTTTATCAACTGAAGCTCAGAAAAGATAACCATGTGACAAAAATATAAATAAATACTTTGATAGCGGTGCTGAAATGGATCTCAGTCATGACAACAACAGTTAATCACCTAATCACTTCCTCTTTAGTGGTTTTAGTTACAAAATAAAAGCGTGAGAAGCTTGTTTACTGTAATGCAGTACTTGGAGTTGAACTGAGCTTTTACTTTGAAAAAGTCTGAATGACATTATAAGAGTCTGTTGCCTGTTTGACACACCTCGGTAAACGCTGTCAGAAAATGTGATTCTCCTAAATGTCTTCTGCCCGGAGATACTGGGGAAAAGAAAAGTAAGTTGATGGATGCGAATCAAACACAGAAACAAAAACAGTGCAGCACATGCTGTCATCTGAGAAACTTGCACTGCAGAACCCAATTGTTGAAGACAGGGGGGGAAAAAGCTCTCCTGAGATGAGAATCAAAAACTCAACATTAGGGTTGCAAGTCCTGCGCCTTACCAGCTAAACCAACCGAATAACCTGTTGATGCAAGTCAATTTTACAGCTTTAATTCTCATCCACCATCTAATGGTTGACATTATTGCTCCAATGCAAAACTTTTTTGTAGACCCCTGCAGTATATTATTTCTTCTTCTTCCTCTTCTTCTAACGTACATATTCAACATAGTGATGAGTGTCTGAATTCTACCAGAGGCAGGACAAGAGGATGCCCACGGTTATAGAGTTATAAATGGCCTGTTTTAGACTGTCTCTCTGCTCCAGGATGCTTTCCTCTGAAGCAGATGTGAGCTTAACTTTATTAGAGGTGCAGAAGTTAATATTAGTATGAATTTGTGCTGAGATTTCTGCCTGATCTTAGTGTTTTCAGTTGATTTCAGTTTTACACCTCCTGTACATTAAGAAGTACATTTACATTTAGCTGACGCTTTTATCCAAAGCAACTTACAATTTCTATACATGTCAGAGGTCGCACACCTCTAGGGGTTAAGTGTCTTGCTCAGGGACACATTGGTGGATGGGTCACAGTGGGAGATTGAACCTTCGTCTCTCACACCAAAAGCATAGTCTTATCCATTGCGCCATCGACACCCCTGTGACTCATCCAGTACGGTCCCAAATGGTTCTGTATATGTCAGACAGTCTGAAGGGGACACTAACAAATCAGCAGAACATAATGTAATGCACAGCAGATTATAATGTAGGTAAACTTTGAAAAAATATGTTGAATTCTCACTATATTATGGTGTTAGTCTTGCAATATTATGACTTTTTTTCTCAACATGTTCAATAACACAGATGGGAGGGATTTTGAAAGTTCAGGAAGTTTGGAACATGAGCAGAAAACCTGCCGAAACACAGGAGCTATTAAAGTCCAGGAGTTTCACTGAACTAAATTAATATGAAATCATTTATTATTAAGGTCAAAAGATGCCACATTTAAAGAGGTTACTTTCCCTAACAAAGTTGATCTACAGAAAAGTTGATCTACAGGATGTTTATTTACACCTGCAGCCCGAACTTTGTTTTTCCCTCTTTTTAAATAAAAATGTTTCCACTATAAGTTGGTGCAGAAAATGTTACCAGAAAACTAGAAATGAAGTGTAACAAAAGGGAGGGACTAGAGACCCCTGGATTCATATGTACCCCAGACAAGGTAAAAATGAAACCCACACCTTGAGAGCTAATCCTCAGTTCAGCAGTTGGAAGCATATGCAGTGAAAAAGTGGAATGTGGAGAAAATAAATGCAAATGATCTCTCTAACCACATCTTTCTGTCTCTTCCTCCAGCCTCTCTGACTGTGAGTCCCAGCAGCTCTCAGCAATTTGAAGGAGAGTTTGTCTCTCTGAGCTGTGAGGAGGACGACAGCTCTGCTGGATGGACGCTGAGGAGGAACACAACCACAGAAACCAGGACTCAGTGTGGAGCTGGCTGGGGAAAACCAACTGGTTCTTCCTGTAACATCAGCTATTTCCACCCATTGGACAGTGGAGTTTACTGGTGTGAGTCCAGAGAGGGAGCAACCAGTAACACCATCAGCATCACTGTCACTGGTAAGATCAGACTGTGAAGTTAGTGTTGATGAAGCTGTGTGTAAATGATGAAATGCTGTAGTTTGTCTCTGTGTTGAGGTGGACCAGTGATCCTGCAGAGTCCTGTCCTCCCTGTGATGGAGGGACATGATGTCACTCTGCACTGTAAAACAAAGACCCCTCCCTCCAACCTCACAGCTGGTTTCTATAAAGATGGTTCCCTCATCAGGACTGAGCCTACAGGTCACATGACCATCCACCATGTTTCCAAGTCTGATGAAGGCCTCTACAAGTGTGACATCAGCGGTCATGGAGAGTCTCCATCCAGCTGGATCTCTGTCACAGGTGAGGAGCTCAAAGATAATTCTCAAACTGACCTGGTTTTGTTTTCTACATTGAGTTCAGCAGGTTTCAGGACAGCAGAGATGATTCATGATGTGACAACATTTCTAACTTTGCAATCTGCTAAGAAAGAAGATTAAACTCTGTCAGAGTTTGTGATACATGATCTTTTTATCTCTACCTAAACCAGACAGATATTATGAATTCACTTCTGTGTCTTTCTGTTAGCATGTTATTTTATAAATGATCAATTTATTTTATTTCTATGCCTTCACTTATTTATTTTAGGGAAACCCACCACTAAAAGTCCTCCTTCAACCACCTCTCCTCCAGATTCTTCCTCTCCTCCTCTCTCTGTGTTGTGGTCTGCTGTTCTGTCTTTCTGTGTGCTGGTTCTACTGGTTCTACTGGCTCTCCTGGTGAGACGATGCCTCCATAGGAAACCTAAAGGTTAGTCACAAACTCAGACAAAAATGAAATAAGTCTAATTGTTTTTCCCATTTGTTTTTAGTTTCTATAAATTAGAAGTCAATCAGGATTCTCAAAAATTACATTGTTCTTAATAAAAGAATCTCACAAGAGAGGTGCATGAGAGGACATGGTGAGCGTTTGTGTAATCTCATTAGACTTTGTGCAACGCAACTAAACAAACAATTCCATAATGACAATCCGCCAATTTAAGCCAAAGTTAAAGTGATAACAATGAAAACAATCCCATCACGCTGGAGGGCCGCAAAGATGAGTGACTGGATCGAGAGGTCATAGGGAAGCCCAAAAAAACACAGAGAAGACTCACCTGGAGCTTTCTCCTCACAAGGTGGTGATTTCACAGACATCCTGCACTCAATAGACAAGAAAATGTCCAGCTTTGATGCCAGATTATTTCTGGTGGAAGTTCTCCACAAAGTGTTTCAGGCTCAGCAGGAATCCCTGGAGTTCAGACAGAAACAGGTGGTTGAGCTTGTGGTCGAAAGCAAAGTCCTCAAAGGTTCGGTTAAATCCGTCACGAAGGGAATGACACGGCTCTGACAATATGCTATTTTTGCCATTCATTTCTATTTTCCTCTACCATCAGTGATCATGTGTAAATTAGGAGCGTCAGGCTTCATCCAGCCACAGGGAACAAACACCAACCTTCCGCAGCTCACCAGGTCACCCCCGCGACCTCCCTTGTCCTTGTACGCTCCATCGCCCCGCTCCCTCTCTGGTAGACCTACTATGGGTTGTATTGCCAGTGAAATCGGCGCACTGGACAGTCGGTTGTTCCATCTGGTTGGATGAAGTCTGATGATCCTGATTTTAAGCATAATCCATGTGTTACTGCAGCTGGAGGTTTTCTGCAGAGCTGCAAGCTTATTAAATTCTTCCATCTCACGAAGAAAACAAAGGTCAGGTCGAAACAGTGTAGAGAGACTGAATGAAAATGACCCAAACGTTGTACTCCATGTATGATGATCCATCAAATTAACCAATAATTGTGATATTTGCTATTTTGTCCATGGCAGCAACACCTAAAAATATCTAGATAATATATTTATTTCAATGTAACATCAGTGGTTTAAAGTCTAGTTTTTGCTGTGTGACCATAAATTTCAATTACCAGTCACAGAAAACTGGTTTTGTTGGATATCATGTACAATGTGTTAAACCTGATTAGCTAACCTAACCCTATCTAGTCATGTCTAAGTGCACTAATGCACAGCCAGTCAAGCTTTATGCTAAGATGGCTAACTTTAATACATCTCATTTTAAAAAAGGAGACAGCAATAGTGTCTGTAACTTTGCCAAAGGTAAATATAAATATTCATTAAATCATGACATACTACATTTAAAAGCATTTCTATTGAAATGACTGACATAACATCAACGAACCTCCAGCTAGCCTGTACACGCTACAACTCTGTCTCTAGCAGAGCTGAGTGCTGGCTGAATGAGGAGATTGTTGACGTGGCCATTGGTCAGTCAAACCCACCAATAGAATCTCTTTTTTTATCCAATGTTGACTCACAAAACTCTCCCTTGAAAAACAGTTTAACCTCCAAAACCTTCTGACGCGCAAAGAAAACTTTTTGACTTGTAATCAAATAATGTAACTGTGACAAAAAACGCCTGTTTAATTTTAATAACAAACTTGATTTTTGATTGCAGTGCGAAAAATATGCTCTCAAAACATTTTTTTTTTTTTTGTTTGAAGTAAAAGGATTTAAGGATAACAAAATGGACTTAGATCTACCTCCAATAGACTTTCTTAATCTCTCATCCCCAAAACTATTATCAAAGATAAACATGGTACTGATGTAAAAAGATGGTTCAGTCTCTCTCCCATTCTTAAAGTGGGACTCTGTTTAAATACTTTTAGAATGACTGCCTCAGAATGTTTGGGGACCCGTGGTTTGGGGCTTTAGATCTCCAGGTCTGGGGTGGGTCTGCGCACTTGTGGAACTGGGCCTGCCTAGCCTCCCTATGACCTGTTCCACCTTTCCCTTCCAGTTATGTCTCACTACGTACACCCGTAAGACTCTGGGGGGTGGTCAGACTGCGAGGTGTTTGCCATCCGTCCTTCCCCACTGGCTGCCCCTCAAGTTTAATCACACATTAGACACAGATGGCTTTGGGGGTGGGAGGGGCATGTCGGAAGGCTCCACTACCCGCCAGTTGTGAGGTGCCCGTGTCACATCTACCCTCCAATTTTAAGTTAAAAGGCCTCCGGTTTTTGCTCTTGTCTGAATCGGGTGGCATCTCCCTGGACCTGGGATCCATTGTTTCCTCTTCGTCACGGGTGGTGCTGCCCCCTGACAGCACTTTCACAACGGGGCGTGCGGTAGTCTCGGAACACATGACCAGTCTTCTCTGGAGGTGGCTGCTTGTGGGTGCTGGGCCCCCATAAATGGTCTGGATTGACTTAGGGTTCATGAGGATGCTGGCTGTGCCTGCACTTGGGGTGGGGTTGGCCTCTGACTGGGTTGGGGGGCTTTCGGCTCTGGTTCTGCCGTGCTCTTGCCTCCCAGGCTCCCCAGCACATCTCTCTGCTGTTTTCTCTTGGGGCATGTGGTCTCGGATGTGTTACGCTTTGAGGGGGTTGTGGTGTCCTACTCACACTAACAACTACATTCTGTGACAGGCTTATTCACACAGACACACTCACACATAGAGACACACACAAATAAATTTAGGTAGTCCATGGTTGTCACAGGTAGAACTATTCTTTATTTTGCTTGACTGTTTCTCCTTTTCTCCCTCAATTGTTTTCTTATGTCAGCTATTTATTTCTGTTCGGCTGGTAGTCTCTTTGTTTTTTCTCCTACCCAAGCTCCCCTTCCCATTCGATCTGGCTCCTCATACTACATACCAGGCAGGACAGTGTTAAAAAAAAAAACAACAACAAAAAAAAGTCTCACTAAATGGTCCGTTTAGTGAGCTGTGGAGCTTTTGATTGAATCACATGGTCTTCATTTTTTTAACTGTCTGCTCCTTTTGGTTCATTCAGACGCTGAAGAAGAAGTTGTGGATGATGACATCACAACTAACATCACATACGCTGATATCAAAATATCACATCACCTACAGCAGCCAATCAGACGCAGCAGAGGTAATGATGTTTTATTGATTCTGTTTTTCAGGGACAGTGACTGTGTGTTCTTCTTCTTATGTCTTTGTGAGGACCAAGTTGAGACCTTGAGAGTGTCAGTGTTTGGGCTAGAAACCAGAAGCTGCATAAGCTAAGAGGTTGTTGTCAAACAACAGGTGAAGGCAAGTGGCAAGCAGGGTTGTAAAGCTGAAGGAGAGAAAGAGAGACCTGAGAGAACTGAGGTAGACAAACAAAACCCAGAACCAGGCACAACACATTCACCCAAAAGCAAAAACAGAAAGAACACACTCACTCACACCTGTCACAGGTGTGCAGGGGTCATGATGGAGAGGATGTTTTTAAAATGAGGATGTTAGAAAGAATCATAATAAATCAAATGCAGACACAATCATGTGAGACTGATTTACGCCCTGTGGTGAATCTGTTAACAGAAGTTCGCAGCTCTGTGGGCGTCAAGTTTACTGTTTCTGATAGAAAACACTTCAGCTGAACGTAGCTCAACACGTTTCACTGCATGGCTGGTAATTTAAAACCTAATGTTATTATAAATAAATTATAAATGTATCTAAATATTTGGAAAAGTTTTGTTACACTCAAACATTATGTTTGTTTTCCTGTAAATATGTATTACATTACGTGCTTAAGTGGTTTTAAATGAAATAGAAGATGGACTCAGCAGACCATCGTTTTTTCCACTCTGCACATCAAACTCTGCACATCAAACTCTGCACATCAAACTCTGCACATCAAACCACGGAAGCAACTTCCTCCTGTTGACTCCAGTATACTGATGGTGGTTTCTCACTACAGTGTGCTTTGCTTTAGCTGATGGTGATGTGTTTGTCTGTTTTGTTACTTGTGCTGAAATGTGTGAACTTGTTTTCACACAAGCGAGCAGATTTGTGGTCGTCCAGTTACCTGTTTTACATAAGTACCCTCCAGTTATATTTGGTCTTTCTCTTTTCACAGCAGTGTTCTCAAGAAAACTGTCAAACCTGCTGCTGTTTATAAAGTTTATAACAGAACTTATGATTATACATAAAAATACTGAAATTATTTCTATAGCAGTAGTGTTATTCCGTATTGCAGTACTAGCAGTGCTGTAAGCACCAGCAGTAAATATACCACCAGTAATGTAATTAGTATGTATTTTATTTTCCAGAGGTTGACACAGCTGCAGTCTACTCAGCAGTGAGAGGAACAGAAGACATTAGTTATTGACAAATAGCCATCAGACCACACAGGACAAGAGGTATAGCTGCTATTTATTTGTTAACTTTGGACAGAGCCAGGTTAGCTGTTTCCCCCTGCTTCTAGTCTTTATGCTAAGCTAAGCTAACCACAATTTGACTACAGATGAATCTTCTCATCTCAGTCCCAGAGAGAAAGAGAGTTTTTCCCAACACATTGAACTGTTCCTTCAAAGAGATGTGAGTTATAGGAATGTAAGGTCAGACAGACAAAACATAAGGATCTCTAAACCAGTCAGGACAAGGCTCATTTACATGTCTACTTGGTTTGGTCTGTATGTCTGTTCGTTCTTGTCTTATTATGAATTTGTCTGATGTGTGACTGTTTAGTCTGTGTGTTTTCTGTTTTACATTAAAGTTTTGTCTAACAGTTACCTGCTCAGCTCCCTTGTCTGTATTTGGGACAAAAATACCAGTTTTTTTGTATTTGGATTTGGATTAATGAGTGCTCATTACTGCCCAGCTCTTCATCCTCGCCACTGTCCAGTGCTGCCAAAGTCTTGCTGCCCATTGTTTCCAAGACGGAGATATCAGATCAGAATCAAAATCCAAATCAGAATGAAGTTTATTGTCAGGTACATTTTCACATATGAGGAATTTTCCTTGGTATGTGTTAGTGCACAACAGTACAGAAATATAGAAATATAAATTCTAAATATTATCATAAAATAAATTATTAAATATTATTATTAAATAATACTATAATACTAATACAAAAAAGCAAAAAATACATAGAATAATTACCAAGAATTTTGCAAACATTTACAATATGATTCAATTCATTTCAATTTTATTTATACAACACCAAATCACAACAACAGTTATCTCAGAATGCTTTTAATAAAAGAGCAGGTCTAGACTTTACTCTGTGATGTTATTTACCCAACAGTTCCCACCAAGAGCAGCACTAGGTGATAGAGGCAGGGAAACTTCCTTTAAGAGGCAGAAACCTAAAGCAGAACCATGGCTCAGAGTGGTGACCATCTGCCTCAACAGACATGCCATTTTGCATATCATTGATACTGGAGAAGCTCAATGTCACTGCGACAAAACTGCCTGGCTCTCCAAAGACAGAGAAGACTAACCTTTCTGAGAGTCAAAAAAAAACAGCTGAGTCCTGCTCCACATTACATGTTTGTCTCCACCAGTTTCTCAGGTTGTTTGAACTGTTTGTGTTTGTGTGTTCAGAGTTTCCAGCAGAGACAAAGGTCATCTACTCTTCACTGAGGTAGACCTTCACACCTTCACACCAGTCCAACCACTGGACCCCAGAGCCCCTCACGCACATCAATTTATTATGTTTCACTGTTAAAGCTAAATTAGACTCATGCATTTACAAAGAGACAGACAAGTCAGAATTACTGAATGTTTAAAAGAAATAATTAAATTATCTAGATTTAGTAACAATAAATATTTATTTTTTTAAAAACGGATAAATAAATGGTTAAAACGTCACTCATACTTTTTTTTTGCTGTTGCACAGCATCGACATGTTACCTGCTTCGTTGTACTTTCATTCATGTATTTCTACTGAAAAGGATCTAATGATAACTTGAAATTGTTTTGTGGTTTTTGTAATAACTAACTTTATGTGACTTGTTTATTTACTGGATAAATAAACACTGATCTTATTCTTGTTTGTCTCCTGTGGTTCTGTGGGTTTCACAAAGCTGTTGGATGGAAAATGTGACGTGTTCTGGTTTTGGCTGTGGCTAACTGATACACACCTCTCTTCAGTGCAGAGAGCTGAGAATAATCCAAACTTCAACTGCAGACTCTAAACAGCATGAACACCATTCAGCTTCAATACAGAGAGTTTGTATTTTGAGTTTTGAGTCTTTATGATTTCAATTTAAAGGTTCAGTGTGGAAGTTTAGTGGCATCTAGTGGTGATGTTGCGATTTACAACCATTAGTTTAATCTATTGTTCACCTCTACCCTTTCAAAGTGCTTAGGATAGCTACGGTGCCGACACAGGACAAAAAGTATAATCGTATCAGACAGCAGAGACTAGCCAGTCAAGACTTTAGTTTTTTTAGATATATATATGAAGTTATATTTACTTAACAATTCAGTAAAACCACATGTTATTGTGAATGTAATTGTTACTTTTGCATCAACATGACACATTCGCATACTCCTGTAATGAATTATCCATGAATTTTGTTACATCCTGTGAGGGTTAACTTTGTTTCTGTACCGCAGTCCTTTATAAATAACATAATGGCTGAAGTTTACAAAGGCGTAGTCAGATGAGCTTCAAGCATCCTCTCCACTTTGTTCAATTAGAAAATTCATCAAAGCCAAAATACAGTGTTGGAGAACAACATTGCAATAAATGACAATCCAGCTACGACAGAAACACGTTACTTCTCTCAGTGATTATGTCCCGTCCTTCCTTCCTTGTGAATGACTGAGCCTTTCAGGGATGCTCCTTTTATACCCAATCATGACACTCACCTGTTTCCCAGTCTTTTGTTACCTCTGTCCCATCTTTTTTGGAACATGTTGCAGGCATCAAATTGAAAGTGAGTGAATATTTGCAAAAAACAATAAAGTTTATCAGTTTGATATCTTGTCTTTATAGTGTACTGAATTTGTTACAAGTTGGCCTGTAACAGGCCTGTAGCTATTTAAAATGGCTGTAGGAGAATTCCAGCACTTTTATCATTCATTAAGGAAATTCCAGTTTGGTAAATAATGAATGAGCAACGCTATATAAAATGTAATAATGTTAAGCATTGATCCTTCCTCAACTCCTGAGTTTTATAGCCAATCATGGTCCGCACTGAACGCATTCATATTTCAAGCTCCACCCGATTAAAATGGAGGCTCTGCCTTTATTTAGGCTACCTG
>JALXJV020000002.1:32164714-32213587 GCA_024633595.2 Lepomis macrochirus | reverse complement strand
GTGCCAGCAGGTTGCCTAAATAAAGGCAGAGCCTCCATTTTAATCGGGTGGAGCTTGAAATATGAATGCGTGCCAATGTGGACCATGATTGGCTATAAAACTCAGGAGTTGAGGAAGGATCAATGCTTAACATGATTACATTTTATATAGCGTTGCTCATTCATTATTTACCAAACTGGAATTTCCTTAATGAATGATAAAAGTGCTGGAATTCTCCTACAGCCATTTTAAAAAGCTACAGGCCTGTTACAGGCCAACTTGTAACAAATTCAGTACACTATAAAGACAAGATGTCAAACTGATAAACTTTATTGTTTTTTGCAAATATTCACTCACTTTCAATTTGATGCCTGCAACATGTTCCAAAAAAGCTGGGACAGGGGTAACAAAAGACTGGGAAACAGGTGTGTACCATGATTGGGTATAAAAGGAGCATCCCTGAAAGGCTCAGTCATTCACAAGGAAGGACGGGGCGGGACATAATCACTGAGAGAAGTAACGTGTTTCTGTTGTCGATGTTGTAAAATATGTAGCTGGATTGTCATTTATTGCAATGTTGTTCTCCAACACTGTACTTTGGCTTTGATGAATTTTCTAATTGAACAAAGTGGAGAGGATGCTTGAAGCTCATCTGACTACGCCTTTGTAAACTTCAGCCATTATGTTATTTATAAAGGACTGCGGTACAGAAACAAAGTTAACCCTCACAGGATGTAACAAAATTCATGGATAATTCATTACAGGAGTATGCGAATGTGTCATGTTGATGTTGTTTGATGCAAAAGTAACAATTGCATTCACAATAACATATGGTTTTACTGAATTGTTAAGTAAATATAACTTCATATATATATCTAAAAAAACTAAAGTCTTGACTGGCTAGTCTCTGCTGTCTGATACGATTATACCTTTTGTCCTGTGTCGGCACCGTAGCTATCGGCTAAGCACTTTGAAAGGGTAAAGGAGAACAATAGATTAAACTAATGGTTGCAATTCGCAACATCACCACTAGATGCCACTAAACCTCCACACTGAACCTTTAAATTGAAATCATAAAGACTCAAAACTCAAAATACAAACTCTCTGTGTTGAAGCTGAATGGTGTTCATGCTGTTTAGAGTCTGCAGTTGAAGTTTAGTTTCAGTTAGCCACAGCCAAAACCAGAACACGTCACATTTTCCATCCAACAGCTTTGTGAAACCCACAGAACCACAGGAGACAAACAAGAATAAGATCAGTGTTTATTGATCCAGTAAATAAACAAGTCACATAAAGTTAGTTATTACAAAAACCACAAAACAATTTCAAGTTATCATTAGATCCTTTTCAGTAGAAATACATGAATGAAAGTACAACGAAGCAGGTAACATGTCGATGCTGTGCAACAGCAAAAAAAAAGTATGAGTGACTTTTTAACCATTTATTTATCCGTTTTTAAAAAAATAAATATTTATTGTTACTAAATCTAGATAATTTAATTATTTCTTTTAAACATTCAGTAATTCTGACTTGTCTGTCTCTTTGTAAATGCATGAGTCTAATTTAGCTTTAACAGTGAAACATAATAAGTTGATGTTCTGAGGTGTGAGGGGCTCTGGGGTCCAGTGGTTGGACTGGTGTGAAGGTGTGAAGGTCTACCTCAGTGAAGAGTAGATGACCTTTGTCTCTGCTGGAAACTCTGAACACACAAACACAAACAGTTCAAACAACATGAGAAACTGGTGGAGACAAAATGTAATGTGGAGCAGGACTCAGCTGTTTGTTTTTTTGACTCTTTGAAAGGTTAGTCTTCTCTGTCTTTGGAGAGCCAGGCAGTTTTGTCGCAGTGACATTGAGCTTCTCCGTATCAATGATATGCAAAAATGGCATGTCTGTTGAGGCAGATGGCCACCACTCTGAGCCATGGTTCTGCTTTTAGGTTTCTGCCTCTTAAAGGAAGTTTCCCTGCCTCTATCACCTAGTGCTGCTCTTGGTGGGAACTGTTGGGTTTCTGTAAATAACATCACAGAGTAAAGTCTAGACCTGCTCTTTTATTAAAAGCATTCTGAGATAACTGTAGTTGTGATTTGGTGTATAAATAAAATTGAAATGAATTGAATCATATTGTAAATGTTTGCAAAATTCTTGGTAATTATTCTATGTATTTTTTGCTTTTTTGTATTAGTATTAGTATTATTTAATAATAATATTTAATAATTTATTTTATGATAATATTTAGAATTTATATTTCTAAATTTATGTTCATGAGTACTGTTGTGCACTAACACATACCAAGGAAAATTCCTCATATGTGAAAATGTACCTGACAATAAACTTCATTCTGATTTTGATTTTGATTCTGATCTGATATCTCCGTCTTGGAAACAATGGGCAGCAAGACTTTGGCAGCACTGGACAGTGGTGAGGATGAAGAGCTGGGCAGTAATGAGCACTCATTAATCCAAATCCAAATCCAAAAAAACTGGTATTTTGGTCCCAAATACAGACAAGGGAGCTGAGCAGGTAACTTTTAGAAAAAACTTTAATGTAAAACAGGAAACACACAGACTAAACAGTCACACATCAGACAAATTCATAATAAGACAAGAACGATCAGACATACAGACCAAACCAAGTAGACATGTAAATAAGCCTTGTCCTGACTGGTTTGGAGATCCTTATGTTTTGTCTGTCTGACCTTACATTCCTATAACTCACATCTCTTTGAAGGAACAGGTCAATGTGTTGGGAAAAACTCACTTTCTCTCTGGGACTGAGATGAGAAGATTGATCTGTAGTCAAATTGTGGTTAGCTTAGCTTAGCATAAAGACTAGAAGCAGGGGGAAACAGCTAACCTGGCTCTGTCCAAAGTTAACAAATAAAGAGCAGCTATACCTCTTGTCCTGTGTGGTCTGATGGCTATTTGTCAATAACTAATGTCTTCTGTTCCTCTCACTGCTGAGTAGACTGCAGCTGTGTCAACCTCTGGAAAATAAAATATATACTAATTACATTACTGGTGGTATATTTACTGCTGGTGCTTACAGCACTACTAGTACTGCAATACGGAATAACACTAGTGCTATAGAAACAGTTTCAGTATTTTTATGTATAATCATAAGTTCTGTTATAAACTTGATAAACGGCAGCAGTTTTCTTCTTCATAACACCACTGCTGTGAAAAAAGAAAGACCAAATATAACTGGAGGGTACTTATGTAAAACAGGTAACTGGACGACCACAAATCTGCTCGCTTGTGTGAAAACAAGTTCACACATTTCAGCACAAGTAACAAAACAGACAAACACATCACCATCAGCTAAAGCAAAGCACACTGTAGTGAGAAACCACCATCAGTATACTGGAGTCAACAGGAGGAAGTTGCTGCTGTGGTTTGATGTGCAGAGTGGAAAAAACGATGGTCTGCTGAGTCCATCTTCTATTTCATTTAAAACCACTTAAGCACGTAATGTAATACATATTTACAGGAAAACAAACATAATGTTTGAATGAAACAAAACAGTAAAACTTTTCCAAATATTTAGATACATTTACAATTTATTTATAATAACATTAGGTTTTAAATTACCAGCCATGCAGTGAAACGTGTGGAGCTACGTTCAGCTGAAGTGTTTTCTATCAGAAACAGTAAACTGGAAGCCCACAGAGCTGCGAACTTCTGTTAACAGATTCACCACAGGGCGCAAATCAGTCTCACATGAATGTGTCTGCATTTGATTTATTATGATTCTTTCTAACATCCTCATTTTAAAAACATCCTCTCCATCATGACCCCTGCACACCTGTGACAGGTGTGAGTGAGTGTGTTCTTTCTGTTTTTGCTTCTGGGTGAATCTGTTGTGCCTGGTTCTAGGTTTTGTTTGTCTACCTCAGTTCTCTCAGGTCTCTCTTTCTCTCTCTTCCTTAGGCTACATCCAAACAATAAAAACACCAAACAATCCCTCTAGCCCAAAAATCCTTCAGCTTTACAACCCTGCTTGCCACTTGCCTTCACCTGTTGTTTGACAACAACCTCTTAGCTTATGCAGCTTCTGGTTTCTAGCCCAAACACTGACACTCTCAAGGTCTCAACTTGGTCCTCACAAAGACATAAGAACAAGAACACACAGTCACTGTCCCTGAAAAACAGAATCAATAAAACATCATTACCTCTGCTGCGTCTGATTGGCTGCTGTAGGTGATCTGATATTTTGATATCAGCGTATGTGATGTTAGTTGTGATGTCATCATCCACAACTTCTGCTTCAGCGCCTGAGTGAACCAAAAGGAGCAGACAGTTAAAAAAATGAAGATCATGTGATTCAATCAAAAGCTCCACAGCTCACTAAATGGACCCTGTTGTGAGATGTTGTTGTTTTTTTTAACACTGTCCTGCCTGGTATGTAGTATGAGGAGCCAGATCGAACGTGAAGGGGAGCTTGGGTAGGAGAAAAAACAAAGACACTACCAGCAATAAATAGCTGACATAAGAAAACAACTGAGGGAGAAAAGGAGAAACAGTCAAGCAAAATAAAGAATAGTTCTACCTGTGACAACCATGGACAACCTAAATTTATGTGTGTGTCTCTATGTGTGAGTGTGTCTGTGTGAATAAGCCTGTCACAGAATGTAGTTGTTAGTGTGAGTAGGACACCACAACCCCCTCAAAGTGCAACACATCCGAGACCACATGCCCCAAGAGAAAACGTCTCGGGTTACGTATGTAACCCTGGTTCCCCGAGAAGGGGAACGAGACACTGCGTCGGTTACGACACTATGGGAACGCCTTTAGGCGTAGCAGGTCTGAATGTGAATGAAATCACTCCAATCCTATTGGCTTGTAGCTAGAACGGTAGGGTGTGACGGATAACCGGAGGAGTATAAGGCACACCTGTACACACTCATCATTAGCTTAATCTATGAAGCAGGCGCTACAGGCGGGGAGAGAGGTGCGGCGGACCGACGCAGTGTCTCGTTCCCCTTCTCGGGGAACCAGGGTTACATACGTAACCCGAGACGTTCCCCTTCGAGGGAACTCGAACTGCGTCGGTTACGACACTATGGGAACGAGATACCCACTAAACCGTGCCGAAAGACCCCGCCTGCCCCAGTGTGCAAGAAAAACGGCACGACTAGGAAGAAAGCGCACGAGTGCCAGGTGCCGAAGGAAGATCAAGACTGTAGAACCGGATGAACGTGTGCGGAGTGGCCCAGCCAGCCGCGTCACACACATCCTGCAAAGACGCCCCAGAAGGAGAGCTCGAGAGGCAGCCATGCCTCTGGTAGAACGAGCCCTCACGGCCATAGGTGAAGGCAAACTGCGCACCTGATAGGCCAGGGAAATCGTCTGAACGACCCAGTTGCTAATAGTCTGTTTGGATGCAGGGAGCCCAGTCTTGGGGGACCCAAAGCATACTAGCAACTGGTCCGTCTTCCTCCAGCGGGACGACCTCTGAGTGTAAATGCTCTGGGCCTTCACAGGGCAGAGCAGATGAAGTCTCCCGTCCTCCTCCGTCACATGAGGTGGAGGGTGAGAGGCCTGCAGCACTGTGGACCCTGTCACACAAGAAGGCACTTAGGGATGTATCCTGGACGGGGGTGCAGGATAGCCCTAATATTCCCCGGGGCAAACTCCAGGCTTGTGGATTGACAGAAAGCGCTTGGAGATCCCCCACTCTCCTCAGAGAAGTGATAGCCAGGAGAAAAACCATCTTGAGAGTCAAGTGCTTAGCCTCAGCTAACTCCATGGGTTCGAAGGGGGCCTCAGCCAACACCCCAAGAACCACCGCCAGGTCCCAAGCGGGAACCTTGGACCGAGTTGCAGGTCTCATCCTCCTAGCACCGCGGAGGAAACGTACAACCAAAGGAAGTTTCAACGATCCCTACCTCAGAGGGGCGTGGAAGGCAGAGATAGCCGCCACGTACACCTTGAGGATGGATGGGGAAGGCCGGCAGAGAACCGGTCTTGGAGAACTAAAGTACCTGAATCACTGGGCAGGTAACTGGATCCACCGACCGCTCTCCACACCAAGTAGAGAAAACATTCCACTAAGGTCATACATCCTCCGCGTAGACGGGGCCCTGGAGCTGAGGAGGGTCTCGACCGCTCCGGCTGTCAGACCCGCCTCTAGGTACTGTGCCCCCTCAGGGGCCAGACCCAGAGCCGCCACGCGGCGGGCAGGAGTGAAGAACCCAGCCCTGCGCCTGAGACAGCAGGTCTCTCCTCAGAGGAACCTGCCATGGCGGGGCGTCCAGGAGCGACATGATGTCTGAGAACCACACTCGGGTCGGCCAGAACGGAGCTACTAGTAGTAGGCTGACATTGTCCTGGCGGACCCGCTTCAGGACCCCTGGGAGCAGAACGACTGGGGGAAATGCGTACAGACGCGGCCACGTGTGTGCCATGGCGTCCAGACCCAAAGGGGCTGGAGGAATGAGAGAGAACCATAGGGGACAGTGTGTAGTCTCTAGAGACGCAAACAAGTCCACGTCTATGGGACCGAACTCTTCGCACAAGAGCTTCACCACCTCGGGGTGAAGTCTCATTCCCCGGGCCTCAGCCCCTGTCTCGACAGCAGGTCTGCTCCCTGATTCTGCGTCCCGGGGAGATACATCGCCCTGAGCGACAGTAATCTCTGCTGGGGTCACAGGAGGATCTGACGCGCCAGTCTGTACAGAGGGCGTGAGCGCAGACCGCCCTGATGATACAGATAGGCCACCACCGCTGTGTTGACTCGCAACAAACCAGGACGCGGTGGCCTTGGAATCGGGCAGGAAACTCCTTAGAGCCTGGAAACTCACCAACATCTCGAGACAATAGATATGCTACTCGGACTGATGCACCTGCCATGATCCCTTCTGCAAAGCGGCCGTCCCTGACCGCTCCCCATCCCTGGGACCGGAACCAAGTTTCCTTCCACACTGATAGGGACCGAAGACACTCGCGTGTAACCTGAACCACGTGGAAAGGATTTCCCCTCGGGGAAAAACCCTTGGTCCGTAGCCACCACTGCAGGGGTCTCATATGCAGCAGTCCAGATGGTATACAGTGGAAGCAGCTGCTAGGAGACTCAGCACTCATAGAAAGTGTTCACAGTGATGGCGTGGCCTAACTTCACCCCCTACACTGCAGCCAATATGGTGTCGACATGTGGCGGAGACAATTGTGCCCGCATCACTGTCGAATCCCAAACAACCCCCAGGAACTTGAACCTCTGGGAGGGCTAGCACACTCTTCTTTGCGTTGAGCCTCAGCCCTAAACGCACTGCCAACTCCGAGACTGAGCTAGGATCAGCCAGTCGTCGATGTAGTTGAAAATCCGGATGCCCTGGAACCTCAGCGGGGCCATGCTGCATCCATACACTTGGTGAATGTGCGAGGGAAAGTGCCAGGCGAATGGAAGCACCCGATACTGGTAAGCCACACCCCGGCGAACCTCAGGAACTTCCTGTGAGAAAGACGGATGGAGACTTGGAAATAGGTGTCCTGTAGATCTAACGTGATCGAACCAATCCTCGGTTGGATGCGGCGTCCGCGATGGCGGGGATGGTGAGCATCTTGAACCTGAATCTCCTCAGAGACCGGTTAGCACCCGCAGATCCCAAAATAGGACGCAGTCCTCCGTCTTTCTTGGAGACGAAGAAGTACCGGCTGTAAACCCCGGCGTTTCTGTCTGGGGGGGAACGTGTTCTACGGCCCTTTTACCTCAGCAGAGAAACAACTTCTTGTCCCAACACCGGACCTTGTTCCGGGCAGACAACAGTCCAAACCACCCCGTTAATATCTTCAACCTTGGAGGGCGGGTTTTGAACCGCAGTCGGTACCCTTGTATGGCGGTGTGCAGGACCCACGGAGGATGTCAGTCAGGCTCCGCCAAGCCTCTGCAAACTCTGCCAACGGAACCAGCCCCTCAGGGCTGGTGGTCGGTGTCTCGTGTGATCCTCTGATGGGCCCCTGAAGCGTAAAAACGGCAGAGGGGAGCCACCGAGGATCCACGGTGAAGTGAAGTCCGGTGCCGTCTCACTGCAGACCTTCGGTGCAGGTAGTGCGGCGCGGACTTCGATAGTGGCCGGTGCGTTCGAGCGTAAAAGCGGCAGGATGACGTCACCTGTTGCCACCTCGGAGGGGACCTCGGTCGGCTTCCGGGGGGGGGGGGGGTGAATGGAAGAACCCGATGCTGGTAAGCCACACCCCCAAAGCAAACCTCAGGATCTTCCTGTGAGAAGAACGGATGGAGACGTGGAAATAGGCGTCCTTTAGATCTATCGTGACGAACCAATCCTCGGATTGGATGTGCGTCACGATGGCGGGGATGGCGCGCATCTTGAACCTGAATCTCCTCAGAGACCGGTTAGAACCCGCAGATCTAAAACAGGGCGCAGCCCTCCGTTCTCCTCGGGGACTATGAAATACCGACTATAGAACACAGCGTCTCTGCCTGGGGGGGGCACAGTCCACGGCCCCTATCGCCAGCAGAGTAAGAACTTCCTGTCCCCACACCAGACCTTGCTCCGGGCGGACCACAGTCCAAACCACCCTGGTGAATTTTGGAGGGCGGGTTTAAACTGTAATCACTACCCATATATGGCAGTGCGCAGGGCTCGCGGAGAAAAGCTCGCCAGGCTCCGCCAAACCTTCTGCAAGTCTGCCAACGGAACCAGCCCCTCGGGGCTGGTGGTCGGTGTCTCGTGTGACCCTCTGGTGGGCCCCTGAAGCATGAAGGCAGGGGGGAACCACCGAGGATCCACGGTGAGTGAGTCCGGATGCCGCCTGACTGCAGACCCTCGGGGCAGGCAGTACGGCGCGGACTCGATGGTGGCCGGTGCGTTCCGAACGTAAACACGGCTGGATGACGTCACCTGTACCACGGCGGAGGGGACCTCGGTCGGCCTCCGGGGGGGGTGGGAGGGGGGTCTTCCTCAGAGGAACCCCCCTCTGAACCATCTCCTGTAGTAGGTCAGCTGGTAGGCTTGAAAACACTGCCATGGTGTGCAAGCTCGCACCTGCGACACGGCTAGGAGGGTAACGCCGGCTTCTCCAGGGAGAACGCAAGTCAAGGAGAGAGACAGCTCGCAAGCACATCCTCCACTTGAGGCATCCTCCCATAACCACGGTCCCTCACCACATTACGTAGTTCAGTGATAGAGGTGTGGAAGCCGTGTAGAGAAGAGTCTGCCCCATGATTTAATAGTTCATCAGGTAAATCAAGAAAGAATGGCAGACCGGCGTGGAGGTGGAGCGTGGTGCTTAAGACAACTTTTCTCATAAGCTACCACTAGCCACGGCTCTAGTCACCACCTCCAGCAGCTCGTCATAGTCGGGCGCCGCCTCTCTGATGACGTCGTCCCGACACCCGGAAGTCATCGCACTATGCTGAGCATGCCCAACTCCTCGGAGTCGGATTGCTGCAGCGTCTCCGGATTCAAAACCACGAGCGGGAGAAACCGATACGGGCTCCCGAACGAGGAAAAGAAGTATCGGAGCCAGCGGATGAAGGTCGGGAAAAGCCTCAGCCGTCCCGAATCCTCCGACAGACCACGCTGTGAAACCACGAGTGAAGCGGCCGGGCCGCCTCAACGACCGGGCTCGCCACGGGGAAAAAACACATCCGGCCATCCTCGGTAAAAGAGTTATGCGGGACCTCAGTACCCGCATAAAAAAGGGTTTCGCAAAACCACAGGCAGCCCCCTCGAGAGCTACCCGGGCGTGCTCCATCCCCAGACACACACTCTGTACCTCTGGTTGCCGGACATGCTGGTAGACTTCTCAGGTAAGACACACTGCTTGTAGGACTGGAGCTTCTTCAAACAACATACTGACGCCTGCTGAATAGAAAAAAGCTAATGATGAGTGTGTACAGGTGTGCCTTATACTCCTCCGGTTATCCGTCACACCCTACCGTTCTAGCTACAAGCCAATAGGATTGGAGTGATTTCATTCACATTCAGACCTGCTACGCCTAAAGGCGTTCCCATAGTGTCGTAACCGACGCAGTTCGAGTTCCCTCGAAGGGGAACAGCAGAGAGACGTGCTGGGGAGCCAGGGAGGCAAGAGCACGGGAGAACCAGAGCCGAAAGCCCCCCCAACCCAGTCAGAGGCCACCCCCACCCCAAGTGCAGGCAGACCCAGCAGCCTCATGAACCCTAAGTCAATCCAGACCATTTATGGGGGCCCAGCACCCACA
The DNA here is from genome assembly GCA_024633595.2 of Lepomis macrochirus. Taxonomy (NCBI): domain Eukaryota; kingdom Metazoa; phylum Chordata; class Actinopteri; order Centrarchiformes; family Centrarchidae; genus Lepomis; species Lepomis macrochirus. The sequence goes on along the minus strand of JALXJV020000002.1, from coordinate 32,203,423 downwards.
AGCAGCCACCTCCAGAGAAGACTGGTCATGTGTTCCGAGACTACCGCACGCCCCGTTGTGAAAGTGCTGTCAGGGGGCAGCACCACTCGTGACGAAGAGGGCCCCGGTGAGAAGAGGAAACAATGGATCCCAGGTCCAGGGAGATGCCACCCGACTCAGACAAGAGCAAAAACCGGAGGCCTTTTAACTTAAAATTGGAGGGTAGATGTGACACGGGCACCTCACAACTGGTGGGTAGTGGAGCCTTCCAACATGCCCCTCCCACCCCCAAAGCCATCTGTGTCTAATGTGTGATTAAACATGAGGGGCAGCCAGTGGGGAAGGACGGATGGCAAACACCTCGCAGTCTGACCACCCCCCAGAGTCTTACAGGTGTACGTAGTGAGACATAACTGGAAGGGAAAGGTGGAAGAGGTCATAGGAAGGCTAGGCAGGCCCAGTTCCACAAGTGCGCAGACCCACCCCAGACCTGGAGATCTAAAGCCCCAAACCACGGGTCCCCAAACATCCTGAGGCAGTCATTCTAAAAGTATTTAAACAGAGTCCCACTTTAAGAATGGGAGAGAGACTGAACCATCTTTTTACATCAGTACCATGTTTATCTTTGATAATAGTTTTGGGGATGAGAGATTAAGAAAGTCTATTGGAGGTAGATCTAAGTCCATTTTGTTATCCTTAAATCCTTTTACTTCAAACAAAAAAAAAAATGTTTTGAGAGCATATTTTTCGCACTGCAATCAAAAATCAAGTTTGTTATTAAAATTAAACAGGCGTTTTTTGTCACAGTTACATTATTTGATTAAAAGTCAAAAAGTTTGAGGGGTCTGAAGGTTTTGCAGGTTAAACTGTTTTTCAAGGGAGAGTTTTGTGAGTCAACATTGGATAAAAAAAGAGATTCTATTGGTGGGTTTGACTGACCAATGGCCACGTCCACAATCCCCTCATTCAGCCAGCACTCAGCTCTACTAGAGACAGAGTTGTAGCGTGTACAGGCTAGCTGGAGGTTCGTTGATGTTATGTCAGTCATTTCAATAGAAATGCTTTTAAATGTAGTATGTCATGATTTAATGAATATTTATATTTACCTTTGGCAAAGTCACAGACACTATTGCTGTCTCCTTTTTTAAAATGAGATGTATTAAAGTTAGCCGTATTAGCATGAAGCTTGACTGGCTGTGCATTAGTGCACTTAGACATGACTAGATAGGGATTTTTAGGTGTTGCTGCCATGGACAAAATAGCAAATATCACAATTATTGGTTAATTTGATGGATCATCATACATGGATTACAACGTTTGGGTCATTTTCATTCAGTCTCTCTACACTGTTTCGACCTGACCTTTGTTTTCTTCGTGAGATGGAAGAATTTAATAAGCTTGCAGCGCTGCAGATAACACATGGATTATGCTTAAAATCAGGAGCATCAGACTTCATCCAACTAGATGGAACGACCGACTGTCCAGTGCGTCGATTTCACTGGCAACACAACCAGGTCTACCAGAGAGGGAGCGGGGCGATGGAGCATACAAGGACGAGGGAGGTCGTGGGGGTGACCTGTGGAAGGTTGGTGTTTGTTCCCTGTGGCTGGATGAAGCCCGGCGCTCCTAATTTACACATGATCACTGATGGTACAGGAAAATAGAAATGAATGGCAAAAATAGCATATTGTCAGAGCCGTGTCATTCCCTTCGTGAGGGATTTAACCGAACCTTTGAGGACTTTGTTTTCGACCACAAGCTCAACCACCTGTTTCTGTCTGAACTCCAGGGATTCCTGCTGAGCCTGAAACACTTTATGGAGAACTTCCACCAGAAATAATCTGGGATCAAAGCTGGACATTTTCTTGTCTATTGAGTCCAGGATGTCTGTGAAATCACCACCTTGTGAGGAGACAGCTCCATCTGAGACACACACGCTCACCATGTCATGCACCTCTCTCGTCAGATTGTTTTATTAAGAACAATGTAATTTTGAGAATCCTGATTGACTTCTAATTTATAGAAACTAAAAACAAATGTGAAAAACAATTAGACTTATTTCATTTTTGTCTGAGTTTGTGACTAACCTTTAGGTTTCCTATGGAGGCATCGTCTCACCAGGAGAGCCAGTAGAACCAGTAGAACCAGCACACAGAAAGACAGAACAGCAGACCACAACACAGAGAGAGGAGGAGAGGAGGAACCTGGAGGAGAGGAGGGTGAGGGAGAGGAGGAAGAATCAGGAGGCGAGGTGGTTGAATGAGGACTTGTAGTGGTGGGTTTCCCTAAAATAAATAAGTAAAGGTATAGAAATAAAATAAATTGATTATTTATAAAATAACATGCTAACAGAAAGACACAGAAGTGAATTCATGTCTGTCTGGTTTAGGTAGAGATAAAAAGATCATGTATCACAAACTCTGAGAGATTTCACTCTTCTTTCTTAGCAGATTGCAAAGTTAGAAATGTTGTCACATCATGAATCATCTCTGCGGTCCTGAAACCTGCTGAACTCAATGTAGAAAACAAAACCAGGTCAGTTTGAGAATTATCTTTGAGCTCCTCACCTGTGACAGAGATCCAGCTGGATGGAGACTCTCCATGACCTCTGATGTCACACTTGTAGAGGCCTTCATCAGACTTGGAAACATGGTGGATGGTCATGTGACCTGTAGGCTCAGTCCTGATGAGGGAGCCATCTTTATAGAAACCAGCTGGGAGGTTGGAGGGAGGGGACCATGTTTCACAGTGCAGAGTGACATCATGTCCCTCCGTCACAGGGAGGACAGGACTCTGCAGGATCACTGGTCCACCTCAACACAGAGACAAACTACAGCATTTCATCATTTACACACAGCTTCATCAACACTAACTCCACAGTCTGATCTTACCAGTGACAGTGATGCTGATGGTGTTACTGGTTGCTCCCTCTCTGGACTCACACCAGTAAACTCCACTGTCCAATGGGAGGGTGTAGCTCATGTTACAGGAAGAACCAGCTAATTTTCCCCAGTCAGCTCCACACTGAGTCCTGGTTCCTCTGCTCGTGTTCCTCCTCAGCGTCCATCCAGCAGAGCTGTCGTCCTCCTCACAGCTCAGAGAGAAAGACTCTCCTTCAAAATGCTGAGAGCTGCTGGGACTCACAGTCAGAGAGGCTGGAGGAAGAGATGGAAAGATGTGGTTAGAGAGAAAAAATGTTTTCTCCACATTCCACTTTTTCACTGCATATGCTTCCAACTGCTGAACTGAGCATTAGCTCTCAAAGGTGTGGGTTTCATTTTAACATTGTCTGGGGTACATATGAATCCAGGGGTCTCTAGTCCCTCACTTTTGTTTGTTACACTTCATTTCTAGTTTTCTGGTAACATTTTCTGTACCAACGTATAGTGGAAACATTTTTATTTAAATAGAGGGAAAAACAATGTTCAGGCTGCAGGTGTAAATTTGAAATATCCTGTAGATCAACTTTTCTGTAGATCAACTTTGTTAGGGAAAGTAACCTCTTTAAATGTGGCTGCTTTTCACCTTAATAATACATGATTTCATATTGATTCAGATCAGTGAAAGAGGTTTTCTGCTCATGTTCCAAACTTTCTGAACTTTCAAAATCCCTCCCATCATGTTGAGAAAAAAAAAGTCATAATATTGCAAGACTAACGTCATAATTTAGTGATTATTCATCATAGTTTTTCAAAGTTTACCTACCCTATAATCTGCTGTGTATTACGTTATGTTCTGCTGATTTGTTAGCATCCCCTTCAGTCGGTCTGAGATATATAGAACCATTTGGGAACATACTGGATGAGTCACTGGAGGTGTAAAAAACTAATATTAACTTCTGCACCTCTAATAAAGTGAAGCTCACATCCACTTCAGAGGAAAGCATCCTGGAGCAGAGAGACAGTCTAAAACAGGCCAATTATATCTCTATAACCGTGGGCATCCCCTTCCACGTTGCATCGTCATGTTTCTACAGTAGGTGGAAATGGACAAACAGGGCTACAGAGCGCATTTTGTCACTAAGTTCTTCTTGTTCTACTTCTGGTAGAATTCCGGCAGTGCGGACACTCATCACTATGTTGAATACGTATGTTAGAAGAAGAGGAAGTAATAATATACTGCAGGGGTCTGCAAAAAAAGTTGGCATTGGAGCAATAATGTCAACCATTAGATGGTGGATGAGAATTAAGCTAAAAATTGTAAAATTGACTTGCATCAACAGGTTATTCGATTGGTTTCGCTGGTAAGGCACAGGACTTGCAACCCTAGATTTGAGTTTTGATTCTCATCTCAGGAGAGCTTTCCCCCCCCCCTGTCTTCAACAAATGGGTTCTGCAGTGCAAGTTTCTCAGATGACAGCATGTGCTGCACTGTTTTTGTTTCTGTGTTTGATTCGCATCCATCAACTTACATAGAATCACATTTTCTGACAGCTTTTACAGAGGTGTGTCAAACAGGCAACAGACTTTTGTAATGTCATTCAGACTTTTTCAAAGTAAAAGCTCAGTTCAACTCCAAATACTGCATTACAGTAAACAAGCTTCTCACGCTTTTATTTTGTAACTAAAACCACTAAAGAGGAAGTGATTAGGTGATTAACTGTTGTTGTCATGACTGAGATCCATTTCAGCACCGCTATCAAAGTATTTATTTATATTTTTGTCACATGGTTATCTTTTCTGAGCTTCAGTTGATAAACCCAGTCGATGCCCGTCGATGTTTATCAAACATAAAAAATAGTTGTATTTCACATTCTTCCAGCAAAGTCTGTCAAGCAACCAAAACTGGGTTAGCAGGACAGATATACCAGAGAGAGATTCATTGCAGCTAACAAACTGCATTACTGTTATTTGCAGACATCAGATGTTGAGAAGAGAGACAACAAATGTTTACCTGACTGCCGTTCCTCCAGTCCACTCTTATTGTGTTTTTTCTTCTTCTCATGCCCAGAAGGTTAGTTTCCTTTTTCATCCGTTCATCTTAGTTCTAAACACTGAACCACGCTTTGACTTGCTTAATTTCACAACCTAAGCAGTAAACATGAGGTCCAGCTCTGGTCATTATTTTAAATATACTGTTTTCTGTGACCGGTGTATGGATCTCTTGTACCAATCAATGATTTTGCTCTATGATTCTCCTGTCATTATGGCAACTACAGCCTACCAGGACTTTAAAAGGAGTAGCACTTATAACATGTTAATAATTATGTGTTATTCTCTGGTAGCAGCTGCATCATGTTGTGCAGCCCTGGTTTCTGAATTACATTTTTATAGCAGCAGTTTCAGCTTTGGCTCCAGTCTGCAACACTTCATTGTTTCAGTGTTTTATTGTATTTGTAAAGTGGCTTTTCCCTCCCCAAACACTGTCCTAAACACTAACTGTTCTATCAGGGAGTGAAAAACTTTTCAGCTGTGACAGAAGAAGTTTGCTCACCTTGGTTTGTTGTGCAGCTCAGCAGTGAGGTCAGAACTAAAGAGAAATCACACTCAGGTTGGTTTGAGGTTTTACATGGAAGACTGTACTGTTCTTTCTGCATTTTCTACAAAACACAACAATCTGCTTTTAGTGCACAGAAAACAGCCAGATATTCGAAAAGGAAATTGCAAATTAAATTGATATTTAAGGACACAATGAGTGTTTTTTTAGATTATTGGCAGGACAGTAGTAAGTAAAAGCAGATGAGCTGTTCAAGAGCAGAAAAGACATGCAGGCACCAAAGGGTTAAACAACCACTAAAAAGGTTCTGCAGCTCCTTTGATTGCAACATGTTTCAAACCTGTTGTTTGTTTGGTATTCAGTCAAGGCATACATGTGCATACATGCACCATGTTAAGCTTTAAAATAAAATAATCGCAAAGCTGCTGCCTTAACACACATCAGATTTAATAACCTCAATGTTTAACCGATGGTTAAACTGTTAAAGTCATGTGTTCATTGTGGCTCTGTGACATAGCTTATTTGAAGTGAGCCACTGCAGCCCTTTACATTTCCCACAAACAGTGAATACTGACTATGGCTTACTGTAAAAGCAGACACGTCTGGCAGTATTTTAGCTTTGAAGGTAATAAAGACGTTGTGTGTGCAAAGACAGGGAGTCACATTAAACCATCATTTACATTTACATTTACATTTAGCTGACGCTTTTATCCAATGCGACTTACAATTGCTATAAATGTCAGAGGTCGCACACCTCTGGAGCAACGAGGGGTTAAGTGTAGGCTGACCAGACGTCCCGAAAAATCCAGGACAGTCCCGAATTATGAACAGATGTCCCGACCCCTTTCCGTTTTGTTGAGATCTGACGCACGTTTCACAGACAGATGTGACGCTGCAGTGATGACATGAATAAAATAAATATAAAAATTAGGTAAGATCATGACTTACCTACATATCTACACTCAACGTACCGGTAGCCACGCGCCCCCCGTCCCAAAGTTCTCCCATTCTCATCTGGTCACCTTAGTGTCTTGCTCAGGGACACATTGGTGTCTTACAGTGGATTCGAACCCGGGTCTCTCACACCCAAAGCATATAAATATGTAAAAAGAATCAGTATTGGTATCTGCAATACCAATTTTGCAAATTCAAGCCAATGAAAATGTAATATACTTCGCTGTATCATTCAAAACCAAGTTTTGATTGTAGGTGTATTCATAACTCATCTCTCCATGAGTGAATACCACAGAATGTCTGTATTCTAAACTGTAGCGTTGTAGTAAGTGGGTAAAGGAGAGTTTCCATACATAAATATTAACCATGAATAGCAATAACTTTCTAAATATCCAATTTAACTCCCCTCCATACCCACTTCCCATTTGTTGTTACCCTCCTGGAACTATTATTAGGTGTTTGAGCGCCAGGGGAAACATCCTGTGAGAACAGATTAAGGTAAGTTTTTTGACCATATTTGTAGTTACAAAGTACATATTATGTCTTATTACTTTTTACATTTTCTCCTTTGTAGCACTTCCATGTAGTAAATTGGGCTGTTTGATAAATGGTTAAAAAAAATCACATTACAATACTTGTGACAATTTTTTTGGAAGAATAAGATTGATAGGCCACTACAGCACTACAGTACTTTTTACTAATCATACAATAATGCTGTTTTGTCACACATTTTACCTTCATCACAACTTTTGCTTCTGTGATTTGGATTTTGCACTTTACCGTATTGCAATTTCAATTGTGCAGCCCTAGTAAATACCTTTGTGGTGAACCTTTTATGCAATTTTTGTCTACCAGATTTCCTCTCCTATTTTAAGCAAAATGAGTTAGTATTAGATATTGGAAGAATAACTACACTTTGTTGACTATTTTAATGTTAATGTTAATTGAACACTTGCTGTACTGTGTGTGTTACTGTGTGTTCTTTGCTGCCATATTACAAAATAATGATAAAATTGTTGTAATTAATATATATTTGGGCTGTCGACGGTACTTTTTTAAATTCAGTCGGTATTTTTGTTATTCTCTCTGTAACGTACTGCTACTTTCAAAAATACCAATGTTTTAGGAGTAATCTTTGAGACGTGTAGACAAACATTCACACATTAAGTAGATTTTACTTACCTTGCAGCCACAGTAAAGATGATACCTCCATTTTAAATCTTGGTCATCTGAGTTTAACACAACGGTTACCAGTCACACCACGTAAAACCCACTTCCTTCTTCTGTCAGTAGCACTTGCATTGTTCAAGCAGTTAGCAGGAAATGCCATTTTTTGTTTTGTGTATTTACAGAGAAAACATTCCATACAAAGTGAACAAAATAACTGACATATTATGCCCAACTGACATCAGAATCTCATTAACGACCAGATCACATTGAAGTGTGGCTCAACAATTTCTATTATGACTGTTATTTAGAGGTCTGTTTATAAGCAGGCTGTCATTTCACACGCTGATTGATTGATTGATTGATTGAAGCAAACAGCAGCAGCAGGATGAATTCCCAAAAACAGAATCTGAGAATAGTTTAGATGGGTACGGGTCCAGATTGGATGAGCGCTATTGTCAGAATTATAACATGTTAGACAAAATTCACTTTTAACTTTTATTATAGCTATTAAATGTTCTACTTTCAGTATTGGACTTTGTTATTTAAATTGGTTCATTATGTTGTTGTTTGTTGTAGCCTACAGATTATAGATTATCTGTTCAAAGTGTAGGAATTTGACTTTTTGATCTGTAATGAAATTAAGCAATAGTTGTCATCACTCAATTTAAAGTGCTCCCACATAGCTGAGCTTCATTTTGTTTTCCGTTTGATTTGAACTGGAGGTTTGGGTTCAATGCTGTGACTGGAGGTCAGGCGTGTGAAAACAGCTCTGAATATTGAATATATCTTGGCTGAGTCCATGTGGAAACTTCCAGTAACAATGATACCATTGAGCATGTCCCGGAGAATTAACCAGCCCTAGAAAAACTGTGGTGGCATTGGTGAGTCCGAACGGCATTAATAGGTACTCATAGTGGCCACCAGGGGTATTGAAAGCAGTCTTCCACTCATCTCCCTCTCCGAAACACACAAGGTGGTAGGCATTCCTGAGATCGAATTTGGAAAATACAGTTGCCGCCTGTAAAACCCCAAAAGCTGAGGAGATAAGTGGGAGGGGGCAGCTGTTCTTGATGGTGATGTTGTCCAGCCACAAAGAAGAATCCTGCTCCGGCAGGAGTTGAAGAGCGCGGGTTGATCCCTGTAGCCAGTGATTCATTAATGTCTTTTACCATCACCCTAGTCCCTGGACCAGACAAGGAGTAGAGCCACCCTTTGCAAGGTGGGGGGAAGGAAGGTGGCCTGGGTCTTATTGAACGCCTCCCTAAGGTAAATATATTCCGGACAAATCTGTGAAATCACAAGTAGCAGGGAAAATACGAGCGAGACAGTGTTAAACAGACTTTAAACAGTGAGAGTGAGAGCTCACCAATCAATGTGTGGGTTGTGAAGTGAAATGTGGGTGTCTCCGTGTGATTATCTGCAATGTTCAACTGGAGAGGAGATGATCGATGAGTAACCCAGCAGAAAAGACAGCCATCAAGTGCTGTGGCATGCATGGGTTCCACCAATGGCTCCTGACTAATGCCTAATTGCAAGGGTAGTGCCCTGTCCAGCAGGTTGGCGTCAAGAAGGTCGCTGATGGTATTTTCACACCAGAGCAGTGAAGTTTAACCTGGATCTAAGGTCAAGAGAGCATGTCAAAGTTCCTGGTCTGCCTCACCAGCACCCTGGTCCAGCTCACCGGCGCCCTCTGGGTGACTGATTGGCAAGTGAGACGGTGCTGGAGATATAACCAGAGAGTCCATGGTGGAAGGTGTCAAGGAGGGAGGAGCTGTTCTAGATACTATCCGCTGCAATGGTGTGGAACTCGATAGAGTAATCCGCAACTGTCCTACCACCCTGGGTTAGGTTTAGCAACCCCCTAGCCACCTCTGTGCCTACCGTAACATGGACCTTCAGGAGCTCAGCAGAGAAGGATTTCATTGGATAGCAGGCAGACGAGTCGTTCTACCATTCAGCGGTTCCCCATTTCCTTGCTCTCCCTGTGAGCAGAAAGACAATGTATGCCACCCTGGCCATTCAGTGGGAAAGGCAAAGGTTTGAAGCTCGAAGGCGAGGAACCACTGTACCAGGAAAAGGAGCCCCAGTACAGCATTCCGGAGGAGGCACACGTGCTTCAGGTGTTGAGAAGTGACGGAGAATCTCTGCCGACTCTTGCGGACAGACTTCATGCTGCACACATGGCAAGCGGCCATCTTAGGACTGTCGACAGTCCTGTTGGAAAGTGTTATTTATTTGAGTTATGTTAAAATACAACCTTTTTAAAACAACCCAGTATTTGTTTAAAATAAGCAACATACTCATTTATGTCTGATTATTATGCCATGAAGTCAGACAGCCAGCAACAAAAGACACAACGTGAGCGTCCAGCAGAGTTTCTGTATGACAAATTGTTTCACTGCATCTGTCCGTCTGCACGTCAAGGTTGACTTCAGATCAGTTCCAGCAGGTTATTTTGCTGGAACTTTATTATTTTTCATGCAGTCCACAGAATAACGTCTCCAGTGTAATAAACAAAGATGGTTCAGTCCAAATGGTCATAGTGAGAAGAGACAAAAGAAGACAACTGGATGCTTTTAATTTGAAGGAATTTGCAGAATTATTATAAGTAGGTGAAAAATTGATTTTTTTTATCCCGATTGCATTTGAGAGAGAGAGAGAGAGAGAGAGAGAGAGAGAGAGAAACAATCTGCTGTGTTCTTGCTACTCAGTAAAGGAGGGTGGAGGACATGAGGCAGTTGTTACTCTGCTGTTGCAATGAAACACTTCCTGCTTTATAATTCTTTGTTTCTTAGTTTCTAAATTAGCTTCACAGACACAAAGTTAAACTGAGTAAACTGGTTTTAATTTTAATGTATTATGAGTCAGAACAGAATTACTGTAAGTGTGACTCAGATATGCTGTTTACCAGTTTGCTGTTTTTCCCCTAACTAGTTTCCCTGAGCTGATTCTTTGTTTCGGTTATTTTAACAGCAAGAAAAGAAAACAATGTAAGCCTTTAAAATGAAGTACTGCTAAATAAAACTGGTCACATTTAACAGTAGATATGCTGAGTTAGAAACCAGCCTGTCATATATTACATTCAGGTCACACAGTGCTCAGCTTCAGATAAATAAATGCATGTACATAATTAAAGCTGCAAGCAGCATAGGGCGGGCCCTAGCTTGTGTAGCGCGTCGAGGTGTGAGACGGCTGCGTTGCAGATTCTGGAGCTCTGCCGGTGCGGCTGCGAATTTGCAGGCAGGGGGCGCTGTTACTACAGGTGAATTTGTGTGCAGATGTGGTCAGGGGGACTCTTATCAAACATGTCAAGTTTGGTGCAGATGTGAGTTGAAGTTACACCAACTTCCTGTTGCACGGTGAATAATCGATTTTGGACGCCACGCCCTGGGCACGCCATTCCACAAAAACTCACCGTTTGTACAACTTTTAATCATCAATGGGTTTAGAGTAGACAGCAACAATCTGGAGTTGGTCGGACTAAATCCCTTGGAGGAGCTCGTTAAAGTAGTGTGTAAATCTACCTACAGACCTACAGTTGATTTATTACGACGGAGTGTTTCTATTTGAGCACAGCTTTTCTACCAATCGCATCTGCTCCAATCGTCTCATGTGATGCTGCCCAGCATCACATCTGTGCATTCCGATGATTGCGAGTCGAGTCCGTGAGATTCACCAGAAACGTTTTGGAAACACACAAATAATGTACAGATTCTTCCATGTAAATTCCTCCCACGGGCAGTTCAGACCAGAATCTCTGGTAGGCAGGGAAAGTAGGGAAGTGGTTTATAAGAGGGAGTGAAAGAGAAGAGAAGGCATTACAGCTGCTCATTTGTCAAGATGTGTTCAGTGTTTATAATAAAATTGTTTAAGACTGCTCTTCATCACTTCAAGCTACACTTTTTATTTCATTTTTTCTATAAAAAATAGGCACTTAATTTTTGTTTATTTAAATTCAAAATGTATTATTAGGGTAGTTATTATTTATTAACTATATATTCAAAATAAAAATAAATGTTTAAGTGTGTTTAAGTGTAAAGTCACAGATGAGTTTCAGATCAGTTTTTCACTTTCAGATCAGTTTTTTTTATAAAGAAGGCAGAAGACTCTCTTCAGTCATGTTGCTTTCAGGAACTGCTGGTACATAACTGTGATTCAATGCATGCTATCCGCCATATACATGTGATTGGCAGTGAAGAAACTGATGCCAGTGACTGTTTAAAAAGTTGTTTTGGAAAACAGAACAATAAACTGTGCCAGATTGTGCAGTTCAGCGGTGATACTTTAAGAATGGACTTCTTTCACTAGTCCGAAACTACAATAAGTGCACCGCAGTTTTGACTCGTCATGGCGTCCAGCACACAGGTAAGATGTGAAAGAAATTTGCCCTTTTGAATAGATACTTTGGGACAGTATCACACAGTGGCAATTTTTGATGACAGGGACACAAAAAGGGAAAAGTTAGCCAGCTGACTGGTTAGCTGGATTGCACACTGAGGGGATTAGGCTATTGGAATGATCAAAACACTATATACATAAACAAACAGTCCTAACAGTAGTAATGTACAAAGCTACAGTGGATAGAAAAAGTCTACACAACCTTGTTAAAATGCCAGGTTCCTATGATGTAAAATAATGAGACAAAGATAAATCATGTCAGAACTTTTTCCACCTTTAATCTGAAATCTTTGAGGGGGAAAAATGAAAAATAAAAAAATTCAAATAACCTGGGGGCGGCGCAGTGGTTAGCACTGTCGTCTCATAGCAAGAAGGTCATGATGGGCATGATTCAAACCCCGGTTGCCCCTGCCTTTCTGTGTGGACTTTGCATGTTCTTCCTGTCTGCGTGGGTTCTCTCCAGGTGCTCCAGCTTCCAGCCACCATCCAAAGACATGCAGGCTAGGTTAATTGGTGTCCCTAAATTGTCCTTAATTGTGAGCGTGAGTGGTTGTTCATCTATTTGTGGCCCTGCGATGGACTGGCGACCTGTCCAGGGTGTACCCGATCTTTCACCCAATGTCAGCTGGGATTGGCTCCAGCCCCCCGTGACCCTGTATGCAGGAAAAGCGGTTGACGATGGATGGATGGACAATAACCTGGTTGCATAAGTGTGCACACCCTCTTATAACTGGGGGTGTGGCTGTGTTCAGAATTAACCATCACATTCAAACTCAGGTTAACTAGAAGTCATTACATACCCGCCATCATTTAAAGTGACTCTGATTAATCTCAAATAAAGCTCAGCAGTTTTAGTAGGATTTTCCTGATACTTTGAGCAAAAGCCATAGTACGCAGAGAGCTTTCAAAGCATCAGAGAGATCTCATTGTAGAAAGCCATAAATCAGGAGACGGATACAAAATAATTTCCAAAGCTTTAGATTGACCATGAAACACAGTGAAGACAGTCATCATCAAGTGGAGAAAATATGGCTCAACTGTGACTTTACCAAGAACTGGACGTCCTTCCAAAATGGATGAAAAGACGAAAAGAAAATTGGTCAGGGAGGCTTCCAAGAGGCCTACAGCAACATTAAAGGAAGTGATAAATCTCAACTTGAGTTGGGTCGTGTGAGGGATGTTTGAGCAAGGGTGTAACCGAGCCCTTTTGAAAGTGGTCGTGGAGTTTCCTGAAGCTAGAGAAGTATTTATCACATGAGTGATTGCTGAGACCATGGTAGGAGATATGGCTTGGAGGAGATTCATAGGAATCAGGTCCAATGGGCATGTAATGGGACGGCTATGGGTCAGGAGTTCTGATACTTCGCTCTCTGTGAGAGGGGTAAATGAGGAGAGTGAAGAGCCATTGACCTGAGGAAAGGATGTAACAGGACTGCTACATGGTAGGTTTTTCTGTACCGTGTTTACACAGTTGGAGCTGATCAGGCCAGGAATGGAATGGTTGATTTTGAGTGATTTAGAGATTTGGCTAGTTATAGCCGCCACTTTGGGCCTCGAGTGAGGAAAATGAGAAGTAAGTGGGAGACAGGTGGCGGAGGTTGCGGCGGTGTGAGACAAATCATGCTAGAACAATGGGCTGTTACTGTAGGCATACCGTGAACTGAATGAAATAGTGGTCAGACAAGTGTGGAGGTGTGACTGTTTCCGACAAGAATGAGGTCAAGCTACTTGCCAGCTTTTTGGGTCAGGGGGCTGAGAACCCGTGTTAGATCAAAGGACTGAGTCAAAGACAGGAAGTCAGCTGAGTTTGATTTGTCTGTGTAAATGTTCATGTCATTTACGACAATTAACGGACAGTCATGCTCTGGGATTGAAGACAGCAGTGTGTCTAGCTCGTCCACAAAGTTACCCTTGTCCTGGTGGACGGTATATGACAATCATAGAGACCTCTACCTGACCGGACACCAAGACAGCATGATATTCAAAGATGGCATATTGATTCAGGGGTAGCAGTTCCTCCCAGACTGTCAGGTGGTGTGGGTAAAAGAGTAATTGGTGGACAGTGCAGCGGGTTTTCTTGTTTGATCCAGGTCTCAGTGAGCATCAGAATCCCAAGAGATAATGTAGTAGCATAAGCAGCTTTGTTGACTGGCCACTGGAAGTTCCATGTAATTAAATAGCATTATTTGGACCTGAAACCAATCTAATACAGAGAGGAATTAAATATAGTATAACTTTATGACACATTTACATGAGCAGCAGGATAGCATTTAAGTCACAGCCTACAGAAGAATTCAGCCTGGCCTGATTGAATTCCCCCTTGCAACCTTACAGTAATTCTAACTCAACAGAGGAGAAATGTGAGAAGAGAATGTCTGTTGCTTTTTACCTGTTAACATTTTGGCTTCTTCACTAGTTGTTAATGTAAGTGTAGTTATAATACAGTAAAAAAAGATATGAGTGCAAAGATTTAAGATTTTGTAATTTCAAGTAATGCATAACTTGAGACACTGTCTCAATCCTGGTGACGTTCCTGGAGAGACACACTGCAGCTTAACATTAACCTCCCATTACTCTATATGATAACTTCAGACTTTCAAAGGAGAGAAAACAAGTTTACCTGACTGCTGCTATTCACTCTCATTGAGCTTTTCTCTTCTCATGCCCAGAAAGAGTCCGTCTTCATTCTCTCATCACAGTTGTAAACATTGACACTCACTTTCTTCCATGCATTACTTCTGTGCTTACGGCCCTTCATTGGCTTCTGATTGGTTTTGGAGTGCATTTTAAAATTGTATTCTTTACTTACAGAGCCTTGCATGGTCAAGCTCCCTGTTACATCCAGGATCAAGTTTACTTACTTACTTTGACATGAAAGTGAGGTAGAGCTCTGCCTGATATACGAGTACATACACATGTAGTAAACGTATAGGCAGGCATGTCGAGTAATGGATTACTTGTAACAGCATTACATAATTAGGATGCAAAAAAGTTACTGTATACTGTTACAGTAGGCTACAGAAGAAAAAAAACTTAATCTTATTACAGGTGCATTTTGTGATTACTTAAGGTTTCTATGAACCGGAGAGCAGAGTGCTATTTGCTTCCATAGCCTATATGTGAGTGTTTCATGTAAAAAGACGTTTAATAGCCAGTTAGTTGAATGTGCGTTACGCCCCCACCCTGCAGACTCTGTATGGACTGGTTCCAGCTTCAACTGAGTGAACAACACAGTCGGACTGGGACTGAACACAGCCTCAAAGACAGACAGAGGCCAGTTTGAACTCTGGAAACATAGTACCAAGATGGTTTTCTTGCTGGGTTTGGCTCTTGACACCTCTGGACTGCTTACTGCATGCCTAAGCAAAATAATAAGCAGTTTGCTGTACTTTTACATCAAGTGAAGCTAGCTGCCCATTAGCTAACTCTGTAAATCACAGAGTTGAGGTAGAGCAGCCGGGGGACATCAGAGAGAAAATCAAATATGATCCAGTTTCAGCAAAATCAGTGAATACTGTTGTTTGTACTGTAATCAGTGGGGCCTGGTCGGCCCTGGCTGGCGACAAGAAACACTATTCTTTAAGATAAAAAAAATGAGCTTTTGATTGGAAGCTAAATTAATAAAGGGCAGGATGATTCATGAACATTTAAAAAAACTTTTTCAGGAAATGACAAACTCTAAAAGTCGCTTTGGATAAAAGTGTCTGCCAAATGAGTAAATGTAAAATATGATCAAGAATACATATAAAACATATCATGATGATATCATATCATCATAACATATCATATATAAACATTTAACATGATAACATCCCTTTATTTGAATATTTTGACTTTAAGTAATTCAAAAGTAACTAAAATTAATAAGGTTACATTATTTTTGCATTGTTGTACTTATAATAGGATTACGTTACTGATAATATTTAAAAAAGTGAGACAGGCTGAGTTAAATCAGATGCTTTGATCACAGGTCTAGTTGTACAAAAATATTTCAAAACTAATCAGAGTTTAAATCACACAAGGCCACATCCTTTTGATATCATCAGCTTAAAGCATACATGCAGACATGACATGTTTTATATTTGGCTTCATCAAATTCCAAGGCAAAACAATACAATCATTAACTGTGATCCAAGACACTGAGACTTCTTCCCACCTGGTTTCAGCATGTTTGGTTTTTGCTCTGTCTGCTGACATTTCAGACATCAGAGGCTGTTTTTCTGTTTAAAGCTGGTTAATCTGTTCATGAAGCTCCCTGTGATCCATCAGTGAGGCTGCAAGCAACCAGCTGCATTTACTGTCCTTACTGTAACAAAGTACTTTTACAGTCTGCTCTCTCGTTGTTTTTAAAATATCTGATATTTTACTTGTACCTCAGTATTTTTATCTGCTGCAGCTGCTGTGGAGTTTATATTGTCTCTAGATCTCTGTGCTGCCTTATTGATGCTTTATTCTGCTGTTTAAGTAGCAGCTTATTAAATGTAGCTTAATGAAGCCTGTTGCACCTGCTGCAGTGTCCGCAGCTCTTTTTACTGATTATATTATTTTACACAGTCCGCTGGATTTTGGACTCGCGCTGCCGTTGTCGTGGGTTCCAGTACCTTGTTGACTGGGAAGGCTATGGCGCTGAGGAGCGGAGCTGGGTTCCCCGCTGGCAGATACTGGATGATCAGCCATCCCTACCTCTTAAGGAGAAACCAGACATCCATTCTGTTAAGTCGCGTACCGTAGGTCTTACCTTATCATCTAGCCTTAAGCCTGTTAATCTAGCAACCAGTTTGCTTTTACTAACTTCTCTCTGCCTGTCTCCAGATCTCCTGCTCTACCTGCCAATTCCAAGTCCCTCAGAGATCCCAACCTTCCAGCCACACCAGCCAGCCAGCCCTCACACACCACTACTTGGAAAGAGACTCCCTGCCACCTCACCCTTCCTAGGTCGCTCACCCTGCCTCAGTCAATAAAGTGTTTAACTGCTGCTTTGTCTCCGTGTCTGCATCTGGGTTCTAGCATAACTCCTGACAGCTACAGAGGAAGGTGGTTGGATATTTATAACTGATAATTAGAGGGATGACGCTGCAGAGTGCGTCTATAGAAAACAAATGTTCCACAGTGAACACTAACATGTTAATGCACTTTATTTTGGAGCCTGAAAGTGGTCTTTAATTTAAGAGTTAAATCATCTGATATAATTTACTGAGAGCACATTTTGACTGATATGTTTTACTTGTAACTAAGTGCAGTTTAAGTATTTTAAGTAACTTTACTTTTGCTTAAGTACATTATTGTAGTACTTTTTCATCCCAGGCCAAAGGTGGAAATTTGAATTGCATTTTGTCTGACCCGTCCCTGGGGACAATTTGTCATGAGAGACCCCGCAAGGAGCTGAGAGGCTAAATAACTACTAGGATCGGGTACACAAACCCCTTCACCACGATAAGGTAGCAATCCATGAAGGGGAAAAATATTTGTTACACTGATGAATCAGACCATCATCATGGACAGCTTCAATGACCAGATTTACATGAACATATTAAAATATAATAAATGAGGGAAAAGAGATCAGATGAGCTGATCATTCACTGCTTCATCAGCAGCAGGTTTTGGTTTCTTGTCATATGTCTTTTATAGTTCCAGAAAACAGCCACTTCAACAGCAGCTAAACAAAGCAGAACAAAACCACTGCTTCCAGTCCGTAGTAAAGTCCGTAGTTTCCCTCCACGACGTCTCCGCTGTTGGAACCTGAAGGTCAAAGTGCATATTAGTCAGGAAATGAGTGAACAGTGGAACAGCCTCCATTTACTCTTCTATATCTTCTATATTCCTCATGTTTGACTCTCAGAATCAACATGGAATAAACTGCAGCTACAACATGGCACACAGACACACTGACCTCCACAAACTCACCTGAAACCTCCAGCTGGATGATGCTGATTGGTGGCATCTCAATGTTGATTCTCTGTCTTGATCCACCTGCTGCAACTCGACACTCGTATGTTCCAATGTCGTTGCTGTTCACGTTCTTCAAAACTAAAGACACGTCTCCGTCCTTCAGCTCTCTGTCCACCAGCTGCACCCGGTCCTTAAAGGATGGATGCTGGAGGGCTGGAACTGATTGTCCATCTCTGTAAAAGAGGACGGTGTCTGGATCCAGCTCAGGTCTGGTCCACTCTACAGCTCTGATGGAGGCTTCACCAGCCTGACATGGCAGAGTGACATCATCTCCAAGTTTCACTTGGACCACATCAGGATCTAAAAACAATAAAAACATCCAGAGAGAAAAAGTAATTACATTTCAAAAGGCCTCCACAGGACGATACAGTGAGAACCATCTTTGTTTAAACAGAAGGCCTCTTCACACCTGAGATCATGGGAACATTCAATAATTAGTCACAGCTGTGGAGACGTTACAGGATTTATTATTATTATTATTATTATTATTGTTCAACTCCAGACTGCGCAGAACTCAGCTGCCAGGCTTTTAAGCAAAAAAAAGAAATACAATCACGTCAACCCTGTTTAGCTTCCTTACATGGGCTCCCAGTATGTTTTAGAATAGAATATAACAGTATTTTATTGATCACTTTTAAAGCTCTTTATGGCCTTTCTCCCTGTTACATCTCTGACTTTTTAGTGCCACACGCACCAGCACGTACCTTGAGATCCTTGGGCAGAGGTCTGTTTCTGAGTCAACTAAGAGCCAAACGAAGGGGATAAAGGGTTTGCAGTTAGGGCGCCAAGACTCTGGAACTGCCTGCCCAAGAATATCATGGCAGCTATGTCAGAGAACTCTTTCAAGCATTTAACACAGGGTGAAAAGAGATTGCTGCAGCAATCTGCAATATGAAAAAATAATGGTGTTTTTTGAAAATTAAACCATGTAAACCTTTTATGGTACAACACCTAAATTGGATTTTGAACCTGAAAATGAGCAGAGCACCACCTCTTTAAAACATCTCCAGTAGTAAAATACAGTGTACACATTAATGCAGTAGGAAGTTATTCAAGAAACCTCAGATAGTGACAGGAACATTTTACTGCATTTTGAGTACTTACTCATATAATACTTTTACCTTACTATGGTTTAGAAAGCAGAACTTTTACATATAGCAGGGTATTTTGTATTAAAGTAATGGACCTTAAAAATACTTCTTCCACCTGTGGTTAGTACACCCGTGACTTAACTGTGTTACCATATATGTGTATGTATATATGTGTACAAAAAATTGTAGGATACATATTGCTTTATTTTATTTATTTATTTTATATTTTATTATAATTTAATGTACATTTAATCACCTGTTAAGTTCTGTGTGTGTAACATGGAGGGAGTACAAACTTTCTTTTTGTTATATAATATTATGTTGCATAATGAGATATAAACAACCTTGATATCTTAATATCGTGAATTTCCTTTATGAATGATAAAGTGCTGAAATCCTTCTGTATGTTTGTTCTAGATTCTAATTTTTAACCTTAGTAAGAATGCATAACCAGCTGCATGTGTCTTTCATGTTCTTATATCCTGGTGGGGACCTTAAACTGGAGGTGCACTATCAATGGATACTGTCAGCGCAACTGCAGAGATTGGATTCAGGTTATAATTAGGTAAAGGACAGACATGCAGGGTAAAGGAATGGAAAATGCATTATGTCAATGAGATGTCCCCAGAGGAACAAAAAAATGTTTGTGTGTGTGTCTGTGTGTGTCTAGCTCAGTGAGTCTTTATTTCACTTTCTGTGGTGACTTTAGTCAGCCATGTAACTTAAATTACCTCAGGTTGCAGTTCCTAGTACTTACTGAAAGGTTGTGTGTTGTATTTTCTGCCACAGAAAGTAAAGTCCCTGTGTAATGTTAATACAGCGTCTCGTCTTCACAGCAGAGATGATCCAGACGGTGAAAAGTTAACTCAGATAGCAGATACAAAGGCTAAACTCATTTTAGTAGACTAAAGCGGTAGGCTAAGGATAATTTATATGTGTCAGAGCTGAAAGCCGCTGTAGGGAAATGAAAGTCATCAGATGATTGATCATGTGATCATATAACCCCCCAGCAGCGACCCATGGAAACACTAAAAATCGACCATGACGATATGATCTAATATTGAAACTTTTTCGACATGTCGCCAAGCCTTATTACAAAGATATTCTAGGACATTTCTAGGACATTCTAGATTTTCTAGGACAAGATGATATTATTTTATAACACTGATTAAAAATATTTCCTGCCTATGTTACATGAATCTTTGCACAATAAAAGCTCGTCTTTACCAGAAGCTGCTGGAGACAGAAGGACCAACAGGAACACAAACTTCTCCATGAGAGAGGAGGTAATGTCTGTCTGTTGCCGTAGTTGTGCAACACTGTCAGGAAATAGTTGTTAGACAGGACTTCACAGGAAAAGAAAGAACTGAAACTGCACAACTATGCTGCATGTCAGCGCCCTCTGTTGCTGAGAGCCAGACAAGCTTGTGTGAGTGCTCCTTGTGGCCAGGCCACTAGAATTAAACTATCCGACAACGCCACCTGGGGACTTCCACCCCAGGATATGTTTCTCTACTTGTTTCTCTATATGTTTCTTGACTAAACCTTTACAACAAGGCAACACAGGTAAGTAAGACAGAGACGTGGCTCCAAAATAATAATATTTATTAATAAACATTAACTGGAAGTGCCAGGAAAGGAAAGTTGTGAATACTACAAATAATAATCAAATTGAAATGGAAAATGAATTTATTACAATTTAAACAGGTTTTATTTTTAACAAAACACACTCCCAGTTATTAAATTAAACACAAGCAAAATGGGCCAGGGCCAGCTAAGGGAGGCAGTCTAACTAAGGGTGTGCTCCAGGGGTGCACCACTTACCCACCGCATGTGCTCACTGCAAATGATATCACTGCAACCAGTTCACAGCAAATTGTGCCACTATCAAATCGTGCCCCAGTGCAGTTATCACTACAATCCGTGAGGGGAACCCACACTAGCGTGCCTAGCCTCCACCAAACGCCGACCACTAGCACCACTGAAAAGAACAAACAAAGCAACACGTTGAATAAAACACAATAAAACCAGTTGGTTGTAGCTAAAAATGTACAATTAGTCCGCTAGGGAAATGCCAGTGAAGGGCACTAAAACCAGAGTGTGTCAGCAGAACATGTTAAAAATCTTAATTTCATCCAGGCAAAAACAGCAGCTGACCACCTACAATTAAAAACACATACATATTAACAAAAATCTATAAAAGTGATCAGCTACTTTAGGTATCCCTCCACGTATGGTCCCTTAGGCTTCTCGTACCTTACAGAGGGTGCTTTGAGGAACAGTACTTCATGCCACTCCAGACAGGGAACCAGGAAATCACCCCACTGCCAAACAGGCCGGCCGTAAACTGCTGTAAAACACACCTTAGTCACTGGGTAAAGACAATGCAACATAAGGCAAGGTTTTTATACTTGCTCACCTACCTAGACAGCTACAGGTCCATGTGGCAACAGACAGGCAGGGAAGAAGCAAAGAGGTAGCCATGATTGTACAGCTGCTTTATATAGAGCTCAGCTAATGAGGGGGGTTTGACCTGGGTGGAGCTAGTTTGATGCCCAAAGGTGTGTTCAAGCGCACTGCACAAAACCCACACCACTACATCCTCATCTGGGGAAATTCCCATTAGAGCTTAGATCGGGCCCAAAAAATCAAACCCGACCCGACCCAAGCCCGTGCACGTTGTGTCCGAGACCGACCATTTTTAAAACATTACGTAGGCGTAGCCTACACAATACAGCGTGCGAGTGGATGAGATGCTGCGCGTGACACGTGACGTGCTTGATCAACGGCCCGACCCGACCCGACCCGACCCGAACATAGTGGCGGGAAATATCGGCCCGGCCCGCGGGTCGGGTCAGGCTCGGACTCGGGCAGAGAATCTAAGCTCTAATTCCCATTGGAGGATCTATTCTTTGACTGATGTCTTTTGGACAAAAAGTTGGCCTATTTGAGAAAAGCGTGGGAAAAACCTACCTCCTCCGCTTGGAGGATCACAGATGTTAACAGGGCGCGCATACCTTGAGTTCAAAATTGACTTTAAAATGATCATTTGTGAGATGTCAATTTTTTTAACAGAAGAGGATATTATTGAAAACTATAAGAAAGGTAACATGTATAAGAAAGAAACTTTTTCATCAATGGCCCCATCTCCGGAGCCAGGTGGGACCAACCTTCTGCAGAGAGCGCAGTGTTCCTCATCTTGCTCAGTTGAAGGTGGTGGCAGTTTCTTCTGCCTTTTGGCCTCCTGTGCTTGTCTTTTTTCTTCCTTCTTCTTTGCCATATCTTCCTTGTGCATATTTTTTTCTGCCTCAAGCTTGCTCCTGCTCTCACTTCCTCATTTCCAGCACCTCCTTTGTGTACTGCTTTTTTTGCCTGACATTTTCTCACTTTCCCTTGTTTTGCTTTTCTTATTTTCCTTTGAAATGAACATGCTGTATATTATGTTACACCTAAAACTGAATAAAAATGATTTATAATAACTTGATGTTCATGACATTTTTTAAATAACGTTAACGTTATGTGTGAAGATCCTATCATTGATTAGTATCGTAAACATAACATTAGTTTTTATGAAAAGTTGGCTATGAAATAACATCACAATTAATTCAGTTATAGTTCATTTAAGAATGACAATTTTAAATGTTAAAATATTATAAATATAATCATCACTGCAGTGCAGGCACATGCAACAGAGTCAGTGTTGACAGACGTGTTGCATCTCTGCTGGCTGTTTGAATGAGAGACTGGCGCCAAGCGGCCATTGTCTGGAATTGACGTCTAAAAATTCCGATTTCAAAGCAGTTATTGAACAAAAGGTAATATATTTATTGACTAGTGATAACATAATAATCATTCCATAAGACTATAGTACTGTGCATTAGAATCAGTAATCCATTTGAAATGTACATTTTCACCGCTGTAGTTGTCTCCCCACCTACAGCTAATGTCTGGGTTGTAGTTTGTTCACCCTCCATTTGCAGGTACAGTGGGCGCACCTAGCAAACTTACTGAAATCTCTCTGGAACAAACGGTGGGGGATTCTCTTTCTTGGTCAGGGATATAAGACGGAGAAATGATGATGACGCAAATATATAGTTTATGTATTACCTGGAAGTATTTATTCAGCTATCGGCAGGAAAATATCGTCTATCTTAAAGTTATTAAGCATTTAACAGAACAAAACCAGATGGGTCACGTTTCAACAGGTCATATCACCTCAGAAGCTGACTTTGCTGGTAGGTTATGTGTTTTAGTTAAACCTATAGAGATGCCCTGTTCTATCATTATAAATCAAATCTGTCAGGTAGGGATTGTGTAGTAGCTGTTTTGAAGGACTGATTGTTGAGCAGCATCATGGAGCCTCCTCCAAAGCTGCCAGTGACAGCTTCAAACTCTGGCAGATTGTTTTGAATTACAAGATCCTCCACATCTAATAGCACAAGTCAGTAATTTCCGTTCAGTCAATTTATTTATAGTTTTTTATTATTTCATGGCAGGTCCGTCAGCCTCCACCTCCATCATTGGTATCATCCAAAAAGCTGACATGTCAACTTACTTACATTACTTGGATTCCGTGTTAATCTCCCTCATAGGTCTACCTGTGCCTACTGAAGTGGAGAGCAGTACCGTCATGCTTACTGCCACACCTGTCTCTCCAGTTTCTCCTCCTCCAGTGGATCCAGCTGACTGGTCATCTGTCCTTAATGACCAGTTACACGTTGATGTGGTGAGCAGTAAAACCATCACAGGTTGACAGACACATTTTGACTTTTCCAAAAAGACACTCAGACAGTAAAAGTCTTTTCTATCAACACATGTTTAGATGACTCATAAAGAAGCTGGTTTGAGAAAAGTGATGCTATCAACTGCTTTGTAGTTTTTGTATCTTAAGCTCCTTGTCTGGCTGTTAATAAAGATTTAAGCTTTGGTCATAATAACTTTATCAGTCTTTTTATTCCGAACTAAGTTTATCAGTGTCTAATGGGTTTGCACTGCCATGAAGCTCAGTAGCTCTGGTGGTATCATATGTTTCCTGTCTGACATCAAACATAGTAGACTTAATAGAATATAGTCTAGTTATTGTTTTTAATCAGAATCGGCTTTATTGTCAAACAGGTTCAAGAAATTTCATTTTGTGTTTTTGTACTAAACAAACATGGCAGGTTTAAGAATATAAGAAAGATGTCTATCCACTCTAGTAACTATCCACTGATAGTTAAATCAATCCTTGGGTCAGGAGCTGGGAAAATTGATTATTCAACACATGATTATATTTCTGCATCATATCAATTCTAAGAAAGCATATAGAGGGCTTGGGACAAAGCATTAGTTAAACATAAGTTTAGAGTTCTCTGACCTTGGTATGAAGAGGTCCTGAAAGCCAGCTGCCCCCCCCCCCTTTCATTCAGGGAGAGACAAATACAGATTCTGGATTCTTCCTTTTTGGCATAAAATATTTAAACCAACACTGGCTGGTTCACTACAAAAGTAACTAGTTACGTGACTCGTTACATTACTATATTACTTTCACTACCTCCAAATTAAGCCGTCTCTCTCAACTTTTTAAACCTATATCAAATTCCCAACAGCAACTTGCTGCTGTCATGTAACGTTGCTTAACGCCACTCTCTCCCGATGAGTCAAAGTATCAGTGGCAGTAGCTGCAAGTTTCACGTTGCTGTGTTGCTTCAGCAGATGCTTCAGTAAATTACATGTAGAATTCTTTGTGGTTGAAAGCTTTTTGCTGGTCGCACAAAGTTTACAAGGGACAACAATGTTCTTTACATCATGTTGATACTTTCAGCAGTGGTAAATTCTTGTTCTCCATTTTTCCTTTAGTTTTTGGCTAACAGCTGACTTGAACAGCATAACTGTTACTGCCCAACACTGGCCTTCAAGATTTTATTTTATAATTTTTTATCTGTTTCTATTTTCCCGTCAAATCACACAATGTCCTTTAGTATTTTTTGCATGTATTTCCTGTCCTGACAGTGGAGTCTGCAGCCAGACACTTGATTTTTATAGGTGAGTCTTTTCCAGGAATAAGATAAGATAAGATCAGCCTTTATTTCTCTCAGGGGTGAGAAATTTCAACAACAACCTGAATGTGAGATGTTTTAGCTAAAATAACCTGTTGGAACTTATCTGAAGTTTCTTGTGTGCGTGCAGATGGACAGATGCAGTCAAACAGTTTGTCTCAGGACGCAGGATATGGGGTGCCAAATGTAAAATTTCAGATAAAATTCTATAGCTGATATATTTTGATTATTTAGCTCTCTTTTCTCACATTTAGCTCACTTTTCTCACATTTAAGACAGAAATTCATGATATACAAGATCTTGTCAACAATATGTTTATAAAGTAAAATAAATGGTTAAATGTTAAATCTAAATGTTAAA
This sequence comes from Lepomis macrochirus, assembly GCA_024633595.2. Classification (NCBI taxonomy): domain Eukaryota; kingdom Metazoa; phylum Chordata; class Actinopteri; order Centrarchiformes; family Centrarchidae; genus Lepomis; species Lepomis macrochirus. Next base: position 32,178,048 of record JALXJV020000002.1, on the reverse strand, counting down.
TGTTAAATCTAAATGTTAAATGTTAAATCTAAATGTTAAATGTTAAATCTAAATGTTAAATCTATATCTAAATGTTAAATCTATATCTAAATGCTAAATCTATATCTAAATGCTAAATCTATATCTAAATGTTAAATTTATATCTAAATGCTAAATCTATATCTAAATGCTAAATGTTAAATCTAAATGTTAAATGTTAAATCTAAATGTTAAATCTATATCTAAATGTTAAATCTATATCTAAATGTTAAATCTAAATATAAATGTTAAATCTATATCTAAATGTTAAATTTATATCTAAATGCTAAATCTATATCTAAATGTTAAATGTTAAATCTAAATGTTAAATCTATATCTAAATGTTAAATCCAAATCTAAATGCTAAATCTATATCTAAATGTTAAATCCATATCTAAATGTTAAATCCATATCTAAATGCTAAATCTATATCTAAATGCTAAATGTTAAATCTAAATATTAAATCTATATCTAAATGTTAAATCTATATCTAAATGTTAAATGTTAAATCTAAATGTTAAATCTATATCTAAATGTTAAATGTTAAATCTAAATGTTAAATCTAAATCTAAATGTTAAATGTTAAATCTAAATGTTTCGAAAATATGCAAATTGACTACGCCCCCTATCGGGTTCTCACCCACACCACTGACCTTGGATCAGCCATGAGAACAGGGGACACTGTAAATATGCCGCACTGAGAAACAGTTTAATCCAGTAGATGGCGGTAATGCAACATTTCCTAATGCCAACCACCATAACAACCGCCACTCCCCCCTTCCCCAAAGAAGAAAACGAAGATGATGGTGATGCCAGAGGAAAATGTCTGACGTTACTCCACTATTAGGAGAGATTGAGCGGGCGGTTGCGGCAGGTGTGCGGACTGCCCTCCAGGGTGTAGTTCCACCGGTAACGTTGCCAGCCATACCATTAACGGTAAGTTCGGGTTTCATTTTAACTTATTAATGCATGCTGGACGGAGTTACTTTTAGCTAATGTACCTAGCCAGGTAACGTGTGAGTCAAATGCAAGCTAGCGTCAAGGTCTTCGTGATGCACTTCTGTTGCTGTGATTCAGAGGTAACGTTAAAGTAACCTTCAAAGTTACCCATAAGCTGGTTAGCTACAAAACTATCAAGTGTATGAAGCCTAGTATTTTGTGCTGTGGTTAATATGTGGGTAACGTTCCTGGAGAGCTAACGTTAGCTCGTTCGCTTGCTCGCTAACGTTACATTAAGTTGCTGGGGCTTTGCCGCCGTATCTGACATTATACGGGCTCATGTTTCAGGCGACCACACCACAGAGTAACCTCAACCCACTGGCACCTCCAGCTCTGCCCACATACACATCACTGAGACCAGTAAGTGAAGTTGTGATGTTTAGGAAGTTAACATTTATGCTGTCCTAAGTTAACTCGAGAGTTCTTGTTCTGCTGTTGGCCATCTTGATCTTTCATTGTAACGGTACACCAGTTATTTTTTTATAGTAACGTGTTATTGCTTATGTTGTGACGCAGTAATATCATGTAACGTTAATAATATTTCGCTATGTTACAGTCTCAGTAGTGAGCTGGTATCAACGTCTTTAACCCGAAATTAAGTGGTGGTGGTGGGGGTCCTTACATGCTTGCTAATAACATTTTTAAGCTGGGTCTCTGACATTGACAGTGTTGTGCTGGATTTGTGCAGGTGTTCATGAGGGATAGGGAAGAGAGAGAGAGGGGCGGGTGAGTGAGAAATGTGCTCTGCAATCAAATACGATTTTAAATAGGCCTAATAAAAAAAGAAAATCAGTCTGTGGCAGTCAGCGTTGATATTGTGGCCCCCGCAAATAAATGAGCATATGGGAAACACTGTGTCTATGAGGGACAGGGGCCTTGTTTTTGAGGCCGGGCATTAGCATTATGTCATCTGCTATAGCTAATGTAGTTATTTAGTTATTTGCCTAGACTTTATGAAAGAATCACTGATAGAACAATGTCTGTTATTATTGAATTTCAACATTGGCCAAAATGGGAATTTGTGAATTGGAATCTTAAATGTAACTTGGCTGGCATATAATGATTGAATCATGTGAATGGCAAAATGATTGGAGTGCCTTCACAACACTAAATGTCAGCCTATATGCAGTTCTTTACAGCTTCTCTGTCACACGGTCAGTATGTGGCTCATTTAGAAAAATCTCTATTTTGTTTTTTTCTTTTCAATAGGTTCCTCTGCCATCAATCCCTCGTGCGTAGTGGCTCGATCAGGATACTTGAACCGAAGACATATCAAAACATACACCAAGGAAGTTGTGTGTTTGCCTTTTCACCGGAGGAAACAGTATTCATTATACCTAGAGGAGAAACTCGGACTAGGTTAGCTCAGGCTGGCCTAGTTGGAAAAATTTCATTTTCCACAGATTGGTCTGAAGACCAACTAAGAACTGAAATAACAGCAATCTTTAAAGGAGCATTTGGGTTATCAGAGCACCAGTCATTTCCATTTAAGTTTTGAGCACCATCAAGGGGTGTAAAAACTTATGAAACCAAAGGTCACCTCCAATTTTCCATGGGGTGGTAAAGAAGTTGCCTCCGTATGTTCCAGCACTTGTCTGTACATCATGGCTGAAATGGAAATTCCAGCACAGGTGAGGTTATTGCATTACATTGTTCAGTTGATTCAGATTTGGTGAGACTGGCGTTCTAGTCTAAATAGTTGACTGCCCGTCTATTAAACTAAAATCCTACAGTAGTCCACAGCTTTTCAGCTCCTATATTTCCTCAGACCTTAGGCAGCATCTCCTAGACCCACGATCTACCACTGCACACGGGACAGCACATATATAACATGATGATCCAGTGACAAGTTAACCTGTTTGCAATCACGGATACACCCCCCAAACCCTCGTCCACCACAGTCCGCTACTCCCTTCTGCTAGCTAGATGCCCCACACTGAGAAAATGTGTGATTTGTCAGTCAGATAAAATTATGTGTCATATTGTAAAATATTTTGCTTTGTAATTTGCTGTTTAAGTTGCCTGCTTAACATAAGAGTTCACATCTTTCTTTTATGCAGAATGGATGTGTGGAACTTTCTGATGACAGTGATTTTGAAAGCCCGGTTGTGCAACGAAGAAGAGGTGGGTAAAAACAACACACATGACGCACCACATCTTTGTGAAAATAAATAACACCATAGCAGCCTTTTGAGGATAACTTCTGATCTACATTTTTGTTTAAATTGGTGATTTCTTGTTTATGGTTAATATTTAGAATTACTGAATACATTTTTTCATATAGTCTGCCAGAGAGATGCACCGTCCACATCCCAGAGAGAACACTGTGAGAGGCAAGAGGGTTTTGAAACCAGTGCTCCGTCTGACAATGTGATGGAATTACAAGGACAGCAAGGGCCACATGATGCAGTTCGCTTTGCAGATTTCATGTACAATTATTTGTTATGGTTTTCCTAACATTTACATTACATTTTGTGTTGATTAATTTTGTTAGGGAATTAATCTTTTATCCTCTTGTGTCTATTATCTAGTCCTATTGATATTGAAGAAGATGAAGCTATTCAGGAGGCCATCAGACGCAGTATTATGGAAGAGTCTGTGGAGTCCTTACGTGATTCAAGGTATTTTTAACTAGTAGTGTTGCACCATTCGCACAAAGACTATATCAGTGTGGCCTGTGTTGTATAGTTATGATCTACTTTTTTTTTAAAGGTTTTCAAAAACTTTGAGCAAAGAGGAAATTACTGGAATTGTAAAAGCACACAGTGAGAAGGTTGTCACAACAGCATACAGACCCATCTACATCAGCCGAGCAAATGTGTGGACAACTGCCCTTCGACAGTTTAGTAGACGCAGATTCGCTGAGAGTACCGATGTGCTGTATGTCACCTTTGCTAGTGATGAAGACACCAATGAAGATGCAGAAGACCTCGGAGGGCCCAGGCGAGAATTCTTCCGTCTACTTGTAAAAGCTATCTACAGAGAGAGTGGAGGATTTGAAGGTAATCTTTTTTGCATAAATGTTTGGTACTAGGGCTGTCCCCGACTAACAATTTACATAGTCGAATCAGAATCGCCAAGTCCTGCCTGTAGTCGAATCATGTGGCAGCTGACTACTTAACGACGAGGGAGGGTTTACACACGGTAGCTCCGCTTTAATCTTGAGAAGCTGCAGAGCTGCAGTCTCTATTCATTCAACTTACACTGTAAATTTCCAGCTAAACTGGGGCTTTTGAAGACCCTTTTCTCTCTTTCTCGCCTGTCATTCACTGGTCTTGTGCAGAGTTTTATGTGCATTCAGTGCTGCCGACAACTGCATGCACGCTTCAAGTAGCCAGTTATTTAAAAATGATAAATTATTCTTTGTGTAGCTCTTTAACATTGTCAAATTATCCGAAAGTCCCGCGAGGTGCTGAACAACTTGGCACTACACCAGTGAAGCCAGGGCTCGCTCTCATCAGCAAGTGTTCCTCTTGCACCACACACACACTATGACTACACATGCGCCGACAAACCAGGGTTAGGGTTACTATTTTGGATTTATTTATGCACTTTAAAAACATTTATTGAAAGTTTTATTTTTACATGTTTATTTACAGCATTAAACGTTGAAATATTTATTGTGATAGGCTGTATATTAACTTATTGAGAGAAAACTGGTAGTTCTGTGTAAAATCAGACATTGAGCACCCACCAAAATGGCATGATCCTTGTTTCACTGTGAAGCATCGACTGTGAGATTGACAGTCGAATCAGGCTCTGCCCATCGAATCTTCAACTATTGGGGGTCAGCCCTATTTTGTACTAAATGTTAATTTACTACTGTACTGTTAAAATGCTTTGTCTTAAATAATGGGTAAATTGCCCCCTAAAATTTGGAACACAAATACATAAGTAACTAATTTGATAAGTCTCAGATATTACATTTTGGTGTAATGATGTATGTATGTATGTATGCTGTATGATTATTTTTGTACAAGCAGAATATTTTTTTTGTTTGCTTTTTTCCTTTTCCCCCTAGAGTCTCCAAATGGATTCATTCCAAGAATGAACATTTCTCATGTACAGAATGGAGTGTACCACACTATTGGACAAATGATGTCTACCATCATAGTCCAGGGTGGTGAGCCTCCAGCCCTACTTTCTCCTCTTGTAGTGGACTACCTTCTCACAGGACACATCTTTCAGGTGAATGTCACTCCAGATGATGTAGCTGACAGGGAACTGAGAGAAGCCCTGAAGAAGGTATGATATGAACAGATTTTTTTGGCTTCAGCCCCAATTTCTGAGGCATTTAATTTAACTATAGTTATGCTTATGTTTCCATTATGCACCTTGAGGTTGATGAAGCAGCAACCAAGGATGAGCTGGAGAAAGCAGTGGAATGCTGTGACCCATGGCATGATACTCAAATCGAAGGTCTCCCAAACCCTGTCAGCATGGACAACAAAGATGAATTTGTACAGAAAGCAATACTGTACCATGTCCTCATTCAACTACAGAGCTGCTATGATCAGTTAGTCGAGGGTTTGAAGCACTATGGGGTAGGTTTAGACTTAAATGTAACTGGTATGGGATGCAAAATCCAGCCGATGTGCCCTTAAGGAAGACATTCAACCCCAAATTGCTCTCCCCTGTTCCAAGAGATTAAATATATTCAAATGTAACAACAATAATATATTTGAAGTTTTCATGCACTATTTTTTTCAATTTATAGGTCAATCTTTGTTAGATACTGGTACTCTAAATATATAGGAAGAAAATCTAATCTTAAGCTTATAGTTTTTGTTTTCACAGGTTCTGCCACTCTTGAAAGAAAACCCTGGCATTAGGGTTCTTCTTGAGATGCCTGAAGTGCCCGGTGATGTCACAGCAGATGTTGTGGCTACACTCTTGAAACCGAACTACTCTGTTCTGGGAAGCAACAGAAGACCAAGAGAAGAGTTAATGGTGGTTAAGATCAGAGAGTTTCTCCACTGTGTGCAAGGTAATCGGGTGTGTTGACTAAATATGTTTTTTTCTGACATGCTCTACATTTGCTTGATGAAAACTTACTACACATTAATAGACTAGGACAATGTGTGAAAAACGTTTTTGGGTTTTCTGGTTTCTAAGACGGACATGTCAGTGTATTGTGGTTCGGATATTGCCCATTGCTTAGCAGACCATACAGTTCGAATCATCAAACCCTTAGGCTCGTTTGAGATAAGCTAGGCCAGAGTAGAATCAATACCTGACAATTGACGCACAGGTTAGATGGGTGTCCCACTTGCTGTAGCGTCATGCATATAAATACATAAAAATATGAGATGATTGGCTCAGGTGTTAGTGTTTTATAGACACTCTATAAATCAAAAGTTGACATTAAATAATTTAGATGATATTCAACCAGAGAGAGAAAACATTCAGCCACTAAACATTAGAATGCCAATACCCTACAAAATAAACATTACATTTTAATTCTTCTAAGGATTATGGACTGAATTTAAAGTCAGCTTTTGGTAATAAGTGTGACATTAAGATTCTCCTCTGTACAGGTGTGATGCCCTGACAATCTGTATATATGATAGATTTTTCCAGGACAGGTTTGGGAACAAGTGATGTAGAGAATAACTTGACTACAGTCATAAATGTTACAATAGGCCTTTGTGTCAAGAGCTCTGTCTTTATTTTATTATTTAAATGTCAATACTATCATTTCACAATCTATAATCTGTGACAAATGTACTTCAAGATATGCAGAGATAAAGCTGTTTAGAAAATAAGTGTGTAATGTCTATTTTTCTTTTATCTACCTTTTTAACCCTTTTAGAGAAAGACCTTGTGGAACGTCTGGATGCCAGGAACCTAACTGAGGCAGAAAGAGCATTTATCCTGACATTGACTCCTGGACACATCCTAGCTTTTGCAACAGGAAGCAGCAAAGTTCCAGCGACTGGATTTCTTCCTAGTCCAAAACTGACTTTTGTCCATGATGACACAAAACATCTTCCCATTGCTCACACATGCTCAAATGAGCTTCAGATCTTTGTAAACAGTAAGAACCTCGCAGATGATGACAAATTTGATTACCATTTTCTGGTGGCTCTCATGAATGGAGCCATTTTTAGCGCAGTGTAGTCTACAGAAGAAACCTAATTGCAGAGCAGTACACCAAAAAAAATCCAAATAAACATGGTAGTGAGTAAATTCGTAAGCTATTACACTACACATTGAACCACCTACGGGTAGGTTTGATCTGAATTTAGTTTTTACTTTTCTGGTAAGACATTTCATGTTGAAACTGTTCAGTATTTGTTAAACCTGTGCACATTGGTAGTGTTTACTTAATCCACACCACTTGTGTTGAGGTTACATTAACATTCTTTAGTATGGGCACAAGAGTTACAGTTACACAATTACAATTTGTGCAATACAAATTCCTGTACTCTGTGATACAATGTTTTTCCCTTGTTACCATCATTTTCAAGAGGGTTAACTGCAACAACAAGTTCTTGTAAGTGCTGCTCGTTAAGTGGGCAAAAGGAGTCATGTGTATGAAGTGTTGATGCTGAATCCACTGTTCTTTCTTCAGTTGCAGCGTCTGGATGATTAAGTAACAGGAGATGTCGGTCTAATGTGAAAAGCTGAACAGGAGTTCTGTTCCCTTCGGAGGAAAGTGAATGATTGTTAAATGCAGCTTGAAACTCATCCAGTGTGCGATTGATCCTTGGAATGTACACATAATGAAGACAAAATAAATCTGTTTCATTTTCTACATCCAAGGTCTCCATTGATTCTAGCTCATAGAAAATGGGTGCAAACACGTCACGGCAGTTTCTGTTCAAGTCCCGATTGAATCGTTCAATACGCTGGTTATGTACAGAATTTCCAGTAAACACAGAACTTTCACCTCTGTGGACTCTCATGTCTTCCCAAATCCGGGTATTTTCTCCTCCATGATCAGTTCTGATGTGAAGAGGTCGGCCATGTTTGCTGCTGGCTGTACTGAAGAGGTCCATAACTGTTTCAGCCCGATTGTTGTTGGAACACTTGAGAAACATTAACATTCTACTGTAACCATCCATTGCGCAATGTACAACTAATTTCCACCTAATAAGTTTGTGATTGCCATCTATATGCCATATATAGTTTGGAAAAGGCACAGTGTATACTCGTCGTCAGTATTGTTGTTGTCCTCCTGGACTCAATACCGCACCATCAACCCTTCTTACAGAGTCTCTGACACGACGCCTCTGCACAACAATGTTTCTGGCACGCAAATGTCCATTAAGCATAACTTCTCCTATATAAGGATGTCCTTCTTTTATCTCTTTTATGGTTGCATCCAATACCTCGCCAGAAATGTTACAGAATTTTGTGTCTCTTATGTTGTATTCCTGCATGAGCTTGTACAACGTGGGTCTGGAGATCTGCAGGACCGAGCTACTTCAGAAAGTGTTGTCCCAAGCAGCAGCAAACCCTCAATGTCCTCTTTTGAAATGACGGTATGCCCATCCTAAAAAAAATAGAAGGGGAAACAGACAGTACATGAAAATAGAATAACTTATTTTGCCATATTAGAAGACAGGCAACTGCAGAACAACTCTTCTCCTGAAACATACCCTCTGAACGACTTCAAAACGACTTGACATGTCTAACTTTAGTCAATTATTTAGCTGGATAAACTGGATGATTGTTTCTTTTTGAGTTAACGTTTCTCGAGTTACAGCATAAATGTTAACTTCCTAAACATCACAACTTCACTTACTGGTCTCAGTGATGTGTATGTGGGCAGAGCTGGAGGTGCCAGTGGGTTGAGGTTACTCTGTGGTGTGGTCGCCTGAAACATGAGCCCGTATAATGTCAGATACGGCGGCAAAGCCCCCGCAACGAGCTAACGTTAGCTCTCCAGGAACGTTACCCACATATTAACCACAGCACAAAATACTAGGCTTCATACACTTGATAGTTTTGTAGCTAACCAGCTTATGGGTAACTTTGAAGGTTACTTTAACGTTACCTCTGAATCACAGCAACAGAAGTGCATCACGAAGACCTTGACGCTAGCTTGCATTTGACTCACACGCTACCTGGCTAGGTACATTAGCTAAAAGTAACTCCGTCCAGCATGCATTAATAAGTTAAAATGAAACCCGAACTTACCGTTAATGGTATGGCTGGCAACGTTACCGGTGGAACTACACCCTGGAGGGCAGTCCGCACACCTGCCGCAACCGCTCACCAATCTCTCCTAATAGTGGAGTAACGTCAGACATTTTCCTCTGGCATCACCATCATCTTCGTTTTCTTCTTTGGGGAGGGGAGTGGCGGTTGTTATGGTGGTTGGCATTAGGAAATGTTGCATCACCGCCATCTACTGGATTAAACTGTTTCTCAGTGCGGCATATTTACAGTGTCCCCTGTTCTCATGGCTGATCCAAGGTCAGTGGTGTGGGTGAGAACCCGATAGGGGGCGTAGTCAATTTGCATATTTTCGAAACATTTAGATTTAACATTTAACATTTAGATTTAGATTTAACATTTAGATTTAACATTTAACATTTAGATATAGATTTAACATTTAGATTTAACATTTAACATTTAGATATAGATTTAACATTTAGATATAGATTTAATATTTAGATTTAACATTTAGCATTTAGATATAGATTTAGCATTTAGATATGGATTTAACATTTAGATATGGATTTAACATTTAGATATAGATTTAGCATTTAGATTTGGATTTAACATTTAGATATAGATTTAACATTTAGATTTAACATTTAACATTTAGATATAGATTTAGCATTTAGATATAAATTTAACATTTAGATATAGATTTAACATTTAGATTTAACATTTAACATTTAGATATAGATTTAACATTTAGATATAGATTTAACATTTAGATTTAACATTTAACATTTAGATTTAACATTTAGCATTTAGATATAGATTTAGCATTTAGATATAAATTTAACATTTAGATATAGATTTAGCATTTAGATATAGATTTAGCATTTAGATATAGATTTAACATTTAGATATAGATTTAACATTTAGATTTAACATTTAACATTTAGATTTAACATTTAACATTTAGATTTAACATTTAACATTTAGATTTAACATTTAACTATTTATTTTACTTTATAGACATATTGTTGACAAGATCTTGTTTATCATGAATTTCTGTCTTAAATGTGAGAAAAGTGAGCTAAATGTGAGAAAAGAGAGCTAAATAATCAAAATGTATTAGCTATAGAATTTTATCTGAAATTTTACATTTGGCGCCCCATAGCAGGACGCTCACTTTGTGTCTTTGTTGCTGATACAGTTCTGTTTTCTTGTGAAGCTCCTGTGCTGCCCCCTGCCGGCTGTCTGACTGCATACACTGTAGATATATTGCTTTCAATGAAAGTGCTTTACAATTTGCATCTAATCACAATTTGCTAAATGTGCATATTTTCATTAGTGATTGGTTCAGCTGCTGCACTGACTGCTGACAGAACAAACAGTAAGCTACTGCAGCATTTCTTCAACAATACTTAATGGTATTCCATTAAGTATCAAAACAAATTTTGATACTTAATGGAATACCTTCCATTAAGTATCAAAATTCCACAAACAAACAAACAAACAAACAAACTAACAAACTAACGAACTTACTGCCACTGCAGCGTGGATACAGAGCACAGTTACAGCAGAAACAGACATTACCTCCTCTCTCATGGATAAGTTTGTGTTCCTGTTGGTCCTTCTGTCTCCAGCAGCTTCTGGTAAAGACGAGCTTTTATTGTGAAAAGATTCATGTAGGCAAGAAAGACTTTTAACCAGTGTTTTAAAGTAATGTTATCTTATCCTAAATAAATCTTTATGTGTTTGTAACAAGGGTGGCTGACATGTCGAATATATTATATATTAGTGTGCGATTTAGCAGAAGATCATATCGTCATGGTCGAGTTTCAGTGTTTCCGCTGGTCACTTCTGAAGGAGAGTGATAAATGGGGAATAGCAGTGAAAAGCTAACTAGTTAATAGAAGCTATGTGTCACTGTGACTGTTTCACTGTGGCATAAAAAAATCCCAAGAGAAAACACGATCAGTCATCTGATCACTTAAATTACTCTACAGTGGCTTCCAGCTCTGAAATGTATTTATGATACCTCCGGTTTCAGGCTATTTTAATGAGTCTATCCTGATTTGAAGCTGCTAAGCTAAGTTATCTTTTCACAATCTGGGCCAACTCTCCTCTGTAGAGGAGATGCTGTGGTAACGTCACATAAACGGGGACTTTATTTATGTTCTGAGGCAGAAAACACAACATGCAGCCTCCCAGTAACTATTATACTGAAACCTGAGCTCATCAACACACTTTATGGCTGACTATCCAAGGTTGGATAACTATGACCTGGATGACTGAGAAACTTCTAATGTCTAACTAAAGTCATTTGACTACCCCCAGGTTTTTCACCTGCAGTGACACAAACTGTCCATTATATAAAAGTGTTTATGCTATCTAGCGATCTGATATTACTCACGCTATTGCTATTATATTATTACATGTATGTGTTCATAGCCTACTTCAGATATGGGTTGCATTTCGCACTTTATAATGTTCCAGTCCCACGATGCTCACTCTGCCTTAGAGTACCCGAACCGATCGGCTCTGTCTTGTCTACTCTCAGTTATTGTGTTGTGTCTTCTCTTGTAAGATGAATTAATGTTTATATCCCCTTGAAGCATGAGAAACAGCATTTTGTTCATATGTGTACTCGGTCTCAGTCCCTATTTCCTCCCTAAAGCCTAAACCCTGAACCCTCACAGACAATGTCACCCAAGTAATCAAGTTTTTTATACAGTCTATGGGTGTTATTCCCAAGTCTCTTAAATGAGGAAATATGTTTAGAGAGAAATGAGAGATCCTTTCTCTGAAGCGTCACATGAAGCAACTTCTGTCTCTGGTGACCGCTGATCACAGCTGAATCAGCTGTCAGTTGGTTTTAACAGCTGGAGAGATTTTGATCAGTCAACTGTCAACAGACAGACGACCATGGAGCCTACACACACAGGAGGGTGAGGACAATGAGACACAAGTGATTCCAATCAGGGAAACGAGACAGGTGCAACAATCAAAGAAAAGTAAAACAAGACAAAAATACTGGGGGCAGACAAACTTCAAACTAAAACAGGAAACACTGACATGATGACTAAGTAGTTCTGAGGAGAAGCCCAAAGGCACTTTATAGTGATGACTAACTTTTGATGAGATCGATGTTTCGGGACTAAAACACATATTGTAATATAATGTAATAATAATATTTTTTATATGTTTTCACTAAAACAATTACATTAAACACATTAATTTACATATTTATTTAAATATTTAAAATAATTTTCTTATGATAATTTGTTTGGGACAGTTATAATGAAAGACATTTTCACACTTTAGAGCTCCATAAATCCATCATTTATAATGGTTCACTGACAAAAAATTACTCTGTCAAATATTATTGTGATATAAAAACAAAAAGAAAGAAAGTGAAAATATACACGTCTCATCTTTGTTAATGCAGAAACCCCAAAGCACTTTCACATCATGTCTTCCTTTACCCTCCACCTACAGAAGTCTCATAACTGTTTGCCTATAACTTTCAGTTACAGCAGACGGACTTCATCTCCTCTCTGATGGACAAGTTTGTGTTTCTGTTGGTCCTTCTGTCTCCAGCAGCTTCTGGTAAAGACGAGCTTTTGTTGTGAACAGATTTATGTAGGCAGGAAAGACTTTGACAAGAATTACAAGAACATTATAATTTCTGAGTAACTTGCCAACACTGGCTGTGACTAATTATTGAATGTTCCCATGATCTCAGGTGTGAAGAGGCCTTCTGTTTAAACAAAGATGGTTCTCACTGTATCGTCCTGTGGAGGCCTTTTGAAATGTAATTACTTTTTCTCTCTGGATGTTTTTACTGTTTTTAGATGTGGTACAAGTGAAACCTGGAGATGATGTCACTCTGCCATGTCAGGCTGGTGACGTCTTCATCAGAGCTGCAGAGTGGAGCAGACCTGACCTGGAGCCGCCAGACACTGTCCTCTTTTACAGAGATGGACATTCAGTTCCAACCCTCCAGCATCCATCCTTTAAGGACCGGGTGCAGCTGGTGGACAGAGAGCTGAAGGACGGAGACGTGTCTTTAATTCTGAAGAACGTGAACAGGAACGACGCTGGAACATACGAGTGTCGAGTGGCAACAGGGGATTCAAGACGTCAGAGAATCAACATTGATACTCCACCAATCAAAATCATCCAGCTGGAGGTTTCAGCCTCAG
>JALXJV020000002.1:32132311-32164214 GCA_024633595.2 Lepomis macrochirus | reverse complement strand
CCTTTAATACTTTGAGCACCTGCCCTTCCAAAGGTCTCTGCACGGCCCTGCTCAGGAGCTTTTCAAGTGTTCCTTCCATGATCAAGTCAATGCAGACTGATGTGTCTCGGTGATGAGCGTCCTGAGTCCTTGGCTGCTGAGTGCGTCCCTGGTGTATATAGGGAGGTCCCAGTGTGGGGCGTGGACTTCGTCAGGGCGAGGCCACGCCCCACTGCACTGGTGTGTAATATAAACACGGCGAGGCCACGCCCCACTGCACTGGTGTAATATAAACACCAGTGGGGTGGCTTTCACTTGTAAAAGGGACTCAAGCTGCTTTCCAACAGGTCACATGTCCATGGTGTGGCTCACTGGGTTTCAGTTGTATTAGTAGAACATTAAACCCTAAAACTGAAGAGATATTTGACTGATTTTCTAAATGTTTGGATCTGCCAAGCTCTGCGTGACATGCGGCGACCAGCGCTTTACTGCAACTGCGCGCTCACAGCCTGGATGCGCTCATTTAGGTGAATGAAGCAAAATTCAGATTACAGACTGGTTCAGTTATAAAAAAGGTATGAATTGAAAATGTAGCGAAATTAAAAGTAGCATACATTAGATGTACCCACCCTTCAGCTAGAAGTAACAGCAGCACAAAATAAAAGTCTGTAATAATGAGGCACTTTGCTGCACCGGCAACTTTTTAGAGCAAATTTTTCCCTCCCTCAACATTTAAATAGGCCACATTTAGTCCACGACTGATGTGGACTGTGAGAGATTGACCGCCTCCTGAGCCAGCTCCAGAATCGCCTGAGCCGTGTTAATTTATCAGGCCTAATGTTTAAAGTCCAGTCTGTGCGAGTTTTATCAAAATACTGACATTACAAACGCTGCGTTGACAGTGTAAATAGCTTAGGGCGGGTAAGACGGGTTACACACACTTTATATAAGAACACGCCCCACGTCAAAGTAGTCCCTCCCTTTAATCCATGTTTCCCTGTGAGAACCTAAACTCCACATGTCAGGCTAGCTGCCTAACCCATTTTACATCTTCTTGAATGTGTTATTTTGCCTGTATTTCTCCATGTTGTCCCAAAATAATCAAGTTAAACTAGAAAAGAAACATTCTGGCTAACAGCACTCATAGTTTCAGTTTTCTATGAGCACACATGAAAACAAAACAGTCATGTTGTCTCCATTCACCCCAATTAAAATAAAGCCTTAATATAATTAATATCCCATATTTCAATCTAATCAACACAATATTTGCTAATACAACAGCACATATTCTTTAAACTTACTAAAGACTGAGGAAGTGGTGGAAAAGGTGGAGGGCAGGTGGAGATGTTGCTGCCACAAATATCTTACAAGGAAGAGTTTTAGCCAACGAATTTACCATCTGACAAAAGCTGCCATGTTTTAAATGCCCACCAGACTGAGACAAAAACTGTTGTCTATTCCGGTTTTTGGACCAACAGATCCAAAAACTGGATCCAGTACAGAGGAACCTTTTGAAACCTTTTTAAAGACATTTTAACACAGGTTTAGCCTACTGTTTCACTCTTTTTAAATCTTCTTCCTTAACTTCTAGGCATAATTTTCATAACTTGAATATTTAGGCTATTTTAAATCCATAAAAATATACAGATTACAAGATTAACCTACTTTTATATTTTTGCCCATTAGTGCCAATATGAGCGCTTTAAAGAATATTAAATCAGTAGCCTGATAAAAAGGACTCACACTTACTTGTAGCCGTTTCTGCAAACAGTAAAATACAGAGCAGCTTTACATGAGTCCTTTCCATCAACTTAATCAGTCTAAAAGCAGCTCAAACATGAGGCTACTGAATGAGAATGTTTCAAACTATGGATTATGCTGCTTTCTGACTTGAAGAGGGACGGACTCTCTCTGAGCTTGATAGGCTACAGGAAGAAGGCATGAAGATAAAATCCCTTCTCAGTTAATTAAATCGGATCACGCCTCATCTAGATGCTCTGAACCAGGGCAACCATCCATCCATGTATCACAATGCTCAAGAAAACGTATAGCTACAAATGCAATATGGAGATGCTTCAGATGTCAATATTGATGAAAACAACTTTTGATACAGCAGCAGTGTCTTTCATCTTTGCCAAAGAGAGAAATACCAATTGTAAGGGTTCAAAAGGTACATTTGCTATCGTCATTTGACGCGTCGCATATCCTCTGAAAATGTTTAATTTCCTCTGATTCAGATGAGGCATTTGTCAACATAATAGAAAAGACACACATGAGTTGTTCAATCTGAAAGAAAGCAAACATAAGATTAGAACCTAAACTCACATGTCCGTTTCATGGAAATAAGAAAAGACAGACATCTAAACTAAGTTTTCATAAACATGGATATAGGATAAAACTAAAGAGTAAATTAAACTCCAGAACTGCCGCCCCATGTGGAAGTGAAAGAGTGAGAGAAAGGGAGTGCTGTCCTTAAATACCAGGTGAACTCAATCAACTCATTTAGTAGGAAGGAAAGGTGGAAGTGGGAGCCAATCAGTGAAAAGAACAGGAACTAAAGGAAGTGAGGTAAAGGAAGTGAATAAAAATAAATTACACCAATCTTTGATGGTGATCCATTGAAATATCATGCATTTATGAAGGCTTTTGAGAACGGTGTGGAAAGCAACACTGGGAGCTACAGTGACCGTCTACTTCCTGGAGCAGTATACTAAAGGTCATCCACTGGTTAGAAGCTGCCAACACATTGATCTTGAGAGGGGATATACTGTATAAAAGCTAAAGCTTTGTTATATCAGCAGTTTGGCAATGCACAGCGGGTTGCATCTGCATACATGGAAAGGGCTCTTTCATGGCCTCTGATTAAAACTGAAGATGTAAAGGCTCTTCAAGATTACAGTATTTTCCTTAGAGGTTGCTAAAATGCCATGGAAGAGGTGCAATATCTGCATGAATAGACATGCCTGTTAATATGTTGACCACCATACAGAAATTACCTACAAATTCAGGGATAAGTGGAGAACTGTGGCATGTGAACTGCAGGAAAGCCGCAGTAAGAGAGCTACATTCATTGACATCACTAATTTCATCGAGAGACAAGTGAAAATCCAAACTGACCCCGCGTTTGGAAACATACAGGATGCTCCAGCTGTAACAACAAAAGGAGTTATATATGGGGTGCCAAATGTAAAATTTCAGATAAAATTCTATAGCTGATATATTTTGATTATTTAGCTCTCTTTTCTCACATTTAGCTCACTTTTCTCACATTTAAGACAGAAATTCATGATATACAAGATCTTGTCAACAATATGTCTATAAAGTAAAATAAATGGTTAAATGTTAAATCTAAATGTTAAATGTTAAATCTAAATGTTAAATGTTAAATCTAAATGTTAAATGTTAAATCTAAATGTTAAATGTTAAATCTAAATTCTAAATCTATATCTAAATGCTAAATCTATATCTAAATGCTAAATCTATATCTAAATGTTAAATTTATATCTAAATGCTAAATCTATATCTAAATGCTAAATGTTAAATCTAAATGTTAAATCTATATCTAAATGTTAAATCTATATCTAAATGTTAAATCTATATCTAAATGTTAAATGTTAAATCTAAATGTTAAATCTATATCTAAATGTTAAATTTATATCTAAATGCTAAATCTATATCTAAATGTTAAATGTTAAATCTAAATGTTAAATCTATATCTAAATGTTAAATCCAAATCTAAATGCTAAATCTATATCTAAATGTTAAATCCATATCTAAATGTTAAATCCATATCTAAATGCTAAATCTATATCTAAATGCTAAATGTTAAATCTAAATATTAAATCTATATCTAAATGTTAAATCTATATCTAAATGTTAAATGTTAAATCTAAATGTTAAATCTATATCTAAATGTTAAATGTTAAATCTAAATGTTAAATCTAAATCTAAATGTTAAATGTTAAATCTAAATGTTTCGAAAATATGCAAATTGACTACGCCCCCTATCGGGTTCTCACCCACACCACTGACCTTGGATCAGCCATGAGAACAGGGGACACTGTAAATATGCCGCACTGAGAAACAGTTTAATCCAGTAGATGGCGGTAATGCAACATTTCCTAATGCCAACCACCATAACAACCGCCACTCCCCCCTTCCCCAAAGAAGAAAACGAAGATGATGGTGATGCCAGAGGAAAATGTCTGACGTTACTCCACTATTAGGAGAGATTGAGTGGCGGTTGCGGCAGGTGTGCGGACTGCCCTCCAGGGTGTAGTTCCACCGGTAACGTTGCCAGCCATACCATTAACGGTAAGTTCGGGTTTCATTTTAACTTATTAATGCATGCTGGACGGAGTTACTTTTAGCTAATGTACCTAGCCAGGTAACGTGTGAGTCAAATGCAAGCTAAGCGTCAAGGTCTTAGTGATGCACTTCTGTTGCTGTGATTCAGAGGTAACGTTAAAGTAACCTTCAAAGTTACCCATAAGCTGGTTAGCTACAAAACTATCAAGTGTATGAAGCCTAGTATTTTGTGCTGTGGTTAATATGTGGGTAACGTTCCTGGAGAGCTAACGTTAGCTCGTTAAGCTGCTCGCTAACGTTACATTAAGTTATGGGGCTTTGCCGCCTGATTCTGACATTATATCGGCTCATGTTTCAGGCGACCACACCACAGAGTAACCTCAACCCACTGGCACCTCCAGCTCTGCCCACATACACATCACTGAGACCAGTAAGTGAAGTTGTGATGTTTAGGAAGTTAACATTTATGCTGTCCTAAGTTAACTCGAGAGTTCTTGTTCTGCTGTTGGCCGTCTTGATCTTTCATTGTAACGTTACACCAGTTATTTTTTTTATAGTAACGTGTTATTGCTTATGTTGTGACGCAGTAATATCATGTAACGTTAATAATATTTCGTTATGTTACAGTCTCAGTAGTGAGCGGTACAACGTCTTTAACCCGAAATTAAGTGGTGGTGGGGGGGTCCTTACATGCTTGCTAATAACATTTTTAAGCTGGGTCTCTGACATTGACAGTGTTGTGCTGGATTTGTGCAGGTGTTCATGAGGGATAGGGAAGAGAGAGAGAGGGGCGGGTGAGTGAGAAATGTGCTCTGCAATCAAATACGATTTTAAATAGGCCTAATAAAAAAAGAAAATCAGTCTGTGGCAGTCAGCGTTGATATTGTGGCCCCCGCCAATAAATGAGCATATGGGAAACACTGTGTCTATGAGGGACAGGGGCCTTGTTTTTGAGGCCGGGCATTAGCATTATGTCATCTGCTATAGCTAATGTAGTTATTTAGTTATTTGCCTAGACTTTATGAAAGAATCACTGATAGAACAATGTCTGTTATTATTGAATTTCAACATTGGCCAAAATGGGAATTTGTGAATTGGAATCTTAAATGTAACTTGGCTGGCATATAATGATTGAATCATGTGAATGGCAAAATGATTGGAGTGCCTTCACAACACTAAATGTCAGCCTATATGCAGTTCTTTACAGCTTCTCTGTCACACGGTCAGTATGTGGCTCATTTAGAAAATCTCTATTTTTGTTTTTTCTTTTTCAATAGGTTCCTCTGCCATCAATCCCTCGGCGTGGCGTGGCTCGATCAGGATACTTGAACCGAAGACATATCAAAACATACACCAAGGAAGTTGTGTGTTTGCCTTTTTTCACCGGAGGAAACAGTATTCATTATACCTAGAGGAGAAACTTGGACTAGGTTAGCTCAGGCTGGCCTAGTTGGAAAAATTTCATTTTCCACAGATTGGTCTGAAGACCAACTAAGAACTGAAATAACAGCAATCTTTAAAGGAGCATTTGGGTTATCAGAGCACCAGTCATTTCCATTTAAGTTTTTGAGCACCATCAAGGGGTGTAAAAAACTTATGAAACCAAAGGTCACCTCCAATTTTCCATGGGGTGGTAAAGAAGTTGCCTCCGTATGTTCCAGCACTTGTCTGTACATCATGGCTGAAATGGAAATTCCAGCACAGGTGAGGTTATTGCATTACATTGTTCAGTTGATTCAGATTTGGTGAGACTGGCGTTCTAGTCTAAATAGTTGACTGCCCGTCTATTAAACTAAAATCCTACAGTAGTCCACAGCTTTTCAGCTCCTATATTTCCTCAGACCTTAGGCAGCATCTCCTAGACCCACGATCTACCACTGCACACGGGACAGAACACATCTATAACATGATGATCCAGTGACAAGTTAACCTGTTTGCAATCACGGATACACCCCCCAAACCCTCGTCCACCACAGTCCGCTACTCCCTTCTGCTAGCTAGATGCCCCACACTGAGAAAATGTGTGATTTGTCAGTCAGATAAAATTATGTGTCATATTGTAAAATATTTTGCTTTGTAATTTGCTGTTTAAGTTGCCTGCTTAACATAAGAGTTCACATCTTTCTTTTATGCAGAATGGATGTGTGGAACTTTCTGATGACAGTGATTTTGAAAGCCCGGTTGTGCAACTGAAGAAGAGGTGGGTAAAACAACACACATGACGCACTCACATCTTTGTGAAAATAAATAACACCATAGCAGCCTTTTGAGGATAACTTCTGATCTACATTTTTGTTTAAATTGGTGATTTCTTGTTTATGGTTAATATCTAGAATTACTGAATACATTTTTTCATATAGTCTGCCAGAGAGATGCACCGTCCACATCCCAGAGAGAACACTGTGAGAGGCAAGAGGGTTTTGAAACCAGTGCTCCGTCTGACAATGTGATGGAATTACAAGGACAGCAAGGGCCACATGATGCAGTTCGCTTTGCAGATTTCATGTACAATTATTTGTTATGGTTTTCCTAACATTTACATTACATTTTGTGTTGATTAATTTTGTTAGGGAATTAATCTTTTATCCTCTTGTGTCTATTATCTAGTCCTATTGATATTGAAGAAGATGAAGCTATTCAGGAGGCCATCAGACGCAGTATTATGGAAGAGTCTGTGGAGTCCTTACGTTGATTCAAGGTATTTTTAACTAGTAGTGTTGCACCATTCGCACAAAGACTATATCAGTGTGGCCTGTGTTGTATAGTTATGATCTACTTTTTTTTAAAGGTTTTCAAAAACTTTGAGCAAAGAGGAAATTACTGGAATTGTAAAAGCACACAGTGAGAAGGTTGTCACAACAGCATACAGACCCATCTACATCAGCCGAGCAAATGTGTGGACAACTGCCCTTCGACAGTTTAGTAGACGCAGATTCGCTGAGAGTACCGATGTGCTGTATGTCACCTTTGCTAGTGATGAAGACACCAATGAAGATGCAGAAGACCTCGGAGGGCCCAGGCGAGAATTCTTCCGTCTACTTGTAAAAGCTATCTACAGAGAGAGTGGAGGATTTGAAGGTAATCTTTTTTTGCATAAATGTTTGGTACTAGGGCTGTCCCCGACTAACAATTTACATAGTCGAATCAGAATCGTCAAGTCCTGCCTGTAGTCGAATCATGTGGCAGCGATTACGAACGACGAGGGGAGGGTTTACACACGGTAGCTCCGCTTTAATCTTGAGAAGCTGCAGAGCTGCAGTCTCTATTCATTCAACTTACACTGTAAATTTCCAGCTAAACTGGGGCTTTTTGAAGACCCTTTTCTCTCTCTTTCTCTCGCCTGTCATTCACTGGTCTTGTGCAGAGTTTTGCGTGCATTCAGTGCTGCCGACAACTGCATGGACGTTTCAAGTAGCCAGTTATTTAAAAATGATAAATTATTCTTTGTGTAGCTCTTTAACATTGTCAAATTATCCGAAAGTCCCGCGAGGTGCGAACAACTTGGCACTACACCAGTGAAGCCAGGGCTCGTTCTCATCAGCAAGTGTTCCTCTTGCACCACACACACACTATGACTACACATGCGCCGACAAACCAGGGTTAGGGTTACTATTTTGGATTTATTTATGCACTTTAAAAAACATTTATTGAAAGTTTTATTTTTACATGTTTATTTACAGCATTAAACGTTGAAATATTTATTGTGATAGGCTGTATATTAACTTATTGAGAGAAAACTGGTAGTTCTGTGTAAAATCAGACATTGAGCACCCACCAAAATGGCATGATCCTTGTTTCACTGTGAAGCATCGACTGTGAGATTGACAGTCGAATCAGGCTCTGCCCATCGAATCTTCAACTATTGGGGGTCAGCCCTATTTTGTACTAAATGTTAATTTACTACTGTACTGTTAAAATGCTTTGTCTTAAATAATGGGTAAATTGCCCCCCTAAAATTTGGAACACAAATACATAAGTAACTAATTTGATAAGTCTCAGATATTACATTTTGGTGTAATGATGTATGTATGTATGTATGCTGTATGATTATTTTTGTACAAGCAGAATATTTTTTTTTGTTTGCTTTTTTCCTTTTCCCCCCTAGAGTCTCCAAATGGATTCATTCCAAGAATGAACATTTCTCATGTACAGAATGGAGTGTACCACACTATTGGACAAATGATGTCTACCATCATAGTCCAGGGTGGTGAGCCTCCAGCCCTACTTTCTCCTCTTGTAGTGGACTACCTTCTCACAGGACACATCTTTCAGGTGAATGTCACTCCAGATGATGTAGCTGACAGGGAACTGAGAGAAGCCCTGAAGAAGGTATGATATGAACAGATTTTTTTGGCTTCAGCCCCAATTTCTGAGGCATTTAATTTAACTATAGTTATGCTTATGTTTCCATTATGCACCTTGAGGTTGATGAAGCAGCAACCAAGGATGAGCTGGAGAAAGCAGTGGAATGCTGTGACCCATGGCGATACCAAATCGAAGGTCTCCCAAACCCTGTCAGCATGGACAACAAAGATGAATTTGTACAGAAAGCAATACTGTACCATGTCCTCATTCAACGACAGAGCTGCTATGATCAGTTAGTCGAGGGTTTGAAGCACTATGGGGTAGGTTTAGACTTAAATGTAACTGGTATGGGATGCAAAATCCAGCCGATGTGCCCTTAAGGAAGACATTCAACCCCAAATTGCTCTCCCCTGTTCCAAGAGATTAAATATATTCAAATGTAACAACAATAATATATTTGAAGTTTTCATGCACTATTTTTTTCAATTTATAGGTCAATCTTTGTTAGATACTGGTACTCTAAATATATAGGAAGAAAATCTAATCTTAAGCTTATAGTTTTTGTTTTCACAGGTTCTGCCACTCTTGAAAGAAAACCCTGGCATTAGGGTTCTTCTTGAGATGTCTGAAGTGCCCAGTGATGTCACAGCAGATGTTGTGGCTACACTCTTGAAACCGAACTACTCTGTTCTGGGAAGCAACAGAAGACCAAGAGAAGAGTTAATGGTGGTTAAGATCAGAGAGTTTCTCCACTGTGTGCAAGGTAATCGGGTGTGTTGACTAAATATGTTTTTTTCTGACATGCTCTACATTTGCTTGATGAAAACTTACTACACATTAATAGACTAGGACAATGTGTGAAAAAAGTTTTTGGGTTTTCTGGTTTCTAAGACGGACATGTCAGTGTATTGTGGTTCGGATATTGCCCATTGCTTAGCAGACCATACAGTTCGAATCATCAAACCCTTAGGCTCGTTTGAGATAAGCTAGGCCAGAGTAGAATCAATACCTGACAATTGACGCACAGGTTAGATGGGTGTCCCACTTGCTGTAGCGTCATGCATATAAATACATAAAAATATGAGATCAAGGCGGTCGCAGTTTTTGAAGCCAGATCTGCAGCTGCTCTCAACAGATTCCAAGACTTCAGGGCATGATGGGAGGCACCTGGCTGTCAGCTGATCAATGAGCTGATTGGCTCAGGTGTTAGTGTTTTATAGACACTCTATAAATCAAAAGTTGACATTAAATAATTTAGATGATATTCAACCAGAGAGAGAAAACATTCAGCCACTAAACATTAGAATGCCAATACCCTACAAAATAAACATTACATTTTAATTCTTCTAAGGATTATGGACTGAATTTAAAGTCAGCTTTTGGTAATAAGTGTGACATTAAGATTCTCCTCTGTACAGGTGTGATGCCCTGACAATCTGTATATATGATAGATTTTTCCAGGACAGGTTTGGGAACAAGTGATGTAGAGAATAACTTGACTACAGTCATAAATGTTACAATAGGCCTTTGTGTCAAGAGCTCTGTCTTTATTTTATTATTTAAATGTCAATACTATCATTTCACAATCTATAATCTGTGACAAATGTACTTCAAGATATGCAGAGATAAAGCTGTTTAGAAAATAAGTGTGTAATGTCTATTTTTCTTTTATCTACCTTTTAACCCTTTTAGAGAAAGACCTTGTGGAACGCTCTGGATGCCAGGAACCTAACTGAGGCAGAAAGAGCATTTATCCTGACATTGACTCCTGGACACATCCTAGCTTTTGCAACAGGAAGCAGCAAAGTTCCAGCGACTGGATTTCTTCCTAGTCCAAAACTGACTTTTGTCCATGATGACACAAAACATCTTCCCATTGCTCACACATGCTCAAATGAGCTTCAGATCTTTGTAAACAGTAAGAACCTCGCAGATGATGACAAATTTGATTACCATTTTCTGGTGGCTCTTATGAATGGAGCCATTTTTAGCGCAGTGTAGTCTACAGAAGAAACCTAATTGCAGAGCAGTACACCAAAAAAAATCCAAATAAACATGGTAGTGAGTAAATTCGTAAGCTATTACACTACATATTGAACCACCTACGGGTAGGTTTGATCTGAATTTAGTTTTCTGGTACTTTTCTGGTAAGACATTTCATGTTGAAACTGTTCAGTATTTGTTAAACCTGTGCACATTGGTAGTGTTTACTTAATCCACACCACTTGTGTTGAGGTTACATTAACATTCTTTAGTATGGGCACAAGAGTTACAGTTACACAATTACAATTTGTGCAATACAAATTCCTGTACTCTGTGATACAATGTTTTTCCCTTGTTACCATCATTTTCAAGAGGGTTAACTGCAACAACAAGTTCTTGTAAGTGCTGCTCGTTAAGTGGGCAAAAGGAGTCATGTGTATGAAGTGTTGATGCTGAATCCACTGTTCTTTCTTCAGTTGCAGCGTCTGGATGATTAAGTAACAGGAGATGTCGGTCTAATGTGAAAAGCTGAACAGGAGTTCTGTTCCCTTCGGAGGAAAGTGAATGATTGTTAAATGCAGCTTGAAACTCATCCAGTGTAGCGATTGATCCTTGGAATGTACACATAATGAAGACAAAATAAATCTGTTTCATTTTCTACATCCAAGGTCTCCATTGATTCTAGCTCATAGAAAATGGGTGCAAACACGTCACGGCAGTTTCTGTTCAAGTCCCGATTGAATCGTTCAATACGCTGGTTATGTACAGAATTTCCAGTAAACACAGAACTTTCACCTCTGTGGACTCTCATGTCTTCCCAAATCCGGGTATTTTCTCCTCCATGATCAGTTCTGATGTGAAGAGGTCGGCCATGTTTGCTGCTGGCTGTACTGAAGAGGTCCATAACTGTTTCAGCCCGATTGTTGTTGGAACACTTGAGAAACATTAACATTCTACTGTAACCATCCATTGCGCAATGTACAACTAATTTCCACCTAATAAGTTTGTGATTGCCATCTATATGCCATATATAGTTTGGAAAAGGCACAGTGTATACTCGTCGTCGTATTGTTGTTGTCCTCCTGGACTCAATACCGGCACCATCAACCCTTCTTACAGAGTCTCTGACACGACGTCTCTGCACCACAATGTTTCTGGCACGCAAATGTCCATTAAGCATAACTTCTCCTATATAAGGATGTCCTTCTTTTATCTCTTTTATGGTTGCATCCAATACCTCGTCAGAAATGTTACAGAATTTTGTGTCTCTTATGTTGTATTCCTGCATGAGCTTGTACAACGTGGGTCTGGAGATCTGCAGGACCGAAGCTACTTCAGAAAGTGTTGTCCCAAGCAGCAGCAAACCCTCAATGTCCTCTTTTGAAATGACGGTATGCCCATCCTAAAAAAATAGAAGGGGAAACAGACAGTACATGAAAATAGAATAACTTATTTTGCCATATTAGAAGACAGGCAACTGCAGAACAACTCTTCTCCTGAAACATACCCTCTGAACGACTTCAAAACAACTTGACATGTCTAACTTTAGTCAATTATTTAGCTGGATAAACTGGATGATTGTTTCTTTTTGAGTTAACGTTTCTCGAGTTACAGCATAAATGTTAACTTCCTAAACATCACAACTTCACTTACTGGTCTCAGTGATGTGTATGTGGGCAGAGCTGGAGGTGCCAGTGGGTTGAGGTTACTCTGTGGTGTGGTCGCCTGAAACATGAGCCCGTATAATGTCAGATACGGCGGCAAAGCCCCCGCAACTTAATGTAACGTTAGCGAGCAAGCGAACGAGCTAACGTTAGCTCTCCAGGAACGTTACCCACATATTAACCACAGCACAAAATACTAGGCTTCATACACTTGATAGTTTTGTAGCTAACCAGCTTATGGGTAACTTTGAAGGTTACTTTAACGCTACCTCTGAATCACAGCAACAGAAGTGCATCACGAAGACCTTGACGCTAGCTTGCATTTGACTCACACGCTACCTGGCTAGGTACATTAGCTAAAAGTAACTCCGTCCAGCATGCATTAATAAGTTAAAATGAAACCCGAACTTACCGTTAATGGTATGGCTGGCAACGTTACCGGTGGAACTACACCCTGGAGGGCAGTCCGCACACCTGCCGCAACCGCCACCAATCTCTCCTAATAGTGGAGTAACGCCAGACATTTTCCTCTGGCATCACCATCATCTTCGTTTTCTTCTTTGGGGAGGGGGGTGGCGGTTGTTATGGTGGTTGGCATTAGGAAATGTTGCATTACCGCCATCTACTGGATTAAACTGTTTCTCAGTGCGGCATATTTACAGTGTCCCCTGTTCTCATGGCTGATCCAAGGTCAGTGGTGTGGGTGAGAACCCGATAGGGCGTGAGTCAATTTGCATATTTTCGAAACATTTAGATTTAACATTTAACATTTAGATTTAGATTTAACATTTAGATTTAACATTTAACATTTAGATATAGATTTAACATTTAGATTTAACATTTAACATTTAGATATAGATTTAACATTTAGATATAGATTTAATATTTAGATTTAACATTTAGCATTTAGATATAGATTTAGCATTTAGATATGGATTTAACATTTAGATATGGATTTAACATTTAGATATAGATTTAGCATTTAGATTTGGATTTAACATTTAGATATAGATTTAACATTTAGATTTAACATTTAACATTTAGATATAGATTTAGCATTTAGATATAAATTTAACATTTAGATATAGATTTAACATTTAGATTTAACATTTAACATTTAGATATAGATTTAACATTTAGATATAGATTTAACATTTAGATTTAACATTTAGCATTTAGATATAGATTTAGCATTTAGATATAAATTTAACATTTAGATATAGATTTAGCATTTAGATATAGATTTAGCATTTAGATATAGATTTAGAATTTAGATTTAACATTTAACATTTAGATTTAACATTTAACATTTAGATTTAACATTTAACATTTAGATTTAACATTTAACATTTAGATTTAACATTTAACCATTTATTTTACTTTATAGACATATTGTTGACAAGATCTTGTATATCATGAATTTCTGTCTTAAATGTGAGAAAAGTGAGCTAAATGTGAGAAAAGAGAGCTAAATAATCAAAATATATCAGCTATAGAATTTTATCTGAAATTTTACATTTGGCACCCCATAGTTATATGCAAGCCCAGCCTACAGCCTCGTCCTGGACTTAAAGGAAGTAGCTTCACCATCACTGTTGCACCTGCAGAAAACAAAACTCTGTCTGGAACTAAAGGGAAGGAACCTAATGTAATATTTAAAGTTAAATCCCACAATTAATTGAGTTTTTGCAGCCTATAAAAGACGAGGTCCGACGCTAACAAAGTTTCTGGAAAGAAAGGCTACTGCAGATTTCATCCACTAGATGGCGCCACAGTCTTTGTAATGTGCTGCTACTACAACAGAATATAAGCAGACATTTTGAACTGACTTAAAGTGCTGTAGTTAAATTGCAGATTATTTATACTATCAACTGAAGAAAACGTAATACAACCTTGTTCATAACATTTTGACAGCGTATGAATTTTTGATGTGAGTTTTACAGCCCTTGTCTTGGCATCACGTTTATTTTGTGAGACTGAGTGTGATGAAGTTTTAGTGTATAAACAAGTTCAAAGCAGACCATCGGAAACAGTGACAGCTGCCATTAACGTGCCCCAGTTGTCTCTACACTTTCCTTGAAGCATCTAGTTTTTGAGTCCTTGAACTTTGGCTGAACAAATGCTGCTGCTGATGTTCATGAACAGTTTTTGTATAATCAAATGTAGAACTTATTTGGGATAGTTTATGCTATTGCAAAGGTATGAGCAACATTTTGAGGTTGTACATAATGATGTGTTCCTCCAGGACAACAGCGACATCCACAATCTCTGTAACAATGAGAGGCCAACGTTCACTCCTTCTGTCGCCTGATCAGCCTTTTGTAGAAATTTGATTATTCTGTTACTTTATAGGAGACAGGTTAAACTAGATAAAACTGTTTTACCTCTACGAGTTCACTGAACACTGGACAAATAAAAAGATCCTTTTTAGTTTAGAACCGTAAATGTTTTGTGATTGGGAGGGGAATATTTTTTAAACTTATTTCTAGGTATTTTTCACGCTGCCTTTTGTTTTGATTTACAAAAGAACCTTTTAAAAATTTGGACAAAGACATACTAACAAAGCTGAAGTACAAACTTCTCAGCTGACATAACTTACATTATTAAGTTGATTAATATCTCTGATAAACATATCCTTATGTTTAAAAGATTACCCTCTTTTTAGATTTGTGTAAAATGTATTCTTGTACAAGTATTTTTACAGCAACACTTTTAAAGACAAAAAAGGCTGGAACATGTAGGCCTTTACAATTTAAACTGAAGTGAAAGTGAGTCATAATGCTGACACAGTACAAAATATAAAACACACATTTTGATCAGATGATTGATGAAACAATGACTTTTGTTGCTGCTGCCACTGTTTCACCTCCACAGCTGTAGTCACAGGCCAAATCCCATTTTGCTTTAAAAGCCAGAAGCTGATGGAATAAAAGACCTCAGGCAACAGTTTGTCACCTGTAGGGAGGTAAAACCACCTCGAGGGAAGCCAATAATAAAAGCTGCTGGAAGTCCAATAATAATACTTTTATTTTCATATAATGTTGCACACACACATTGCACTGCCCTTAAATACACACAGGCATAAAGTGCTTCGTAAATAGGATACAAATATGCAAATACAAGTATAAATACACACAGACAGTATCTCCATACAACATAGAACATGCATGATACATGGAATTATTAAAGCATGAGCAAATAAAGAAAACTTAAGGCAAACAGTGTTTTATAAAAGGCAAACCTGTAGAGGTTCAGCAGAGTGTGATGCAGGTAAAGAGGAGTTCCAGTCTAAACCAGAACAGATTAGGAAGAGCACCAGAAGTTTCATGTGTTTGGCGCCAAATGTAGGTTTGATTTTTAACTGACAGAAACACGACTGAATGAGCGAAGTGATGAAGGGTTCAAAGTTCAAATGTTGGTCAAAAAGATTCTTGCAGGTGGTCCTGATGTTGACAGCGAGGGGGCCGATAAAGTGCCTGACCTTCTTAGTGAAACCATCAGGGCCGATCACGAGGAACTCAGTTTTATCAGAACAGAGGTGGAGGAAATGTTTAGACATCCAGTTTGTAAGAGAGGGCACAAAGAACTCACACTGAAGCTTCTATACTCTTTGACAGGCAGCCATGAAGGCGGTGAGGTTATTAAGGTCATTAGGTTTAACTGAGAAGTGAAGCTTTGTGTTATCAGCTTAGAAATTTAAAGAGACACCACTGGAGGGTTTAAGCAGCTGAGCCAGAGGTGGAACATGTACTGACAACAGAAGAGGTCCAAGGATCGACCCTTATGGGAAACCACAGAGGAGCAGAGGAAGACATGTAATTGTTAATGTGAACAGTGACGTTTCTGTCAGACAAGTATGAGATGAACCGTTTGAGTGCAGAGAAACAAACTGGGTTTAGTAATCTATCAGTTAGACGACCTGAGCTTCTGTGTGACTTTGGCATTTTTCAATCTTTGTTCTTGTGTATAGCACCGTCCCTCCTGCACATGAATTTATGGATAAGAGTTATAGACACGATTAATATTAAAAGATAAAAAGTCCCTGATTCCAAATAAAACTGAGAATGTTGGAGGACCAACTTTAAAAAAAAACAAAAAAAACCTGTCAACTTAAAAACTGTGCTTAGATACAAATTTGTGAGTGCAAGTCATCTGTGTTAATTTTACACAGCCAATCATTAACATACAAAGTCTGGACCATCACTTTACTATTTTTATGTTGTTTAAGACGTCTGCATCTGGGCCATCAGGGTCCAGGTCTGCATCAGGGCCATCAGGGTCCAGGTCTGCATCAGGGCCATCAGGGCTCAGGTCTGCATCAGGGCCATTGTCATTGTTTGTTGATGAAGACCTCAGATGTTTCTGCTCACATCCATTTGCTGCCTCTGGTTTTTGCTGCCTCCTTCCTCTGAGCCTCTTCATCTGTTCCTCTGTGAGAACATGGACACAAGTTTAAACTCTTTAAGGAAGTTGGTGTGTGCTGCTTAGTGGTTTGAGTACAAATATATTTCAGGAACAAACCAAACTTTGAAGCTCTTGTAGCTTCACAACAAACCTGCTCACAGTGATCACACAGCAGGGCTTCAGATGTTAATATAAATATGTGGGACGAGTTGTTTAGTAACTTACGGATCAATTCACGTTTCACCAGAACCACAATCAGAACTCCAGTAAGAACGACTACAGTGGAAATGATACCAGCACGGACGGCGTCTCTGTTTCCACCTTCTGGAAGAAGAAATCAGAAGATAATGAGTTGAGAACCAGCAAAGGCTCAATGAGGCAGTATCTTTTCAATATATTGATTTATTCCACAAATTAATTTTTAGTGTTCTGCTCATGTACCATTTTCTCATTGTGTCCAAACACACTGATGGTTTTATTTATCCTGTATTTTAGATGTCTGACCCTAAGACTTCTGCCTCCACCTGAATACAGCAGAGAACAAGCAGCTCAGGTAATAATAATAAATAATAATACAGAGAAACAGATAATCCACACAGCTCAGTGATGCTGGAAAGGGAAGTTACTGTTCAATACTTGGTACTACTAGAAGACAGTACAAGATGTTTTCACACCAAAGGCCTGTCAGGGTGACAGCTGATAGAGCTGCAGTCTGGTGGCCTTGGATTGAAAATACGTCAGTGTCACGCTTGTAAATGTACAAAAAACAAAAACAAACAGGTGCTCAGAGTCTTTTTGACAGACTCGTAAGAGTGAAGCAATGTTTATGTTTATGACCACCTAGTTGTTGTTTTGTTCTATTTTTGTGTCTGTAGCAGAATTCTCGTGACCCCCCAGGGACCAGGTCGGGACCCCCCAGAGGGTCCAGACCCCCAGGTAGAACCACTGCTATAATATACAGTGTTGGAAGTAACGCGTTACAAATGTAACCCAATTACAGAAGACAGTAGCTCCCCTGAAAACATGCTTTATGAATATAGGGTCTCTGAGAGCATGCTATTTTTTCTATTTTCTCTATGTTTATCGTGATGGATCATATAAATATAATTCTGTACTTGTTTTAACGATTTACTTTCATGATCAGAGAGGCTGCTGTCAGAGCATCTCGACTGAGTCTGAATATTTTAATAACCAATGGAGTTAAGCTGCTGTGCCGTGTGATTAAATGAGCACAGCGTCTTTATTAATGGCGAGACGATTCATCCGATTTATGAAAAAAGACCCACCCGATCCGCAGATTTAACTGCGATCTGCACATCATGAGAACATATGCAGGCACATCTTACTGTTTGAACAATGCGCCCATTAAAGGGGCATTACGTAGTTTTCAGCGGCCACTAGCGGTGCAGTTTTAAGACTGGAACCAGGCGTGTGCTCTGTAGGCGTACTTGAACTCATGAGCGAGCAGAATCCGAAACACACCCGCTTTCATACAGAAATCCTGAAATAAACGCAGAAACTCCAGCATGCATGCTGTGGCTTTTCCCTCAGACATGTTCAGGCTCTCTCATTTAGCCGGCGTGCTACATGCGTTAGCTTCGCCTGCTGCTTTTCAGTAACTATCAGTACCATCTGTGTCTCTTTCCAGCTGTGTAACTATCAGAAAAACCACAATAAACCTAAAGTGAGCGTTACTGAAGCAAAAAGCAGCAGGTCCGAGCTACTGTAGCGACTAGCGTTGGTAAACAAATCGCTCCACATTTGCTTTTGCTGTTACATCCTTTGTTGCAGGCTAAATCAACACTTAATAATACCGGTGGTACACAGGATATTAATGTGGGTCGCATTAGTTGGTGATGTCATTGAAAAACTACATGTAGCCCTTTAACAAACAGTGAAAGTAGCGCAAAAGTAGTGTAAAGCGATATTGATCACTGCTACCAGCTGCTTAGTTCCTCACTGGAATATGTGTCATCTTAGCCACAGCTGTCTATCAAAAGATGGGATGAGGTAAACAAGCTTTAAAGGCCCAGATGAGTTTCACATTTACCTCTAAGCTGTAATTTTACAAGTTTTCAAAAAGTTGCTTTATTTCTCAAATATAAGAAATCTCAACATTATTGCTAAGAGTTTATGAGAAACATGTCTGTTGTGTAAAAAAGTTGCCATCAACTTGTTTGAATGTTCAATCTTCAGCTGCACGTCTACAAAGTTCTCAAAAATAAAGAAATAACCACTTAAAACAACAGAATGTCAGAAAATAAGTGACTTACCAGAATTGACCGGCTCATCTGGTGGATGTCTAGTTGTGCTGGAATAATCACTCTTTGTCGTGTTCGGTTGGTCTTTGGTCACTGTTAAAAAAAAAAAGAAAAAAAAGAGTTGTCAGTACTAAAATACCTTCCAGCAGTCAGACAGAGCTGTGTGCTTTAGCTCATGAACGAAAGGTGATCTAAATTTAACTTTGGCGGAGTTTTCTGGTTGACTGAGACAAATTGAAATGTAACGAAGCAGGAGCTGAAACTCCGTCCAGCAGTAAGTGCATCACTGAAAACCTGCACTGGGCTTAGGGCTGAAGCGATGTGGAGGAAGAAAATCTAATTGCGATTTTTCTGCCAGGGATCATGGATTTGTTTTCTTTGTTTAGCTAAAGTTCAATATTCATTGCCAGTCTATTTTTTGACAGAAGCTGCGTCCAGGTAGCACAGAGGAG
This sequence comes from Lepomis macrochirus, assembly GCA_024633595.2. Lineage (NCBI taxonomy): Eukaryota > Metazoa > Chordata > Actinopteri > Centrarchiformes > Centrarchidae > Lepomis > Lepomis macrochirus. The sequence continues at coordinate 32,144,858 of JALXJV020000002.1, read as the reverse complement.
ATAACCGGGCAGGAAGTCAGGCACTAGAACAGCGTGAGAAGCCGGTCGATTTTCAAAATCACTGTGCAGACTCCGATCGTTACATCAACAATGAACACAGTTAAAACAGACAAAAAAATAAACAGTTAATTAGGTAGCCTACTTAATCATGATAGAAGCACAAAGTCAAGGACAGCTGAACAAATTTAAAAAATCTGAACAAGTCAGCAAAATCAGGCAAATTGCTCTTATTCTGAAATAAATATAAATATGTGTGTAAATTTGTCAAACACACAGTTTTGGTTGCCTTCTTGTACTCAAAGTTTTTTGGTTGTGGTGCTATACTGATACAGTTCTTGGAGAAAGTGTCCAAAGTGAGGTTTGGAGTCAGTCCTTTTTTCTTGTGGATGTGGAATCTCCCAAATAATAATAGCAACTGTACAAATAAATTTAGGTCTTCTTCTACCTCCTTCCCATTTAATTTTGAAAGTATTATTTAAAGTTTCGAAACTTAAGACCTCCAGACCTCCATGTCTTTTTTGTGTTAAGATATCTTTCTTTAAATAATGACATTTATTCCTCCATATGAAATTAAATAGGATTGTATCTAATTTGTTTTCTTAAATCAAGCTTCACAGAGAGCTGTTATCCCTCTTAACGCACACAGAATCATGAATTTAACCACACGTCAGTAGCGTGTGGGCAAAACGCTCGCTGCTGAAACACTTTAGTGTGACTTGCATCAGAAATAACCGCTGCCTGTGTCCGTTCGGCTGTCACCTCACGTTGTCCTCCAGCTTTGTTTGTTGTTTTACACGCTGTTTTACATGTTGTGCCCACTCAGATTGGTTTTCAGAAAACTCTCAGCTTTTAGGAGGTTGTTTTCAAACAACGCCTCAGGTTTTAAAAGCTTGTGTAGAAGGAGCCATAGATCTGAAAGGGTTAAATCAGCACTGCAAATATTCTGCTGCTGTGTTTTTATACTGAGCATCTCTTTGCACAGGAAACTCTTTCAGGATAAATTATGTAAGTATAAGTTCAGACTCAGTGGAGTTTTTAGGACTCATATCAGGGTCTGGCCCAAAAACTCGATTAGGATCTCCCTAATTCTGAAAACCTTTTTAGTATCTGAATGAAACTGAACTCACCTTGCTCACGAACAATGAAAACAACAACGCAACTGGTCTCCAGTTTTGGGACAAAACATCTGTACGGTCCGCTGTCAGCCAGCTGCACTGAGGAGATCTGCAGAGTCAGGTTTCCTCTGCTCAGGTCTTCAAGGTTAACAGTCGTCCTGCCTCTGTATTGATGCATCTGGTCATTCGCGATTTTCCTGCTTGTGTCGGATGCAGGTAGACCACCTTGTTGAGGTCGACTCTTTTCCAATCGAAAGTACGATCCACCACGCTGTGCGCAGGCTCCAGATAACATGGTAGGCTGACCGTGTCACCTTCAAACGCCTCAATTGTTGATTTCAGGCAAATGGCCTGAGGCTCTCCTGGGGAAACAAACAAACATTGACACAACTTGAACTTGATGGTTTTCAAACATTTAAAACACACAGAGTTTATGTTTTTTAGTTCAGTGGTGCAACAATTCCTTAAAAGTAAAAAGTTCTGCTCCACCTCGTTCACTCAGCTGCTTCATCAGATCAGGAGATATCAGTCCTCCTTAAGTCAACAATTTGATCTACTGGCAAAGTTTATATTTGTCTGTAGTGGTGTGACAGGATCTCATACTTAGCAAGCTACAACTCTCCACACTGAACTGTAAATCTCTAAAATGTCCAAAGCTGATCTTTAGGATTCAAAGTGTAAGTATTTGTAAAGTGACCGTGAACCAGCAGAGTGTGTATAGATACATGTAGGAACACGTTATGAAGTTAAGGAGTAATAATGTGGAAACTGTAGATATTTTAATATTACAGAGTACTGTGTGACCTACTGAGAAATAATCTGGTGTTTGGGAGGAATTTAAAAACAGATTACACTCTAAGTATTTTAACTATAATGAGCCTAACCATCAATGAGAGCCACACCGGTCACTAACGAGTGTCCACCATATTAAAGGAGTGACCCTTCAGTAGTTAAGGGACATTTTACAGATGTTTTAACAGGAGGCGTTTGTCTTTGCAGCACATCTACTCTACCAGGTGAGATAGTTTTAGGTTAGTTTAGCTGTTGTGTCCTTTACTGTACATGACAACTGTTAAAGGGACATGACAGCAATCATCTTCTACAGCTGTAAGATAAACACTCCTGGTTTTCACTTCAGCTATTTACTGTGGAAATACCATCATAAAACAGTTTGTCCTACTTCTTCTACATCAGCAGTTATACTGAAATGTATACTGAAGACTCTTTTTCTCATTTTCAGTTCAACGTGTTTTATTTTGGCCTGAATGTTTAGGTTGGACAATGTCGCCAAAACTGAAAGTAATATATAAACAAAATCTGGTTCACTCAGAGTACAGTTCAATCTGCTGCTTTGACAGAGGACCCATCGATAACACGTGACTTTCATGGTCTTTAATTTATGATCAGACTAACAGGTAAATGGAGCTTTTCAAAAAACATTCAGGGCGAGTGTAACTTTTAGCAAAGCTACCGCTAATATTAGCTGTATTTCATAAACGTTTTCAATAAGCCTGTAAAATATTCCGCATTAAAACTGCTGATTTTCTTATTTCTTGTGTGGTAAAATTCCTTAATAGGCTAATTATGGCCAATGTTATTAATATTAACGTATTACAATTAACATTAGGCCTATAATCTAGTGACATCCAAATAATCCACTCTTTAAATCGTTCGTCAGACGTGTGGTTATAAACCGATTTATGGTAAATTAACACACGGAGCCACATTTCACGACCAAACAGTGTTTTAGTACCACAGTCATATTGGCCTATTTAAAACAGTTTAGGTATTTTAAATATGTTTTATAATCACAATAACAGAAAGGCCTAACTCATTTAAACTTAGCCTACCTCAAGTGCAAGTTCGGACGAAAACAAACCAAAACGAAAAGCTAATCTGCTCACACAGAGCTCCGTCCATGTTTGCTTCACCCCAGGCTGCGTCTCCGATCTGAATCTTGATCTTCTCCGACTGTCTAGCTTGTCTGCACCATAGGGTCTGCACGCTTTCTCCAGAGTTAAATCCGACATCATTTACTATTCCTGTGACATTTCTGTGTGCAGGACACCGACCACAAGATCGGTCTGATTCTTCACGGCACCAAAGATCCTCCACATTTTCACCCTGTTTCTGGTCCCTGGTGGATTCTTCCTTCTCGTGATTCACATTAACTTAAGGCACGAAATATTATTTTACCAAATACAAACTCTTACACATTTTCACCCCTCTGGTTTAGACAAAGGTTTTAAGGCCCAGCTTCCCTCCCAAGTCTGGGCTACACAACAAGGTCCACACAAGTACTTCATCGTCTTTGTCGACCTCGGTCGCCATTCAGTATCTGGATCCTTCCACTCAGACCAAAACTCCCGATGACCGAAATTAAAGTTGTCCGGCGGTGAGAACGTCGCCATGGTCGATTTGTACCATCAGGCCTAATGTTTAAAGTCCAGTCTGTGCGAGTTTATCAAAATACTGACATACAAACGCGGCGGAGACGTGGATTGTGTAGCTTTGGGCGGGGCTAGACCCCCCCCCCCCCCCCCCCACTTTAATAGTTCTTATTTCCAAATTTGCATCTGTGGATTTTATTTATCATTTAATGATTTTGTTGAATATTTGTGAATTTTTTTTATTATTGAGTTATTTTTATTTATATTTGCTATTTTTTCCTGTGGAAATGTCCTTAGCATTTAGCTGCACACTACCCTTTTGTACCTCCTAAGCTTCCGTAGTGCTCGTCTCCCTCATTCGCGTTTGAGGGTAGTTGTGTGGAAAAGAGCTGCTGGGTTTATGTATTGTTTTCTTTGGAAATTGAACCATTTACGTTATAACTTTAAACACAAATTGTGCAGTGTCAATATGGTTATGTCACGTAGCAGTTTTGTATTACTTTGACCGTTAAAATACGTTTTATCAGTGTTTTCATTTTAACTTTCTAGCGCCAGTTTTACCGCGGCATGCGGGCAGCGTCATGTCACCTATGTAGCTCGTGGTGTTTTCAGCGTCTTGTCACTTGAGTAAACGCTGTATTTTTGTATGAGATAATGTAAGAGGAGGCCACACACACACACACACAGGGGCAGGGCGAGACGGGACACATCCACCTCTCAGTCGCTGTAACTAACATGACCCACATAATATACAACGCAGAGGAAGAAGAGCCATCCACTAACACTAGTTACAGTAAATTTACTTACTGCGGTCTGACTGTTATAAAGTGTGACACAATCTTATAATATTCAGTCCAGCTCTCTACCCGTTTCATGTGGCTGTGCTGACATTGCAGAGTCTGAACATGTCTGAGTGAAAAGCCACAGCCTGCATGCTGCTGTTCCTGCGTTTATTGCAGGATTTCTGTATGAAAGCGGTTGTGTTTCGGATTCTGCTCGCTCATGAGTTCAAGCGAGCACGTGTACGAGCACACACCCCTTTAACAGAGATCTAGCCAACTGTTTTTCTTTTTAAATCTTCTTCCTAAACTTCTCGGCAGACATAATTTTCATAATTAACTTGAATAATATTTTAGCTAGATTACAAGATTACCCTCCTTTTATATGTTTGCCCATTTGTGCCAATATGAGCGCTTTAAAGAATATAAAATCAGTGGCCTGATAAAAAGGACTCACGCTTACCTGTAACAGTTTCTGCAAGCAGTAAAATACAGAGCAGCTTTACATCTGTCCTTTCCATCATCAACTCAGTAAAAGCAGCTGCAAACAGCCCTCGATGAGAATGTTTCATGCTGCACTCTGATTTCCTACTTTTGTGCAAAGGAGATCCTCCCCTTTTTGTCTTGTTCTCTGTCTTCCTAAGCTCCTTTCCTCCTCAGTATTTTTCCTCTCTCTCTCTCCGTATTCTTCTTTGGCATGATGGTCATGACAACACTAGTGCCACACATAAATAGAACAGAAATTGTTCTAAACAAAAACAGAGTTTTCTCCCTCTCTGACACACTGGCCGTACCAAACCATCACGGCAGAACTACAGATGACAAACATCTTAATGGTTAAAATGGCAAAGCGAAACAAACCAACAAACATATTGTGAGGCAAAGAAACTGTTGGAGCCATTCTGTGTGTTGGGATGGGGTGGCGCTGTGTTTTGCCACAAGTCTATTTAAGATGGCTGTTAATTAGTTCAGGTGTGGCGCACAGCGAGGTGCATGGTTTTTGACCGTGAGGCACGGCGTGTAATCTTGGAGACCGGTTTAAGTTAAGTTAATAATTGAAGAACTGTTTAATTTTTTGTTGTAAATAATAAATGGATTGACATATCCGACTTAAGTTCAGACTTTTGAAAGTTTATTATTTTATCTTATTTTATTATTTTAAGCCACACAAACAGCACGCCTGCAACACGCGTGCAAAACAACTTAAATGTGCGCCAACAGAAACGTTTGCATGAATGACACCAAACACTGCCCTGGTACAGACACTAAAGGGTCTATGTTCACTCATCCAGCATCCAGAGTCTGTCTGCCTCAGATCACCTCCTCCTTCACCTCCCCCTCTACATCTCCATCTCTCTCTGCAAGACACCAAACTGTCTTCATAATCTGTTACCTGATTCAACTCATATGCATTCTCCTTCAGACCTCCGAAGTGATTTTCTAACTGTGATCCAGTTAGACGGGGCCTTAAGCGCGGTGACAGTTACCGCAAACAGTAAAATCATCAGAAGCTTTACAAGTGTTTCCATGATCCAGTCAACGCAGAGTAAGATGTGATGAGCGTTCAGCCTGCCTGTCTCACTCAATTCAGTGAGGAATCCCTGAAGCCTTTCTTATATAGGACAGTCTATGACCTGCACAAAGTAATACAGAGGGAAGCAAGAAGTCCCCTGAGGGACAATAATAGACTCCACATGGGTACGCTGACTCTGTAGGACCAATGAGCGCTCTGGGGACTGGGTGACGACACAGTGGGCGGTGCTTAGCTGTGGAATATCGGTTTTCAACATGGCGGCGGGTCAGAAACTTTTCCATATTAGAGCTAAACTGTAAACATGTTTCTGAAAACATTTGAGGCGAGAAATAAGCAGCGCAGTAACAGAATCTGGATTCATATTTGATCAGCGCGGCCTAGTTTTGCAGTTTGACGAGAGTATCGTGAGCCTGGTGGGTTGGACTGGAGGAGCTCATTTGCATAGAGCAGACCGTGAACTTGAGGCCCCGTCTGCATAACTGCACACATGTCATCGTAACCGCAAACCTCATCAGGAAACGTCTGATGGGTGAGAAAGTAGCGAAAGGATCTGCAAACCACTGATTTGATGTGTTATCTAACAGTGTGTTGATAGCATTAGTAGGCTAATTCATATTAGTTTCACCCTAAACCTCACAGGTTAGTTATTGTTCTGTAATGAGCTCTCACAAAATGCATTCTGACATTCATTCATTTCGACAATCTAAATTCCACATGTAATCCATTATACATCTTGACTGTGATTATTTACAGGAAATATGTCTCCATGTAGTCATAAAGCAGTAATTAAACATACACAATACAATTTTGTCTCCTCTCAGAGTGAAAATAAAGTAATTTATTCAGATCTAATCAACATAACCTGTATATGCTGATACAACAGCTCATCACAGATGCCCCATAGCTGCTAACAACTGGTGGAAAAGGTGGAGGGGAGGGTAACCAGGTGGAGATGGGTGCTGCCACAAATATATTACAGAGGAAGAGTTTTTAGTATGTTTTAGTTATCTCTCTCTCTCTCAGTTCTATGTGCTTTATTGCAACACGTTGTCTTTATTAGCATGAATGTTTTGGTTAAACGATGATGCTAAAGCGGTTTGCAACAAAATCTAGAAGTTTACATTTTGAATGTGACACAACACGAATTATTGCAATCATGACCAATAAGTTTACACATCAGTCTACACACAAGAGTGAACCAGATGAAACACTGTGCAGCGTGAAACTGAGTCCGTCGTTAACCACAGTGGTAAGGCACTCTTTCTGACTCACAGGACTGCAGCTGCATGCGCTGTAGTGCGTCCAGGAAACGTCCCAGCGTCAAGCAGCACAGAGCAGATGAACCGGGCAGAAAGTCAGACAGAGAAACTGCAGAGCAACGGTCTTGTATATCAACAATAAACACAGTTAAATCTGGCAAAAAAGAAACAGTTTTACTACACAGCCTACTTAATCAGAAGCAGAAAAAGAAAGCACAAGCCTAAACTTTGAGAGTCTAATATCAAAACTATCCTACCTTTCAGCATATTTATCCTTACAAGCGCCGTAAAGAATAAAGCGGTAGGAGCATTTGTTACATTTATTCATTTAGCTGCCGCTTTTATCCAAAGTGACTTACAATTGCTATAATAGGCTAATAGCCTACATATGTGCCTCTGGAGCAAGTAGGGATTAAGTGTCATGCTCAGGGACACATTGGCGGATGTGTCACAGTGGGCAATTGAACCCAGATATGCGCGTTGTCCACTGAGCCATCACCACCCAAAACCAGGGAGCCAAGAGCAAACAGTTACCACAGGGATAGGGCCTGGGTTTAGATGCTGCTTTGTTTTAAACCAAACTAAAGCACATAGTGGATTCTGCAGGGCGGAACCTTCAGCGAGACGAAGGCAACGACTTCACCTTCCACTTTGAGGTCGAGCTGACAAACCAGAGACATTTTGAAATCACAGATTAAATGACTCACTGCTGATGAACTAGACCTGCTGCAGGACGGTGCCATCAGTACTGAGACTCCTGTTAATGGAGACACTTCTCTCTTACTCTAAACGTTCATAACCTGCAAACTTCAGATCATTTATCATCTCTGACGATCCGATTTTCTTTAGTTCCAAACCTGTAATGTGGATTTAATCTGCTGTCCTAGAGAGTTATGAAGGAAAAAAAGCACAGAAGACAGTTCGGATTAAACCAGATTTTATGTAAATTGCACAATTGGTGTAAAAACCTTTGGAAAAGAGGCCTTTGGTGTTGGCACAGTAGAAAAGATAACACACATCTGACAAAAACAAATAATGACAAAACATTCAGGGTGATGGAAAAAGAAAGTAATAATCCAATAATAATTTAAGGCGGTCTGTACACAGCAGATTTCATCAGGTCTAATTCATTAAATAACCAGCTGCATGTAGGGAGACAGATTTGCTTCAGGTCCCTCTGTTTAGCCTTTTTATGCAGTATACAAACACTTAAAACAATCATTACTCACTAATGCAGTCGTATGCAGGTAAGTGTTAATGTCAACAACTTCAACTCCTGAGGACGCTGGTGTGTAAACACAATGATGGTACAGTACAACACAGTTTGACACTATAACGTGTAAAATCCTGACACTAACACTTACAGTGATGTTATAACCCACCTATACTGCATATAAATGCTGGACGGGAACATAAAGTGCTACTCAGTGCTTTCACAGAAGAGAAATCTGGGCTGAAAAGCTGAACTGGAGGCCTGAACTACGAAGCAGGATGTGATGTTAGCGACTTCAGGTTTAACCCTGAGCTTTCAGTCCTGCTGATCAGCCAACCTGCTCCGAGCAGACATCAAGACGTCCTTAAAGCAACATTATGGGTCTTAAAATAGCAGCTTTCAAATAATGTTGGTATAACGTTTATGTGCAACACTGACTGATGTAACAGGGTGAATAGTGTCATTGCCACTTCTGGCTCTCCACAACATTGGGGTAATGTTTTACGGCACCAACGCGACTCTTCAGCAAGCTATTGGAAGAAGAAAAAAGTATTTAATGCTCTCAGTGTGGATGTTACAGAGGCTGCATAGAGGTAGAAGAAGATGTCGGAGGAAGCGAGTAAGAGAAAGAGACCAGACAGTAAATATGGGGCTGGCTTTTACTCGTTAGTGTGAGCTGAAGGAGCTGAAAGGATGGAGGACAGATGCAGAGCCGGTCTTCTTCCTGTTCGACTAGTCAGTAATAACTTATTAGCTGCTCGCTGCCACACGAGAGCTTTGTGACATTAACGGCTGCAGGACAGACGACAAGCTTCTTTCTGTTGGACTAGTCAGCGATATTGTCTTGTGTTGTCGCTGTTGCTTGAGGATTGCCTGTGTTCGCAACGCTGGCGACTTGCTGTTTTATGACGTAAGGTGATCATAACAAACGCACGAGTACAGAATTCAGAATGACACTCTGAATCTGTAGGGACCAAATAACATCTTACATGATGCTGCTTTAAGAAAAACAATCTTTGGTTTTTATAAATAAAATCAGTGTTGACTTCATAAGGCGAGTTCATTATTCTGGATGGTTTAAGTATAATAATATTAATCTTATTAATATTAAAAGGATAAAAAGGAGCCAGATTTCATAAAATATATCCAGATTGCACATCGTAGATTCCATAATACGAATCCATAAAGATTTCTGGTGGACTGACATTTAAAAAATAGTCTTTTTAAAAAAGATCTTAGGACTTAAAAACTAGAAGAAAGATCCAAATCTGGGAAGTTACGTCATCAGTGCTGATTTTACACAGCCAATCACGGACAAAGGACCATCGCTAAACTACTTGCAGGTTGTTTGAGTCGCCTGGATCAGGGCGGCGTTTGCTGATGAAGTCCTCAGAGGGTTCAGCTCAGTGCCGTTGGTCAGCTCTGCTTTTGCCCCTCCTTCCTCTGAACCTCGTTATTGGGTTCGCTATGAGAACATAGAAACAGGTTTGTTAGACTTTTAAAGTTGGTGGTTTGAGCAGAAACACACATCTAAAAATGTTACAGGAACAGAGTCAAATCCCTGATGTTTGATTTCACAATGAGCAACAACAAACCTGCTCACAACAGTGATCACACAGCAGGGCTTTAAATGTTAGTGAAAAGCTGTGGGACAGTTTGTTTAGGAACTTACGGATCGCTCCACGCCTCACCAGAACCACAGTCCCAAACAGACCCAGAATCCCAATCGAACCAGAATCCCAATCGGAATGATAATTTCAAGTTTCCATTTTTCACCATCTGAAAGAAGATCAGAATTAAGAATCAGCACAAAATTAGTTTATTATTTATTTCACTAATTCCTGGTTAGTGTTCTGCTCATGTAGTATTTTCTCATTCAGTTTTATTTGTCCAGGTTTTGAGATTTCTGTCTGTAAGACTTCTGCCTGCACCTGAAGTAGTTCATTTCCCATCTGCCCGGCCAATCAAACTCTGGCTGTATTTTGTTTGATCCAGAATCGACTCGAGGATCGCTTGTGGTCTGAAAATCTCTAATATATTATTTTTATTGCAGTTTCTGCTTTATTTGATAAAAGGGCTGCTGCGCTAAGTTTTTAAGACGATAAACATGTTTGAGTTGTTTTTTGGTCTTAAACTTTACAAACACAAAAGTCACGGGTAGAAAAGGGTCATTGTCCTAACGCCAGGAATCCAGTGACTCCGGCTACGGCATCGCTACTGCTGCACCACGGTTCTGATGCGTCCATAGCCCGGCCACAGTCCACGGGAAGAGCCTGCCCCACATTGTTGATTTGTTATTTGTCCTTTGGGCTTCTGCTACCTTCTTCACAGCTCTATGTGACCCCGTTTCGTTCAGTCAACGTCAGGCTGCATTTCCCATTAGGAGCATTTCAGAATCAGAGCGCTTTTCCAGCCTGATTCTGCTGACATGTTTAGATTTTGTTGATTTGGTTATCAGTGTTTGCATTTTGTGCTTTGTTGTGAGCCGTGTGTCCTGTGCTCTGCTTTGTGTGCTTCTCCTGTAGGTCTGCAGGTACTGCCCTTTCCCCTTCCTGCCTCAGCAGCAGCCTCCTGATTCCCCATCAGTACCTGGAGGTTAAGAGAACAAGGAGGAAGCAGCAACGGGGCTATGTGATCCTGGTTTTGGGAGGCCAGCCTGTGTGGCTGCCGACCTGTGGGTCAGAAGGTGGTGTTTGGGTGCAGCAGGCGTGAAGCTGTGTGGAGCTGTGGGCTCACATACCGCTCAGAAGAGGAGGGAGTTACATGTGTTTTATTTAAGTTGCTAGTTCTGTGTTTTTAGTTAAAACCTATATCAACTCTTTTAGTTAAATAGTTCCTTGACTTTGTGTTTCTGTTTTCTGATTGAGGTTTATTTGTTAATAAATATTGTATTTGTTTGCACATAATCTGTTTCCTGTTTCTTTTGAGACGGTTTTCATTTATATTTGTTACTCACTTCACCTCTGGGCTTGAGCCACCTGAGGACGTAACACCTTCTACTATGATTCTGAGGTCTGGACAATAAAATAATAATTTTATGTATATTTTTTCAATAAAAATAACAAATGTTCAATATGTTTGATTTTATTCACTTGAATCATTCACTAATTAGGACATAATTTTTTATGAGGATGTTTATTTTGTTGAGGAAAAACAACTTTAAAAAAGCTTTTAATTTGTTGACAAAGATTTTATCATAATTGTTTTAAAAGTTCTACCTCAGATTTGTGAAGTGATCCACTGTTTGGTCTCAAGTGTTGAACATAACTACAATTAACCATCTTCTCTTCAACAATCGCTTTCATCAACTTTAACTCAAGAGCAAAATTCAGCCTTAAAACTCCAAAGAAATAATTATCGATATCAAAAGATATGAAACTTTTCAGTCGTGATAACATTTTTGTCCATATCGTCAGTATGAATAAGTAGGCTACATAGTTAAATTATTTCTTTTGTGTCTAACAGTGTTTATTGTTGTTGTATGCGGGTGTTTTATTTTGAAAATTGACCGGATTCTCTATGCTGTTCTGTGTCTGACTTCCTGCCTGGTTCAGTCAGCTCTGTGCTGTTTGACGCAGCCAGCGGCACAAACAGACCTGCTTCCTATTCCCTGCAGAGGAAAGAACCGCTTCTGGGACGCTTCAGGACTCACGAGCACTGATTATAATGGCCGCGATCAGCTCCGGCAACCGTGGTGCAGCCGCAATGCACCGAACCCTCCTGGTTAGAATCGAGCTCCAGAAATTAGCTCCAGCAAGCAACAGAATTTATGAATTATTTTTCAGATTTTATTTTGGCTATGAGTTTAAAAGAAGTCTGTTGTCTAAAAATGTTACTATCGACATGAATGTTAAAACTTAAGCTGCACAGAATTCTTCTTGTTTTCAAACAAAGATTTAACTGAAAAAAAGTTATTTACCAGGTTTGCCCGGCTCATCTGTTGGACGTCTAGTTGTGTTGGCAACAAGCTTCTTTTTGCTCTGGTGGTCTTTGGTCAGTTTTAAAGGAAAAAAAGGAGACAAAATGTTTGTCAGTGCTCAGAAACAGACTAAAATATCTTCTAGCAGTCAGACAGAGGGACCTGCTGTGGGCTTTAGTAGCTCATGATGGATAAGATGCTAAAATGAACAGGTTACAGCTGTTAATTTAACCTGACATACACATGTATTCAGCCCTGCATCTCCTCTGCTGCTAGGCCTAATATATTTATACTGAGCATCACTTTGCAAAAGAAAATCTCAGGATGAATTCAAGTAT
>JALXJV020000002.1:32094702-32131811 GCA_024633595.2 Lepomis macrochirus | reverse complement strand
CGTTTAGTGAGCTGTGGAGCTTTTGATTGAATCACATGATCTTCATTTTTTTAACTGTCTGCTCCTTTTGGTTCACTCAGGCGCTGAAGCAGAAGTTGTGGATGATGACATCACAACTAACATCACATACAGCTGATATCAAAATATCAGATCACCTACAGCAGCCAATCAGACGCAGCAGAGGTAATGATGTTTTATTGATTCTGTTTTTCAGGGACAGTGACTGTGTGTTCTTGTTCTTATGTCTTTGTGAGGACCAAGTTGAGACCTTGAGAGTGTCAGTGTTTGGGCTAGAAACCAGAAGCTGCATAAGCTAAGAGGTTGTTGTCAAACAACAGGTGAAGGCAAGTGGCAAGCAGGGTTGTAAAGCTGAAGGATTTTTGGGCTAGAGGGATTGTTTGGTGTTTTTATTGTTTGGATGTAGCCTAAGGAAGAGAGAGAAAGAGAGACCTGAGAGAACTGAGGTAGACAAACAAAACCTAGAACCAGGCACAACAGATTCACCCAGAAGCAAAAACAGAAAGAACACACTCACTCACACCTGTCACAGGTGTGCAGGGGTCATGATGGAGAGGATGTTTTTAAAATGAGGATGTTAGAAAGAATCATAATAAATCAAATGCAGACACATTCATGTGAGACTGATTTGCGCCCTGTGGTGAATCTGTTAACAGAAGTTCGCAGCTCTGTGGGCTTCCAGTTTACTGTTTCTGATAGAAAACACTTCAGCTGAACGTAGCTCCACACGTTTCACTGCATGGCTGGTAATTTAAAACCTAATGTTATTATAAATAAATTGTAAATGTATCTAAATATTTGGAAAAGTTTTACTGTTTTGTTTCATTCAAACATTATGTTTGTTTTCCTGTAAATATGTATTACATTACGTGCTTAAGTGGTTTTAAATGAAATAGAAGATGGACTCAGCAGACCATCGTTTTTTCCACTCTGCACATCAAACCACAGCAGCAACTTCCTCCTGTTGACTCCAGTATACTGATGGTGGTTTCTCACTACAGTGTGCTTTGCTTTAGCTGATGGTGATGTGTTTGTCTGTTTTGTTACTTGTGCTGAAATGTGTGAACTTGTTTTCACACAAGCGAGCAGATTTGTGGTCGTCCAGTTACCTGTTTTACATAAGTACCCTCCAGTTATATTTGGTCTTTCTTTTTTTCACAGCAGTGGTGTTATGAAGAAGACAAACCTGCTGCCGTTTATCAAGTTTATAACAGAACTTATGATTATACATAAAAATACTGAAACTGTTTCTATAGCACTAGTGTTATTCCGTATTGCAGTACTAGTAGTGCTGTAAGCACCAGCAGTAAATATACCACCAGTAATGTAATTAGTATGTATTTTATTTTCCAGAGGTTGACACAGCTGCAGTCTACTCAGCAGTGAGAGGAACAGAAGACATTAGTTATTGACAAATAGCCATCAGACCACACAGGACAAGAGGTATAGCTGCTATTTATTTGTTAACTTTGGACAGAGCCAGGTTAGCTGTTTCCCCCTGCTTCTAGTCTTTATGCTAAGCTAAGCTAACCACAATTTGACTACAGATGAATCTTCTCATCTCAGTCCCAGAGAGAAAGAGAGTTTTTCCCAACACATTGAACTGTTCCTTCAAAGAGATGTGAGTTATAGGAATGTAAGGTCAGACAGACAAAACATAAGGATCTCTAAACCAGTCAGGACAAGGCTCATTTACATGTCTACTTGGTTTGGTCTGTATGTCTGATCAGCTCTTGTCTTATTATGAATTTGTCTGATGTGTGACTGTTTAGTCTGTGTGTTTCCTGTTTTACATTAAAGTTTTGTCTAACAGTTACCTGCTCAGCTCCCTTGTCTGTATTTGGGACCAAAATACCAGTTTTTTTGTATTTGGATTTGGATTAATGAGTGCTCATTACTGCCCAGCTCTTCATCCTCACCACTGTCCAGTGCTGCCAAAGTCTTGCTGCCCATTGTTTCCAAGACGGAGATATCAGATCAGAATCAAAATCCAAATCAGAATGAAGTTTATTGTCAGGTACATTTTCACATATGAGGAATTTTCCTTGGTATGTGTTAGTGCACAACAGTACTCATGAACATAAATTTAGAAATATAAATTCTAAATATTATCATAAAATAAATTATTAAATATTATTATTAAATAATACTATAATACTAATACAAAAAAGCAAAAAATACATAGAATAATTACCAAGAATTTTGCAAACATTTACAATATGATTCAATTCATTTCAATTTTATTTATACAACACCAAATCACAACAACAGTTATCTCAGAATGCTTTTAATAAAAGAGCAGGTCTAGACTTTACTCTGTGATGTTATTTACAGAAACCCAACAGTTCCCACCAAGAGCAGCACTAGGTGATAGAGGCAGGGAAACTTCCTTTAAGAGGCAGAAACCTAAAGCAGAACCATGGCTCAGAGTGGGCGGCCATCTGCCTCAACAGACATGCCATTTTTGCATATCATTGATACGGAGAAGCTCAATGTCACTGCGACAAAACTGCCTGGCTCTCCAAAGACAGAGAAGACTAACCTTTCTGAGAGTCAAAAAAAAACAGCTGAGTCCTGCTCCACATTACATGTTTGTCTCCACCAGTTTCTCAGGTTGTTTGAACTGTTTGTGTTTGTGTGTTCAGAGTTTCCAGCAGAGACAAAGGTCATCTACTCTTCACTGAGGTAGACCTTCACACCTTCACACCAGTCCAACCACTGGACCCCAGAGCCCCTCACATCAGAACATCAACTTATTATGTTTCACTGTTAAAGCTAAATTAGACTCATGCATTTACAAAGAGACAGACAAGTCAGAATTACTGAATGTTTAAAAGAAATAATTAAATTATCTAGATTTAGTAACAATAAATATTTATTTTTTTAAAACGGATAAATAAATGGTTAAAACGTCACTCATACTTTTTTTTTTGCTGTTGCACAGCATCGACATGTTACCTGCTTCGTTGTACTTTCATTCATGTATTTCTACTGAAAAGGATCTAATGATAACTTGAAATTGTTTTGTGGTTTTGTAATAACTAACTTTATGTGACTTGTTTATTTACTGGATCAATAAACACTGATCTTATTCTTGTTTGTCTCCTGTGGTTCTGTGGGTTTCACAAAGCTGTTGGATGGAAAATGTGACGTGTTCTGGTTTTGGCTGTGGAACTGATACACACC
Source organism: Lepomis macrochirus (assembly GCA_024633595.2). Classification (NCBI taxonomy): domain Eukaryota; kingdom Metazoa; phylum Chordata; class Actinopteri; order Centrarchiformes; family Centrarchidae; genus Lepomis; species Lepomis macrochirus. The sequence goes on along the minus strand of JALXJV020000002.1, from coordinate 32,128,607 downwards.
TCTCAGTGAGAGAGCTGAGAATAATCCAAACTTCAACTGCAGACTCTAAACAGCATGAACACCATTCAGCTTCAATACAGAGAGTTTGTATTTTGAGTTTTGAGTCTTTATGATTTCAATTTAAAGGTTCAGTGTGGAGGTTTAGTGGCATCTAGTGGTGATGTTGCGATTTACAACCATTAGTTTAATCTATTGTTCACCTCTACCCTTTCAAAGTGCTTAGCGATAGCTACGGTGCCGACACAGGACAAAAAGGTATAATCAGTATCAGACAGCAGAGACTAGCCAGTCAAGACTTTAGTTTTTTTAGATATATATATGAAGTTATATTTACTTAACAATTCAGTAAAACCATATGTTATTGTGAATGTAATTGTTACTTTGCATCAAACAACATCAACATGACACATTCGCGATACTCCTGTAATGAATTATCCATGAATTTTGTTACATCCTGTGAGGGTTAACTTTGTTTCTGTACCGCAGTCCTTTATAAATAACATAATGGCTGAAGTTTACAAAGGCGTAGTCAGATGAGCTTCAAGCATCCTCTCCACTTTGTTCAATTAGAAAATTCATCAAAGCCAAAGTACAGTGTTGGAGAACAACATTGCAATAAATGACAATCCAGCTACTGACAGAAACACGCTACTTCTCTCAGTGATTATGTCCCGTCCCGTCCTTCCTTGTGAATGACTGAGCCTTTCAGGGATGCTCCTTTTATACCCAATCATGACACTCACCTGTTTCCCAGTCTTTTGTTACCTCTGTCCCAGCTTTTTTGGAACATGTTGCAGGCATCAAATTGAAAGTGAGTGAATATTTGCAAAAAACAATAAAGTTTATCAGTTTGATATCTTGTCTTTATAGTGTACTGAATTTGTTACAAGTTGGCCTGTAACAGGCCTGTAGCTATTTAAAATGGCTGTAGGAGAATTCCAGCACTTTTATCATTCATTAAGGAAATTCCAGTTTGGTAAATAATGAATGAGCAACGCTATATAAAATGTAATCATGTTAAGCATTGATCCTTCCTCAACTCCTGAGTTTTATAGCCAATCATGGTCCACATTGGCACGCATTCATATTTCAAGCTCCACCCGATTAAAATGGAGGCTCTGCCTTTATTTGGGCAACCTGCTGGCACCTGACCTTTAGCCTCGTTTCCACTGAGTGGTGCGGTACGGTACAGTTCGGTACGGTACGCAATTATTTGCGTTTCCACTGTCAAAAGTTGTGAATGGTACCAAAAGTCGAACCGTATCGCACTACCACTTTTGGGTACCCTTTCGTTGGGGTACCTAGCACAGTGGTACGGTACTAAAAGGTGGAGCTAGACTCACTGCAGAACGGTGATTGGTTGACAGAGAATCGCCACTCGTGCGTGCTACAAGGGAACTCGACAACACAAGAGGCTTCATTCTTAAAACACCGCTGAAAAAATAATGTCCCTTTCTTCTTGGCGTGAATGACGCCAGCTTACTTTCCGTCATCCACCACGCCTATCAAGTAGGGTACTGTTGGCAGTGGAAACGCTGAGCTCCGATCATGGTTTAGCGATCCGACTCAACCGTAGCTGCACTGAACCGCACCGCACCACTCAGTGGAAACGAGGCTTTTGAGCTTCTGATTAGACTTACACTACATTTTAGTACAGGTTAAACACTAACTTGTGTGGTTCTGAGGGATCAAAGTATTTTCCTGTTGTATTTTTCTGATGTTCATGCTGCTGAGTCATCTGAAATGGATTTATTCGGTCAACTAGCTGACACTTTTATCCAAAGGGACGCAAGGGCGCATGGTGGATGTGTCACAGTGGGAATAAAACCTGGTCTCCCATACCAAAGGCATGTGTCTAAGCCACTATTCCATTGCTATCTGAGGAATCAGACAAAAAGTTATGTTCTAGCTAACTATCTGCAGCTTTCATAAGCTATGTTTCCATCCAATTGTCGTGCAAATTTCAAGTGTCGCAAAAAAGAAAACAAAGAAGAAATTGTGAAATATGTGCGCTTCCATTGGCTGGTTTGGAGCAAATAAACAAGGCTACGGCAAGCGCCATTGTGTTGATGTTAAACATGGCTGTACAAGATGTATGGGTTCCAAACCAGAAACAAAACCAGTTGCTTGAACCTGATGGCAGTTCATCTTAGAAAAATGGAGAGAGGTCCTCAGAAATGTTTTTCAGTCAGGCAAACCGCTACCAGCCATGTCTCCGCACATTATGGGAATATCTGGTGCTGACTTTTGCAGGCCTCCCGAGAATTGCATGCACCTCCAAATAATGCTTTTTAACGCTATAATATACTTTGTGAGGTTCATCAACGGGGATAAATGATTCTAAGTATATAGCCTATTCTATGAACGTTTAGTGTCTTTAATATTTTATTACACTCAGTAGAATTAGCAATCATTAAGATTCAGCAAAAATATGCGGTGATAACCCGGTTTGATCAGTGTGCAGAGCAGAGTATCTGAAAAGTGAACTGAAAAGAAGTCAGGGATCGATCATATAGGCTGATAGGTAGAAGGTTTGACAAGAGATTTAATGGTACCCAGAAAAAGTATTTAAAATTTTTCTGAAATACAAAAATATTGTCTATTTTGATGCATGGCTTGGCTGCTGTATTTTAGAGTTAGGTTTTGATATTTATAGTAGATTTTGATGTTTCTTTGCTGATCCCTGATTATATACAGCTGCAGGAAAAGATCTGTGAAACCTTTGGAATAACATGTGATCTGATCTTCATCTAACAAGAGACCAACACAGCCTGCTTAAGCTAATACCACAAAAACAATTATGTGTTTTTATAGAACACACCATGTAAACAGGATGGGACAAGCATGTGAACCCTTGCATGTAATAACTGGTCGACCCTCATTTGGCAGCAATAACCTCAAACAAACGATTTGTGTAGTTGCAGATCAGACCTGAACAACAGTTAGGAGGAATTTTGGACCTTCTTGCTTATCTCACTTATGTAGCTTTAATTGCATAACTTCTGTAACTAACTGAAAACATTCAATGTTGATTTTTTGTTTCACTCAGGAAACATCGCCGCCTTCTGGGTAAGAGCAGTTTCTGGGCCACCAATCTACCTCAACCACCGCGATTACTTGGACTGTTAAATATCCCACACCTACATTAAGAGTTCATAAATGACCATACAGGGCTTCCTCAGTGCATTAAACTATGGTCCATATGTGACAACGTGGGAGTAAGAACAAGTTGTATTTGTCTATTTGTTTCTTTATATGACTGATTGGTGTATTGTCTGAATATTTTTTCTATTTGTACTTAGATGCTTGCCCACCTGGGTTTTTAACAGGTTGTTGAGGTGCTTGATCTCATTATGTTTGTTGATTATAATCCGACACTCATATGGTCCAGTGTCATTGAGGGTAATGTTTTTCAAGACAACACTGTCTGTAATCTCTGCTTCTCTCAGCTCCACTCGACCATAAAAAAGATAGATGCTGGTAGTTTTCATACCGGCGGTTGTTGTCAAATTGTTTCTCTTTTGTCCCACGTGATACACTGACTCAACTTCAGATGACGAAACAGTGTCTTGTGTCACAAACAGCAGAGAGTTTATCACATGATGCCTGGTGCACATTAGGATATTTGAATCTTAACTGATTTTAAAAACTTGCGATACCCATAGGTGCCATTTACAGTTTTTGAAATACTGATTTTGTCCCCATCAAATTACAAAAGCATTTTTTTTTAAATGTTCTGAAAATAGCTTTTTCCCAAGAAATGTTAGTAAATGCATATGGTTAGTGAAAGGCTTATTTGCACAATAAGAAAGCTGTATAAAATGTAAATATAGATGAACCAAATGTGCATTGCCCAAAAAAGTTTTTTTAAAATTGCAAAATTAGGGATTTGTGACATCTTGTTTTTCTAATGTTAAAAAAGTGTCAACAGTCTACCTTATAATCTAAAGGTAGATTAATTAATTAATCTTTATTTAACATAATCCTTAGTTTGTTTCTATTTTGTCATTGTGTGGGTCAATGATTTTGGATAGAGCTGTTATAGCTGAGCTGACTTACATGCACTGGTTCTTAAGAACGGCCACCAGAATATTCAGTCGAGTCATAGGAGACCAAACACCCCCAGCAATAGTTGGCAGAGGAGAATTGAACTCAAGTCACCCCAGTTATCCTCTGTCTGTGTGTCTTGTGCCGCGGCGACCACAAGACACACAGACAGCTTTTTTCACACGTGAAACACACAAACACTTGGAAAAGGAAGTTAGATGAGTCTTGTGTGTAAAAATCCCTGAGTCAGACCTGCTGAATAAAGCATTTAATTTCCTTCTCTGGTGCTGGTGTATTGGGACATATTTTACTACTCTACCTGAAACCAGATTTTCATCAAAGCAACTTTCTGCTGCACACTTAATCTTACAGCATTTCTGCTTGCATTTCTAGTTCTTCCATCTTTTAGTGACTCTGCTAATCTCTGTTTAGTGTTGTTAGCCGCTTAGCTTAGCAGCTACATTGCTTCTCTCCCTCTCGCCTCCTGCCATCTCTTGCTCAGCGTGTCAAATGTTAATAGTAGTCACTGATACAGGTACCAAAGATCAGGATTTCCGTATACCCACTTAAAAGCATGAGGAAATGTAACAACGTTATTTTCGAACTTTCACTCTGCTTGTGTTGTGAGCTGTGACCAGGATCTGACCACACCCACCAAAGGAACAACAACACAGCACAAACTTCACTCTTTAAGTGTTTTGTAAGCCTGCCACTGAAACTACTGCCACTTAGGGTGACACTGCAGCTGCAGCAGACGACACAAACGTTATCCATCACCCTAAAGTTAGCGTTTTGAGTTAATTTAAAACGACTGAATGGTCGCTTTATATGGTTTATTCCGTAGTTACAGAACATTTGTCAAAATAATAAATAAATACAGACAAAGCATCAGACCTTTTTTTTTTGCATGCACCAATAATGAGCTGGGACTGTTACTGAATGTAACACAGGAGTGTGGCAGCAGAAAACAGACTGGGAGTTGTTGCTAATCAGCAACATGCATACACATGTCACAGACTTGTCGTGAGTCTGTGTCTCTGGTTTGCATGACTTAATGACCCAATTAGAGAGTGAAAGTGTCTAGCAACTATTTATTATGTTTGATAAATGCTGACTGGCCACAGTGTTTATAAACAGCTGTTTGCAAAAGATTTTCTCATTTGCTTTAACACATTTGTCCATTCAGATGTAACATTTTCAAAACAGCTCTATGGCATTGTGTTTGCAAAATGCTCTAACAATCACAAAATATTAAAAAATGCAAAAAAAGCAAATATTTCTATCAAACAACACACCTGTGGTTAAATTAACATATGCTTTAGCTATCAAAGAGTGTTGATTTCAGATCAGTCTGACAGAAACAGTGGACATATCTGAACTCTCAACCTTGACATTTGATAACTACTTGATTTAGACTGAGACATGGGGACATGGAAGTTAAAATGATTAATGATTGATTTACAGTCAATGAATATTGGTAGTCTGAGAGACTCTCTGAGGACATAATGCTGCATATAAGTAAGCACAACAGTTTTAAGCTGTAGTACTGTGATTGCAAAAGGGTTTCTAATGATTATTTAGTCCATTAAAAATGATAAACTTGCATTAGTGAACACAATGTGCCACTGGAACACAGGGCTAATGGTTGCTGATAATGGGCCTCTGCACCCTATATGGGGGTTCCTGATGGAGCAGTGGATAAGACACATGCCTATGCTGTGAGAGACCCGGGTTGAAGTCCAGCCGTTACGCACCATTGTGTCCCTTAATCCTTAGTTGCTCCAGAGGCGTGTGACCTCTGACATATTGCAATTGTGAGTCGCTTTGGGTAAAAGCTTCAGCTAAATGATTTATTATTATTATGTATATATTCCATTACAAATTATTATTATTGTCTTATTGTTTATTTTTGGCAACAACAGCGCACAAATAAAGTAACGACACCAGTTGGTTAGCAGCTGATTTGCATCTGTTGTCCGTGAGCAGGTAGATAAAACAAAATGAAAGACACAAAACAAACAACAAATACACAACATACAAAAGGACAACACATTATGTCCAACAATGTGAAATTGATAAAAACAGTTTATAACATACAATAAATTAAATAAAAAAGTACGATGTAATCATTAGTGGTGCAACACTTAGTGCTGACTTTAGCCAAAGCTTGAGGCTGGCTTTCAACACCGCCCTAACATCCTGAGTTTCTGAGTTTGTTGGTATGGAATTCCTCTTCCACACTACGTTAGCAGAGAAAGCAGATTGACCAAAAGCTCTTTCTACATTGCGGTACTAAGTTACCACTAGTTGCTGCTCTAGTTCTACCGGCACAACCACTGCCAGAATAGGCTCTAATTGTGCATTCAAACCAGCTTAATTTAATCCTTGTGACATATTTCTTGTGGGGATTTTATCGCTGGACAACTGCTGAGTGTTCACACACAAGACAATAATGCAAATAAAACACAACATGCATTACTACAGCTGAATGAACCAGTAAACATTTTGCTGTGATTTCATTGCAATAAACGGATCAAACTGAAATGACATGATGCATATTTGTTAGTCATATAAATTTATGCTTTCTCAGGTCTGTCAGGAAATTAGCAGGACAAGAACTTTTAAAATGTTTGCTTTCTGAATGGATCAAAACGTGTGGCTCAACTTCCCCACAGGCTCAAATCACCCAGCTGTCATTTCTTTTATATATCCAGACGCAACCAATCCAACAGCAGCTAAACAAACTAGAGCAAAAGCTGCTCCCAGTCCAACAGTAATGGCCGTAGTTTCCCTCCTCGACGTCTCCGCTGTTGGAACCTGAAGGTCAAAGTGCATATTAGTCAGGAAATGAGTGAACAGTGGAACAGCCTCCATTTACTCTTCTATATCTTCTATATTCCTCATGTTTGACTCTCAGAATCAACATGGAATAAACTGCAGCTACAACATGGCACACAGACACACTGACCTCCACAAACTCACCTGAAACCTCCAGCTGGATGATGCTGATTGGTGGCATCTCAATGTTGATTCTCTGTCTTGATCCACCTGCTGCAACTCGACACTCGTATATTCCAGCGTCGTTGCTGCTCAGGTTCTTCAAAACTAAAGACACGTCTCCGTCCTTCAGCTCTCTGTCCACCAGCTGCACCCGGTCCTTAAAGGATGGATGCTGGAGGTCTAGAACTGATTGTCCATCTCTGTGAAAGAGGACGGTGTCTGGATCCAGGTCAGGTCTGCTCCACTCTACAGCTCTGATGAAGACGCTACACCAGCCTGACACTGGCAGAGTTGACATCGTCTCCAGGTTTCACTTGGACCACATCTAAAAACAATAAAAACATCCAGAGAGAAAAAAGTAATTACATTTCAAAAGGCCTCCACAGGACGATACAGTGAGAACCATCTTTGTTTAAACAGAAGGCCTCTTCACACCTGAGATCATGGGACATTCAATAATTAGTCACAGCTGTGGAGACGTTACAGGATTTTATTCACACAATAAGACTTGTTGTTGTGAAACATAAATCTGTTATATTGTCATATACCATCCACCAGGACAAATGTCTAACTTTGTGGACGAAGCTAGACACACTGCTGTCTTTAATACCAGAGCATGACTTGTCCCTTCAGTGTCACTTCAGTTCACTTAGACAGAATCGAACTCAGCAGACTTCCTGTCTCTGATTCAGTCCTTCGATCAAACACAGGTTCTCAGCCCCCAACCCACAAAGCTGGCAAGGTGCTTGACCTCGTTCTTATCCAAAACTGTGCCACCGAGTACCTAAGTGCCACACCTCTACACTTGTCAGACCACCATTTCCTACAGTATGCCTACAGGAACAGCCCAAAGTTCCAGCACCATTTATCTCACACCTCCTCAACATATTTTCCTCACTTGAGGTAAATGATGCTGCACAATCTCTGTTCTCTACACTAAGCCTGCTCGCCTGAACCAGTCCCACCCGTGGCTAACTAATACCATCCATGGGCTCCGTACTGATCTCAGAGCCGCTGAAATAATATATAATAAATAAAATGATAAATAGCATAAAAACAAAACCAAAGACCGTGCCAACCTTAATGGCTACCAATTGCTCCTATCCTCCTTCTCAACAAGCATTTTAAGTTTAATTCTCCATGGTCAAGTTATCAAGGCTTACCAACAATACATATTCAATGTCGGGTAAAGTTAGCAACAATAATTATGCAACGTCCGGCGAGACTTCCAAAATAAACGTTAGCATTTCATAACATCACTATTTTGAAAAGGTGCGTTATTACTATCAGAAAAGGTTGCAATTTGGTTACGTTTAGGAAACAAAACTACTTGACAGGGTTAGGAAAAGGTTTTGGTTTGGGTTAAAATCACTACATAGGTCAAGTATCACATAAGTTAGCTTATGTCACACCTGTAACTTACACAATTTACGTATCTCACAGAGCGACACGAACCCCAGTCTCCTGGTTCAAAGTCAGTCTTCTTGCCCTCCATCCACCCCAACTACCTCCTTACTCAGCCGCTTCTGTTAATGATCATATTCCTACCTCCAGTGTACAAACTGACACCAATGGGTCTTGACCATGCGTCCATGTGACGAGCCAGGGAGTGAGAATGGGTTGTATGGATCCCTATTGTGGAGTCCACACTTAGGGCCTGATTTACTAAAGAGGATTACATTGCATGTGTATTCTAAAATATTACACATGCAATTCTAGTAACCTGAGGTGATTTACTAAGAATTATTGTGTAAATGACAAAAGGAGCAAACACAGTGGAGGTTGAAGTATTTAAATGAGGGTTTTGTGTGTTTCAATGGTTTCTGCCATGGAGAGTCGTGAGGGAAAGTAGCGTGAAAACCTTGGTTTGTTTTGTTGCAATGCGTCCTGAGTACTTAGAAATTGTATCTACCTGCCCATCCTGCCTAAGATTGCACTAAGTACTTGGAACAGCACACCTGGAAAAACTGCTTTGGTATGTGGAATGACCCAGACGTGAGGAAATGCCAGCAGATCCTTCATCCAGCCAGATGACCTACAATGCGGTTTTGTCGCTCCATATCTACCTGACCCGGTACACACCTTCCAATGCCTACAGGGTTTGTCGCTATGATCTGGTGCACTACTGAACAGCTGAGGATTGCTCTCCTGGCTGGATGAATTTTGCCATGACTGTGCAAACTGTGCAACTTCTTAATTTCTCTGTTTTCTTCCATTACGGCTGTGTCTCCTTCTGGCAACAATAACAGAACCCATCTCTGCCCAACACTTGGCGGTTTGCACTTTTCTTTCAAACGTATTAAATACAGAGGCTATTGCACTCTGGTGAAATTGCGTTTAGGCTTGGTAGATCACATTGCGTGCAGTAAATAAATGTATTTGCATGTTACGCCCCAAATTGTATATTCATCATGGTAAAAGTACTAAAAGAACAAGAGGTGCTGTCTTGCTCTTTTGAAAGACGTAACTCTGCGTGCACACCATTAGTAGATCAGCTTACTTGCTAATTTGATGGTGATATCAAGTTTGCACACATTTTTACTCACGCAAACCTTTAGTAAATCAGGCCCTTAGTGTGCACTGCCCTAGTATGTTCTGCACTATGTTTTAAGGCCTGCTCTGACATGCTGAATGTTGAAATGAAATTTTGATTTCTTGCTGAATTATATACCTGACTCATCTTCTGGCAATGATGTCAGTCAATCTAACTCAGTTACTTCCCAATTTGATGTTTTTCTAAGTGACTGGGCAGTTTTTAATCAAAAAGGAAAACATTGTACGTATGGGGTTATTTGCAGTAACATGTTATTGTAAGTTTATTTATATAAACTTACAATATATTTCACTATCGTACCAAAATAAAGAGCATAAAGCTTGTGTGATAGGGAGGTCTAAAGTGTAAAATGCATGTACTGAAACTGAAAATGACTTATCCCTTAAAAAAGATTCAGTCAACGACCTGAAATTAACTCTAACAATGAGATCATCAAAGTAAACCTATTAACTTTAAACTGGGGCTGGGCGAAATGGCCAATAAATGGTATTTCTACACACATAAGATATCTCAACCACTCTGAAATTGTGCAAACATGATGATCGTTTGCATGGTTTTGGGTTTAGATGTTATTATTTCCTGTTGTATTCTTGTTTAGACTCTTCACTGTGCGTTAGTTTTCATTATTTCACCGCTTTTGTGTTTTCAATTATGTTTTGTTTGTTACTAATGTTTCTGTTCATGTTGATCCTTGTCTGTTGTTGTGTGCTTTACTTCCTGTTTAACTTTCATATGTGCTTCTATGTTCTTTGTTGAGCTTAATTTCCTTTTATATATCCAGACAAACAATCCAACAGTGCTAAACAAAACAAAACAAAACCTGCTTCCAATCCGTAGCTACTAGTGTAGTTTCCCTCAGTGGTGTTTCTGTTGTTTTGTTCTGATCCACGATGTCTCCCCTCTGGACACCTGAAGATTAAAGTGCATATTAGTCAGAAAATGAATGAAACTGTGCAACAGCCTCCATTTACTTTTCTATATCTTCTATATTCCTCGTGTTTGACCATATCTGTCCTCCCTTTTGTTTCGTTGCTGCGCGAGAAAAGACTACAACCTGCAGTAGTTATTTCACGTGAATAGTTATGATTATTGTCAAGTTTGCACTTAGCAAGAATAGAGCCCAAGACTGTGTTTCTTGCACAAGGAATTACTAAATAAAAACAACCCAGAAAATTGGAACAGCTGTAATTGAAATTCATTTTAGGCCTATAAACTACATATGAAACTATAGTGAACATATACTAGGAAATTAACATAATGATTTATTTAATGTTGGAAAATTATATGAAATACATAATGGGGGGAGTTGTGCCTGAAAATGTCCCTTATTATTTCCCGTATTTGCTAAATCACAATGTAACAGGTATGTCTTTGACTCTCAGAATCAACATGGAATAAACTGCAGCTACAACATGGCACACAGACACACTGACCTCCACAAACTCACCTGAAACCTCCAGCTGGATTATTCTGACTGGTGGAGTCTCAATGTTGATTCTCTGATGTCTCAAAACTCCTGTTGCAACTCGACACTCGTATGTTCCAGCGTCGTTCCTGTTCACTTTCTTCAGAATTAAAGACACGTCTCCGCCCTTCAGCTCTCTGTCCACCAGCTGCACCCGGTCCTTAAACGATGGATGCTGGTAGGTTGGATCTGAGCGTCCATCTCTGTAAAAGAGGACGTACTCTGGAGCCTCCAGGTCAGGTCTGCTCCACTCTACAGCTCTGATGGAGGCTTCACCAGCCCGACATGGCAGAATGACATCATCTCCAGGTTTCACTCGTAACACTTCTAAAAACAATAATAAAATTCAATAATTAGTCACAACTGTGGAGACATTTTACATTATTTTATTCACACAGTTTATAAGATTTGTTGTGAAACATGAAGCTGCTTCAACATTGTGATTAGATGGTGACATTCACACAACCAATGAAAGCCCCCAGCGACATATTTTTAAATTCAAACAGACATGTGAGGATCCACACCAGTTTATGACAATACAACGTTAAATTAAATTACTACCGTCATTTTTAAAAAAAGTCAGTCATGGAGTTTATGCATTATCATGATTCAAAGACCTGAAATTAGTTGTGAAAAAGAGATTATTAAAATAAACCATTATTATTAAACCATTTATCTTATAAACTGGGGGTGGGCTGAATGGCCTATAAATAATATTGCTATACACAATATATCAGAATCATAAATACTTTATTGATGCCCGAAGGGAAAATTCTTTGTCACAATTGCCCACATGTCAAGGCATAAGGAATAGAAATAGTAATAAAAGATAGATAAAGAGTATAGAAATATAAGAATATAAGTATAAAATATAAAGGAAAATATAAAAGGTTGTGGGTATGTACAATATTTACATTTTTAAGAATTATGAATGGTGAATTAAAAAGGACTAGTGAATGAATAGCAGCAGAGAATATTGCACAAAAATAGATAACACAGTCCAGTTTAAGAACTGACTAAGTATCTGTGTGTCAGACACTTAGGCCCCGTGTCCACCAAAGCGTCTTTTCTGACGCTAAGCGTCTTTTTCAATTCATTCCAATGGGAGCCGCATTTTTCCAAGCTGCTAGAAACGCCAGGAGCGTGACGAGGCACTGAGCGTCTTTTCCTCGCCGGGCGCTGAGAGTTGAGCATTTTTTTCAGGTCACCAAGAGTTGAAAAATTTTCAACTTTGGGGAAAACGCTGCGCTGGTCACTGTCACTTTTTACTCAGCTGTCCAATCACAGTAGAGGTGGGGCGGGACAAATACCACATGGTAGCAACGGTTACTATCCTGGATCCGGGCTTCGTCCAACCTCAGCTCATGGACCAAACGGTAGCACTCGCCGAACCCACATACGACGAGTCCGTCCTCTCTCTCCACCAACTTCTCTTCATACAGCGCAAGGGCCAGAGCAAGTAGGCTACTCTGTGTTGACATTTTTACATCAAGTAATGTTAGAAAGAAGTACTCGCAACCATTTGATGTATCATAGCAACCAAAGCAGTTGGAAAAAAACATAGACTGTATATAAAAAACGCTGCGCCTCAAAAACGCCTGCTAGCGCTCACTGCTGGGCGTTTTGAGAAGAGCAGCTGGCGTTTTCAGCTGGCAAAAAACGCTTTGGTGGACACGGGGCCTAAGAGGGAGGAGTTCTAAAGCTCCACAGGCAGGAATGACCTCCTGTGGTGCAGTGTGGTGGCTTTTGGGGGTGTTACGGCCTTGGCTGTATCCCTGGTGTTATCCCTTCCCTGTCTGTCTGTGCTTGTGTGTGTGTGTGTGTTTCGTCATGACCACCTCCTCTGACTCCATGGGCTCACGCACCTGTTGGCAATCAGCTCATCACTCCTCATCCGACCTGGCTCAAGATTAATCTCACTCTAGAACTTCATATTTCTGCTTATTTTTCTCTGCCCCAGGACCTCATCGCCAGCCACTCAACCGCTTCTCCTGTCTGCCTCCCAGTCTGCGCCTTACCAACCCTCGGCATCCGCCGTTTAGCCTTGTCATCGCCACTTACTCCAACTCCCGTGTGAAGCTGACTATAAAGTCCACCTTGCCCGCAACACCTGTCCGTGTCCTGTGCTTGTGTTCCCAGTCCCTGGGTTCCACAACAGGGGGAATAAGACTTGCACTGAAAGTGCTCCTGTGTTTGAGCAGCACATCATGGAGTGAGTGGGAGACATTGTCCACTAAGATGACATGTAGTTTGGACAGCATCATCCTCTCTGACACTACAGACAGAGAGTCCAGCTCCACTCCCACAACGTCACTGGCCTTCTGGATCAGTTTGTTGAGTCTGTTAGCGTCTGCTACCCTCATGCTGCTGCCCCAGCATGTAACAGCAAACAGGATAGCACCGGCCACCACAGACTGACAGTGACAGTGACGTTTTTTTGCCTTTTTGCTTGATGGTTATTGGTTTTGTGTTCATGTGTTTTCTTTTCATGTTCTCCTGGGCCCCGTTTCAGAAAGCAGGCTTAACAAACCCTGAGCTTATCCCTGAGCTCTGAGTTGATTGAGCCTGAGATGGAAAATGCTGATCAGAAGAAGTTCAATCAACCCTGAGTGTGTTGAGCCTGTTGGAAGCACGTGAGTGGGGATGAAAAAAAGCCAATGGAGCGCCGATACTACGATTCACCATGGCTGCGAGTAAATGAGGGGAGAGTCTCCATTTTAACTAGTAGGCCTAATTTGAATGCGTGCCAACGTGGACCCTGATAGGCTCTAAAACGCAGGAGTGGAAGAATGATCAATATGTTAAGATTATTAAGCTACTATACAGCGCTGCTCATTCATCATTTACCAGACTGGAATTTCCTTAATGAATGATAAAGTGCTACAGTCCATTACATTACATTTTAAATAGGAAGGCTACATTTATTAAGCTGTAACCCGACGGGACTAAATGCCGGTGGCAATCGGCTACCTAATCATGAGAATAGTTGGGTCTATAAATCAAAGCACACCTGAGTTCATTCATCCATCAAGAACCTGCCCCCTCGATCCTGGGACCGCAGTTCTAGGACCATAGTTCTTTTGAGACAGCGCCATCTAGTGGAGTGGTGGTGGTAATGCACAGCAATACGAAGGACGTTAACCGTGAGGCCTACTGTAGGGTTAACTGGTCGACATGCATATAATCAATAACTTAGGTTAAGGCACACACTCGGTGGTGGTTGTGGTAAGGTTAATTGGCTTTAGGGGGCTGTAAAGAGTAAGCCAGTCAGCTAGCTGGCAGTATCAAAGTGAACATGGATCCTGGAATTGCAGTTCCAGTCCTAGGATTGCGATCCTCCAGTACTGCAACTACATGAAACTCCTGTATTCCGCAATCACCACACACTATTTAGATCTGGGCGCTCTACAGCTTGGAAAGCATGGTTATTTTTACATACGCTTTATAAATAAATTTGAACTGGAGAAAATAAATTCAAATTACAGCATCTTCTACTCAGCAGAGTTGTTCCAGATGGTGATGTTAAGTAGCAGCTACAAGCACAACTATGACGATATGTCATCTGATATTTCGCACATTAACTATTGAAATATATTTAACATAACACAAATGTTCGAGAACAAAATGACACTGATTAAAATACTTTCTACAAAATCTATTCATAATAAATATTTGTCTTTACCAGAAGTTGCTTGAGTCAGAAGGACCAACAGGAACACAAACTTCTCCATGAAAGAGGAAGGGATGATCCATCTGCTGCTGTATCTGCTTTGTTTTCTGAATTTTTTACTGTGTGATGCTCCACCCTGAGTGGGCGGACTCTTCCTACACACTTTAGGGAAAGACAATCAAACGGGTGTTTGTTTGTTCAGAAAGGCTTTAAGCCTATAATACTTTGATTTCTTTTTAAATAGTAGTAGGCCTATTACAATTTAAACAGTTTCATCATTCTGCCATGTGACTTGCCATTTCTCCTTTCCCCTCTTTATGCATGATTCAGAGTTTTCATACAGGACTGCACGTGATGTGCTGAATGCCAGACTGTCACATGACTGATGAGTATTTGCTCATAACATCAAAACAAAAGTGTGTCATTCAGTGCAACACATGAAACTTGTTCTTAATATAAACAATTTATTATGTGTAAGAAGTAAGATGACATCTGAGGTCAAGGTCATCACTTGACACAGGTGGCCAGGCAGTTGTCTGTTTTTGCCAGTTGCATGTGTTTAACTAAAAGATTTGTTATTCAGTACAACAAAAAGGATTTAAGGATACTGAGATCAATGAACTGTCTTCTTTCCTGCTTGACCAGCATCAAACAGTGACAAATATTGACTACTGCTAAACCATACACCTGAATTATCGCAAGTGAAAGTAGCAGCCCTCAAAATAGGCTGCATATTGGTCCCTTAAACTTTTCTGTTCCTGTCAGGTTGCTGTGTGCTCGGACAGGTAACTGCTTTTAAGACACAAATGTAGACAGGTACTGTCTCTCAGTATTTATTTTTTAAAAATGAACAAACTTACAACAGTGTCCAAATTAAACAAAGGAAATCCAGATAATGAAGGTAAAGAATAATTCCAAACAGGGCAATTCTAACAAACAGGCAAGTAGACATAGTCAATGGAGAGATGAACAACGCACTAGCAAGGACAGAACAGAAATGACAATAATTTACACACTAACGAGAAGAACAGGTAAAACAAATCTGGTCAGCACACAGACGCACAAGCAGGCTGATTGAGAGAATGGCAAGAAACTAAAACGGGAAATAGACCAAAATAATCATAAACAGAAGCAGACAGAGACCATAACCATATCTACAGTAAAACAGGCAGAGGTAACAAACTGAAATTACCACTGAATCAAAACCTTAGAAACACAGATCAGATCTCAAAACAGCCAAGGAAACAGAGACAAAGACCAGAAAACACAGAGCAGAACAGTTCAAGCTGTGACCGTTGAGCTGAGCAACAGGAGCTGAGGTGTTGTTTTTGATGTAATGTTGTTGCAGTACCACTCTAAAAAAACTAATTAGAAACGGCTGCTTTTAACTGAAGACTATATCTAAACTAAGAACAGTGGTGTCAAAGGCCGAATTGGAGATTTATGCTTTTCTACCTTGGTTTCATCGGATCATGACACATTGTCCCACATGCTTTTGGGGACCTGATGTTTGTTTTTGCAAACTTCAGCCGTGCTTGGATGTTTTTCTTTGAAAGAAAAGGCTTCCATCTTGCCACCCTTACCCCATAGCCCATTCATATGAAGAATATGGGAGATAGTTGTCACATGTACCACACAGCCAGTACTTGCCAGAAATTCCTGCAGTTCCTTTAATGTTGCTGTAGGCCTCTTGGAAGCCTCCCTGACTGGTTTTCTGTTTGTCTTTTCATCAACTTTGGAGGGACGTCCAGTTCTTGGTAAAGTCACAGTTGTGCCATATTTTCTCAGCGTGATGATGACTGTCTTCACTGTGTTCCATGGTATATCTAATGCTTTGGAAATGCTTTTGTACCCATCTCCTGACTTATGTCTTTCAACAATGAGATCTCTCTGATGCTTTGAACGCTCTCTGCGGACCATGGGTTTTGCTCGGAGATGAAACTAAGAAAATACAGGGAAATCCTACTACAGCTGAGCTTTATTTAGGATTAATCAGAGTCACTTTAAATAACATTAACAGAAAACAGCACTGGTATATTTTAATATATAAAGCCATGCTAGGTAAACTTCCAGCTTACTTCTGTACCCTTCTCTGTCTCAATTCAGCTAGTTACCAGATACGCTCTTCCAAGTGGTTGCTTTTTAATGTACCCAGGGTTTTGACAGATCTAGGGAAAACTGCATTTTCATACTATGCACCCTGGGCATGGAATAATTTGCAAAAAGATCTTTACCTCGAAACGTGTATATCAATTGATAAATTTAAGAGCATCATAAAGAATGTGGTGAAGGAGACATGTGATTGTTTTTCTCTGAGAGGCCATTGTGTTTGAATAGATGTGTTTTTTGTGGGTTTTTTTTTGGTTTGATTCTTTTTTGAATTTTGTCATGATTGTATGAAGCATTTTAATATGTTGTGTTTATGTGTAGCTGCTACCTTGTATGTAGTATTTTAATATGTTTTGTTTATGTATGGCTGCTACCTTGGCCAGGTCTCTGTTGTAAAAGAGATTTTTTATCTCAATGAGACTTCCTGGTAAAATAAAGGTAAAGAAATAAATAAATATGCCCCCATAACTGATGTTTTAGCTAAGTGGGAGCTTTGGGCTTTAGCTTTAGCAGCTCCGTGTTGCAAGCACCAATCTGGTTTGGGTTTTTTTCTATAGAAAGTACTCACAAAGGTATAACGATCACGATTAACTTAAAAATTGCCCGGAGTTCTCCTTTAAGAGCTTTGTATGTGAGAAGAAGGATTTTTAATTCTATTCTGGATTTTACAGGAAGCCAATGCAGAGAAGCTAAGACAGGAGAAATATGATCTCTTTTACTGGTTCCTGTCAGAACACATGCTGCAGCATTCTGGATGAGCTGAAGAGTCTTAATGGACTTTTTCGAGGATCCAGATGATAACGAATTGCAGTAATCCTGCCTAGAAGTAACAAGTGCATGGACTAGTTTTTCTGCATCATTTTTAGACAGGATATTCCTGATTTTTGCAATATTACGTAGGTGAAAAAAAGCGGTCCTTAAACACATTAACAACACAACTCAAACCAGGACCTGATCTATCAGCTTTCATTTGGCACAAAAACATGTCAACAAGTTTGTCCATTTCTATAGAGGTCTGTATCGTGAATAAAGTTCACCCGAGTCAGTCTTTCTCTGAATGATCAGGCTTCACTAAACCTGACAGATTTAATCCTGATAACTGCTCTCACACAGCTGCCTACAGTATAAGATTTTAAAATGAGATTGTCGCTGCTGCTGAAGGCTGAGATCCTGAGTTCAACATCATCTACAAGTCAAACTAGAACATGAGGAGTTCCACAGGGAAGTGTTCTGGGTCCTCTGCTGTTTGTGATCTATGAAGGAAATCTGAGGTTTATTTGGTGATGACTCAAACATTTTAGCTTCATTAAGAACCAGAACACACTGAACACACTGGATCAGCTCAGAAGTGATGCTCTGTGGTGACAGCGGTGATGACATCATCACAGTCATCGTCCAATCCCTCCTCAGCCTGTGTTGGCGGGGTCATCACCATGGAGACGGGCAGGGCATTTGCTGCAGTCAGAGCTGGTTAGAAAGAAAATGTAGATCACAGTCTGGTCAAACACAGGCTCTGCCATCTACTAGACTCTATTGGGTACTACCTCGTCCTATCACATGCACATCCTCGCCCACTGAAAATTTGCATATTTTAAGTAGCTGATCAAAAAATGTTACTACTGATACATGCTGGGCGTTGTGGCGGCATCTGTGTCTCAGAATGTCCACCTCCTCATTGGACTAGGTGAATTTTCTGCCCCAAGCCATCGAGCAGATGAATAACCTGGTCCAGGGTCTGGCCACCGCTTCTGGGCGCGTGATGTCTCTGGCCACAGTAGGTTCTCACCACGTGTGGTTGGGACTCACCGCTCTCCACCAACCACTGTCCAACACTCTCATGTTGCATTCAGTAACAGTCCCAGCTTTTTATTGGTGCATGGGAAAAAAATCTGGTCTAGCATGCGCATACCCAGTGTACCTGAATGACCACTAGATGTGCATTTTCATTTTAATGTAGACAGAGATGAACTCTAAAACACAGCTAAAATACTGGTGTGGACAGAGATCGTATTTGTTTTAATTCTCCGTTTATAAACTAAAACGGAGTAGTGGGGATGGGGCCTTAGTTTACTTAATTAGTTTTGCTCAATTCCTGTGCCTAATGCATCCTGATAATATTATTTCAACCCATGGACACTCAACAATTGAGCCAAGAAAGCCTAATATTGATGTGTGACTGAATTTGTGTCCACCAAAGCGCCTAGCATGCAAAAGATGCTCAGTGACTCTTCATGCAGCTGCGATTTTTACCATGTTGTAAAAACTGGAGGCCCGTGTCACACTTTGAACGCCTTGATATACAGCAGTTTTTGGTATTTGGAAAGAACTCCTTTCCACACTGTTTTCGTTGTTCTTCTTAGTTGTAGAACATTTTTCGCTGATTGTACTTAAAATAATAAAATACACTTTAAGTGGGTTTCCTCAATTCCCCTCCTGCTGCCAGGTAAGGTTATTCCACACTGCCAAACCCACACTTGTGTTCAATGCCCTACTCCCTGAGAAAGGGGGAGATAAAAAAACATAAAAACCTGGTTAGACATTTAGATTCTTAGGTAAAAACCTAGAATTAAAAACTAGCTTGCCGTCAGGGGCCTCTCTCTTTCCTGTGTAGGATTTTTTTAAAAATAAATGCACTGGGGTTTTTAGTGGGAACCACCATTGATTAATTTATTGATTGACTCACTGATTGTAAGGTCAGTGAATTATTCAGTGTTACCTGCAGCCCTGCGTTGATATAAAGACACCATGAGGACCGTGGAGATGCAGTATGGACAGAACAACACAAGGCGGTAGATCAGTCTGAACCAAACTTGGAGGGGGGCTGCTGAGGCAGGTGGCAGGGCTGCAGATGTGGGCGAGGCCGTTCTTGTAGGTTTACCTGTAGAGAGAATCCCACCTATTCAGATGAATCTCTGGATGAAATGAGTCTTGAAATCAGAGGTAACCTCCTCACCTGTGACAGAGATCCAGCTGGATGGAGACTCTCCATGACCGCTGATGTCACACTTGTAGAGGCCTTCATCAGACTTGGAAACATGGTGGATGGTCATGTGACCTGTAGACTCAGTCCTGATGAGGGAGCCATCTTTATAGAAACCAGCTGGCAGGTAGGAGGTTGGAGTCTTTGTTTTACAGTGCAGAGTGACATCATGTCCCTCCATCACAGGGAGGACAGGACTCTGCAGGATCACTGGTCCACCTCAACACAGAGACAAACTACAGCATTTCATCATTTACACACAGCTTCATCAACACTAACTCCACAGTTTGATCTGTTTATGTTTTTAGTAGGCTATATATCTAAGCTGAGCTGGGCCTGCACTGCAACGCAGGATTTGAGCTTAGTGAGGTAACTTCAGGTTTAACCCTGGGTTTTCAGTCCTACGACAGTGGTTCACTTCTCACTGGGTTAAATCACCACAGTAACTTTTGTCGAAGAGCTAACCTGCTCCACAGTAGGTTATGTTTGAGATAATAGACCAATGCTATAAGCGCGCCACCTACTGACCAATCACCTCTCTTGGAAAACGGCATCACCATCCGTAGAAGATCTCGCAGAATTCTACGGTTTTACTGGGTACATTTTTGTTTGCATTTCATCCAACAGAGACGGATTTAAGTACTAAATCCTTGTACTTTAAGATAAGCCATGCATGAATAACTGTAGAGAATTCTTCGTGTATAGTGGGTTAAAAGATACTCATTTAAATATGTAGAGGATTTAAAGGCCCCTCAAGACTAATTCATTTGGCTATTTGGCTCAGTGCTCCACCCAGTGTGTGTTGGTTGGCTTCCTGAAGAATAACCCTCAGTCTTCTTTCTTTCTATCTCTTTTGGAAAGATTTATGCAATTTTAGCCAATAGCCAAAGTGTAAAGGTGAATAACACTGACTCAGTGTTCAGAGCCCCTGTGTTTGTTATTGATCTGGTAACCCCTCATTATATCCATTAATGCAGTCGGTCTCACCAGTGACAGTAACATTGATGGTGTTACTGGTTGCTCCCTCTCTGGACTCACACCAGTAAACTCCACTGTCCCACACAGTGATGTAGTTGACGTAACAGGAAGAACCAGCTGATCTTCCCCAGCCAGCACCACACTGAGTCCTGGTTTCTCTGGTTGTGTTCCTCCTCAGCGTCCATCCAGCAGAGCTGTCGTCCTCCTCACAGCTCAGAGAGACAGACTCTCCTCTAAACAGCTGAGAGCTGCTGGGACTCACAGTCAGAGAGGCTGGAGGAAGACAAGAAATCTCAATCAAACTCAGATATGAGCTGACAGACATGTTTTCTGCCTGTTTTCAAATTTAACTCTATGTTGGTTGAAATCTGGCTACATGTGTCATACTTGGAAACTGGGGCGCCGTAAAGGGGGGGTAAAGGATGACGATTCTCGGGGCCCATGACTAAGAGGGGGCCCAGAGAAGCCCCCAATAAAATTGTGGTGCTAAAAAAATATATTTGATGGTAAAAATTATTAACTTAAAATTATTCTATTTGCTGTTTCCTGGTGTCAAAAAATGTATTTGTTTAGGAAACACAAACGTCCGTGGGCCCCTCTCCCCCTCTCGATTATCATAAAATGGTTCAGTCCGCCCAAATTGTATCCAGGCAACACAAGCAGCTTGACTTCACTTATAGCGCCGGCAGAATATCAACTTGATAGAAGAGGAAGTGAAAATGCCTTCAGGACCGACCGCGACAATGATCGTGAGCCTACGGCACTTTTCTGTGCGTGACGCGACGCTTTGTACTACGAGGCCCCAGGTCTCACGGTAGCATTTTTCGACAAGTTAGTACATTTCGATAGAGCAGGGTGCTGCGGGTGCACGGCTTTGCCTCACTGCATGTGAGGCAAGCTAGTCTTGCAAGCTAGTTTTAATGAAAATTCACGTAGTTTTAGGAAAAGTCAGGGATCAGCAAGGCTTTGTGATTTATTTAGACAAAGTTATTGACTATGCAAATTTCAAAACGGTCAAAATGATGCCTTGTTCGTTCTAGTGTTAAAGATAATTACCATACGTTTGAATGTTGCGGTTAAAATGACTGCTGGTGGCCGTTCTAGTGTTAAAAGTGCATGATAAGGGAATTCAATTTTGTCCCCATGTTAGGTCAAGAAAACGCTGGAAAAAATAACAATACACAGTTTTAGTTAAACGTTCAAAGCAGTCAAACGCACTATGTCAAAATCATGCCTCGTTCCAAACAGAATGAAATGACCCAGCAGCAGCAACTGGTCCGGGCAGCCCGGACCAGTTGCTGCTGCTGGGTCATTTGATGTATTATATATAGTATATGCAAGTTCTGCTTAAATTATTAGAAATTTTATATGGCCATTTTGTTTTATGGTGGTGTTTTCTTGCTGAGATTTTTTTTTTCACCACAGACTGTAATTCCTGTTTTTTAAATTGAAGAGTTTTATTTTGAAATTTCAGTATCAGTGTTGACGCGAAATAAATATAAATACATTTCATTGTATTAAGAGTGCTCAGTGTTTCCGCTACATTTCAACTGTCATGTTAAAAATATTAGGTTAGATTAGATTAACTTTATTGTCATTGCCATTGTACAGTACAAATATGTACAATACATACATACAAATATAAATATATGTGAATACACTATATATGACCCATGTACAGCTATGCACAGTATATACATTATACAGTACTGAAGTAGTGCAGTATTACAGAGGACAAATTACGGGTGTGGACATGGGATGGAGTTCAATTGTCTGATTGACCTAAATATGTGAGAATGATAGTCAAAATACCATAAAAGCGCATGATTTTATGTAAATTAATAGGAAAAAAGTCTCAGCTGTGTTGGGGGCCCTGTCAAGATTCTTTTCATGGGGCCCAAAATCCTTAGCAGCGCCCCAGCTTGGAAATATATTTTAAATATATTATTATATAAAATTAAATTAAACATATATTTCTTTTACACTTCTCTGGTAGCTGCTGCGTCATGCTGTCCAGTTTGTGAATTACATTTGTAAACCCACCATTTTAGCTTTGGCTCTATCAGGGAGTGAATAACTTTTCAGCTGTGACAGAGAAGTTTGCTCACCTTGGTTTGTTGTGCAGCTCAGCAGTGAGGTCAGAACTAAAGAGAAATCACACTCAGGTTGGTTTGAGGTTTTACATGAAACAAGACATCTGGACTTTCGACAAATCATTACAACATGCTTGTAGAGCACAGAAAACATTGTGAGGTTTTCTGAGTTTGGTTGCCATACTTGATGATGTCATACCTCCTTAAGACTTGGTTAAGTTTAGACACCAAAACATTTGCATTTAGGTTGTTAAGCAGAACATTTTGTCCAAAGTGACTTACAAGTACATTTGTTGAAAGAAAGTGTAAAAGACAACAGATCTGTCATGTGTCAGGGATACCTTTCAGGTATCAGCCAAACTAGCCCAGTACCGAGTAGTCTCAAAACTTATCCAGTCAAACGAATACTGCATTTGATCCTTTTTGCAACCACATTAGGAGGAAAGTTTTTTGTGCAGCAGTACATCAGTTGATTTTACTCACGTTGCTTCCAGGTTCTCCAGATGTAGTTGGTGTGATCGGCTGGATGTGCAGCCTTTCTTTCCTTTCCTTTGCTTGCTTCTTCACAATCTTGAGTGTAGCTTAGTGATTTGTTTAAGCCAACTTCTTACTTTTCTACTTTTTACTGTCTTTTGGGAGGAGGTTCACAACTTACCACTAAATGAAAAAGCACTCAGAGATCTTTCAATTCAGTTCTTCGAGAGTTATTAATCCGGAGTTAACAATTATTCTCTGTGGTTGACTTTCATCAAACGCATAAAAAACTGAAATTCCTTTTCCACAACACAGTGGTCACAAAACTATTTTGTTACATGTGGATGACCCTAATGTGTGTGTGTATATATGTATGAATAACAAGAGGACATAATTTGTGTAAGAAAGGAAATAGCTGACTCAGTTGAAGGGGTGTACACTCGAGGGACTCCCAGTATACCAATTGCAACTGAAATTCATGATGAAACCTTGTTACCCTGTAATGATGAGGACATTTGTAAAAATGGCAAAGGAATTTAAAGTACAGAAAAGCATGGATACTTAAGCTGCCTAGGTTCAGGGACAAGAAGGAATGAAAGGCAAAACCAGTTGACATCAGAATAGTATAACAATCTAGCAAAATGTCAAAGAGAAGATACCCTTAAATGCTCTTTGTAGGGGGTGATCTCTTCCTCACTTTGTAGTTTCTGAACTTCAATTCCAATCTAATTTTGCATACAAATAAAAGTGTTAAAGAAGAAGAACTCAGATTTTTGTATACAGCTGAGGTTTTTATTTTTTTAATCCGACACAAAGCAGAAGCCAGGGGAAGTCTGAACAAGTGCATCTTGAGTCTCTAGCGGAAGCTGTTGAGTGACTCTGGTTGTTTTTGATCAATGGCTGGAGGCTCGCTCCACCACTGCAGATGCCAGAAAAGAGAAGAGTTGTGAATTAGGTGAGCTACTTTTGCTTGCTCCGAGCAATAGTGGTACTAACCATCCAGCAGAGGTAGTTGAGCGGAGCGCTCGAGCTGGGGCCTAAGGTCTGATTCACACCCAGAGGTAGGTGGGGATTTTTTGCAGCAGAGGGGGTTGACCACATACACCATCCATCCATCTTCATCCGCTTATCCGGGGTCGGGCCGGGGGGGTAGCAGCTCCAGCAGAGGACCCCAAACCTCTCTTTCCCGAGCCACATTAACCAGCTCTGACTGGGGGTATTCCCAGGCCAGTGTGGAGATATAATCTCTCCACCTTGTCCTGGGTCTTCCCCGAGGCCTCCTCCCAGCTGGACATGCCTGGAACACCTCCGTAGGGAGGCGACCAGGAAGCATCCTTACCTGATGCCCAAACCACTTCAACTGGCTCCTTTCTACGCAGGGAGGAGCGGCTCTGAGCTCCTCGCGGATGGCAGAGCTTCTCACCCTGTCTCTAAGGGAGACACCAGCCACCCGCCTGAGGAAACCCATTTCAGCCGCTTGTACCTGCGATCTTGTTCTTTCATTCATGACCCAGATTTCATGACCATAGGTGAGGGTAGGAACGAAAATAGACCGGTAGATCAAGAGCTTTGCCTTACGGCTCAGCTCTCTTTTTGTCACAACGGTGCAGTAAGGTGAGTGCAATACCGCCCCGCTGCTCCGATTCTGCGGCCAATCTCCTGCTCCAGTCTCCCATCACTCATGAACAAGACCCCGAGGTACTTGAACTCCTTCACTTGGGGTAAGGACTCATTCCCTACCTGGAGTTGGCACTTCACCGGTTTCCTGCTGAGAACCATGGCCACAGGTTTAGAGGTGCTAATCCCAACCTCTGCAGCGAACCGATCCAGTGAGAGCTGAAGGTCATGGACCGGCCATCAGGCATCACACTGGCTCACTAGTGGTCTCATCCGCAAAATTAAGGTGACTGAAGGTGCACCTGTTGGTGTACCGGAAGAAGAGCAGAGGGGAAAGAACGCAGCCATGAGGGGAACCGATGCTGATGGTCCTGGAGTCAGATACATGTTTTCCCATCTTCACGTGCTGCTTCCTGTCTGTTAGTAAGTCTGTGATCCACCTGCAGGTGGAGCCAGGCCCATTCAGCTGGTATAGCTTGTCCTGCAGCAGGACCGGAATGATGGCGTTGAAAGCAGAGCTGAAGTCCACAAACAGGATCCTGGCATTGGTTCCAGGGGAGTCCAGGTGCTGGACGATGAAGGGAAGGGCTATGTTTACTGCATCATCTACACACCTGTTGGCTCTGTATGCAAACTGCAGGAGGTCCAGAAGTAGATCTGTGATGAATTTTAGGTGGGACAACACAAGGGGTTTAAAGGACTTCATAACCACAGATGTCAGGGCGACAGGTCTGTAGTCATTTAGTCTTGTGGTCCTTGTTTTTTTTGGGACAGGGATTATGGTGGAGGCTTTGAAGCAGGCTGGCACACGGCAAGTCTCCAGTGAGGTGTTAAATATGTCTCTGAACACTGGAGCCAGCTGACCAGTACAGTGCCTTAGCGTGGATGGGGAGACAGAGTTCAGCCCAGCTGCTTTGCGAGGTTTCTGCCTCCTGAAAAGTCTGTTGACATCCCTCTCCAGGATGGTACCACAGGGGGGCAGAGGGAAGAGGATAACATAGGGGCTGTGGAGGATGGTTTCAGGTCTGCCCCATTATCAAAGTGACAGTAAAACTGGTTCAACACGTTGGCAAGGCCTGAGTCTTTCATGGAGTGGGGAGATTTCGGTTTGTAGTTGTTGATCTGTCTAAAGCTTCTCCAGACAGATGTAGAGTTGTTTCTTGAGAACTGGTGTTGTAGTTTCTCTGCATACAGCTGTTTAGCATGTTGCACTGCCTTGCTAAACCTGTACTTTAACATCCTGCACCCGGCATGGTCTCCACTCCTAAACGCCTCTTCCTTTTGAAACCTCAGCTGTCTGAGTTTGGCTTTGAACCAGAGGTTTGTCATTGTTGTAACTCACCCCGGTGCGTGTTGGTAAACAGCTGTCCTCTCAGAAGCTGATGTAGGATGTCACAGCATCAGTAGACTCATCGAACCTGTTGCAGGAGTCCTTAAAACATCTCAGTCAGTGCAGATCAGTCCAGAGTTTTAGTTTCTGTATGCAGGAATCAGGTGGACTATGACGTGGTCAGAGTGACCCAGTGCAGTGCGGGAGACGGCGTGACAGGCACTGCTTATTGTATTGTAGCAGTGATCCAGCAGTACTCTCTGGTTTGACACTTTATAAACTGTCTGCATTTCTGGGAATTCATGGCTGAAGTTTCTTTGTTCCTTTGTTGAAGTAACCAAGAACAATAAATAAGGAGTCCAGGAATGTGTCAAACTAAAGATTTTCTCAGGGTCATGTAATTATGAATTCATCACTTTTTACAAAATTCTGAAGGTGTGGTAGCAATAACTTCGAATCGACAAGATAGTTTGGTTTAGACACCAATACCACTTGGTTTGGTTTAGGAAAGTTACCTTTTTCTATTGAAAATGGTGTAATACTGAAATTTATGTTTCCTGTAGTCTGCTAGACTACAGAAAGGCCCTTCTCATATCCTTTGTCATTCCTCAGTGACCATTGTGTGTACAAATGTGAGTCAAACCCCTTCTCAGCCAATATTAGACAGCCAAATATTGTAAGTAAAAATATGAATATGAATGATTATGAATATTTATTGTCATTCTCAAAATTGTACTTTTGAATGTTGTGCAATGTGGTGCAATATTTCTTGCTATTGTAAGTTTTTAGAAAAAATGTTTTTATGATAAGTCCTGAAATCAAAGGTAACCTCCTCACCTGTGACAGAGATCCAGCTGGATGGAGACTCTCCATGACCTCTGATGTCACACTTGTAGAGGCCTTCATCAGACTTGTAAACATGGTGGATGGTCATGTGACCTGTAGGCTCAGTCCTGATGAGGGAGCCATCTTTATAGAAACCAGCTGGGAGGTTGGAGCGAGGGGTCTTTGTTTTACAGTGCAGAGTGACATCATGTCCCTCCATCACAGGGAGGACAGGACTCTGCAGGATCACTGGTCCACCTCAACACAGAGACAAACTACAGCATTTCAACAACTTAAAAAGATGGCTTGCCATTTGAACGTAGTACAACTCACCTCTACCTTAAGTTAATGCAGCAACCCACAAAGTGAACTGGCACACATCACAAAAAAAATGCTATACATGAGGATGAAACATTAAAACAAAAGTAACACCTGTTTTTTCCAGCCAGCAACCACACACTTTGTGTGCACTGAACAGACACTACAATAATATTCCACAAAGCCAGCATTCCCGACAGTTGCATTAAAGAACTCGATCATTTATAGAAAATGGTTATATTTTAGGGGAAGGACTCAAATAATTTGAGCAAGGATTCTGCTGCCAGAAAACTTCAAACATAGACATTACAAAACATTTAAACTTTGTAAAACCAACAATACCAAAATCTTAGCACCTAAAGAGGTGTTTGGTGAAGGAGGAGGAGGTGCGGAGTGAGACTGTCACCGTCTGCTTTCCTGTCATCAAACTCAGCAATGTGTTAGTTTCAGCTGTAGTTTTCTGAGTCTCAGTCACTCTGTCCTGTTTTGACTGAAAACTAAAAGGTATGGTTGGTTAAGATCCATTGCTAACTCAGTATTCCACTGGAGTTGGTTAGCTACCTGGAGTCAGTCAGTCTTCCTTTCTTCTTACTCTGTTAAATGTTTGCTTTGATTTAAGCAAAAGCCAAAGTGTTCAGAGCACATGTATTTGTTGTTGACCCCTAATTAGACCCATGAAAACAGTGATTGCAAAAGTCTGATATTACCAGTGACAGTGATGTTGATGGTGTTACTGGTTGCTCCGTCTCTGGTCTCACACCAGTAAACTCCACTGTCCCATGTGGTGACATAGCTCATGTAACAGGAATACCTAGATGATTTTCCCCAGTTGTCACACTGAGTCCTGGTTTCTCTGGTCGTGTTCCTCCTCAGCGTCCATCCAGCAGAGCTGTCGTCCTCCTCACAGCTCAGAGAGACAGACTCTCCTTGAAACAGCTGAGAGCTGCTGGAACTCACAGTCAGAGAGGCTGGAGGAAGAGACAGAAAGATTTGGATGGAGAGATCAT
Source organism: Lepomis macrochirus (assembly GCA_024633595.2). Classification (NCBI taxonomy): domain Eukaryota; kingdom Metazoa; phylum Chordata; class Actinopteri; order Centrarchiformes; family Centrarchidae; genus Lepomis; species Lepomis macrochirus. Next base: position 32,100,140 of record JALXJV020000002.1, on the reverse strand, counting down.
TTGCATTTATTGTCTTCTCTGTGGTTCAGGCTTGGAGTTTCAGAGAAGAAATCTGAATCAAACTCTAATATGAGCTTGTGTTTTGAAATTAACTCTCAACGTCTATGTAAAACACATCTAAAGATCTGCCTTTATGTGCCTTCTAAATATATTCTAAATATATTATTACACATTACACATTCTTTTTCCACTTCTTTCAAATTTCTTTGCATCATGCTGTGCAGTTGCTGAATTACATTTTTTAAACCTGCAGTTTTAGCTTTGGCTCCAGTTTGGATTACTGTGGCATCAAAACTGCATTCAGTGTTTTATTGTATTTGTAAAGTGGCTGTTTCCCTCCACAAACACTGTCCTAAACACTAACTGTTCTATCAGGGAGTGAATAACTTTTCAGCTGTGACAGAAGAAGTTTGCTCACCTTGGTTTGTTGTGCAGCTCAGCAGTGAGGTCAGAACTAAAGAGAAATCACACTCAGGTTGGTTTGAGGTTTTACATGCAACAAGACATCTGCACTTTCCACAACACAGAACAAACTACTTGTTAATTTGCTACTGTAACAAGTTACTTTGTTACTACAGCGTGTCTCAAGGTGTTTGTTTGGTATTCAGTCAAGACAAATTACTTGGACCACAAGCTTTAACATGTAATAAAGACACATCTGACTTAAAGTGAATGTGTAACTGATTAACTAACTAAATGTATTATTTTAACAACACATTATTAACAAATGGAAATTAACATTTGCTGTAATGTAAGTGTTGTGTTCTTTGCTGCCATATTGCCAATTAATGAATCAAATATCTGAACTCTTATCGTAGCTAATATGTACATGGTCTCTGCTGAATTCAGTCTTTTTATTCAAGTTATTCAATGTGTAACTTGTTGCTGCTCTCAAAAATGTGTATGTATGTGTCATAACTAATCTATGAGGCAACATGGAGACAAACATTCACACATTAAGTAGATTTTTACTCACCTAGCAGCCACGATGAAGATGATTCCTCCATTTTAAATCTTGGTCATCTGAGATCAACACATTTACATTCACCAGTCACACCAAGTAAAGCCCACCTCTTTCTTCCTTTTGCAGCACTGTTGTGGTTTTCTGAGAAAGTAGGTGGCAGGAAATAGGCTTTATGTTTGTGTATTTGCACATATGGAGTAAAACAATGGTCTATAAAACATCACACCTCAAAGTGAACAAAATAACTGACAAATAATTGACAGAAACCAGAAGGAGTTCACCCAGACAGGTAACTAGTCACTGCAATAATCATGGCTGACTGAGAGAGAAATCACATCTTTAGCCATACCCACACTAAAAACTTGTGTCTGTATCTGGGCATCAAAGCCTTATTGTAGACCCTGAATGGAGTCCTGTGTAGGGCTCCAATTGGGGACTCCATTGTCCTGCTTCATGGGGAGGAATGGCCTCTCTGATATAAACCTGAGTGGTTGTTTGTTGTTAGACTTCTGTGCCACTCATGGATTATCTGTAAAAAACACCATGTTAAGATGATGATGAAGATGATACCTTTATTGTCACATACACATGTACATGTTGTGAAATTCATTCATTTTTAACCCATCCCTGAAGGGAGCAGCGGGCAGCCACTGTGCAGCGCCCGGGGACCAACTCCAGATGTATATATCAGTGTTTAGTCAATGGCACTGGCTCGAGTACCTAACATGTTTTTGATGGTGGGGGAAACCAGAGCACCCAGAGGAAACCACCCAGACACTGGGAGAACATGAAAACTCCACACAGAAAGGCCGGGAGGGCCGGGCTATCCACTGGACCACGGTGCCGCCGTAATACATAGGGATGCTCATAAGTATAATAAGTATATGTGGTACCAGAGCACCCTAGGCCCAAGGTCAATGATTTGTGATCGTGTCATCAGTTCTGGCACAGGTGAGGAGATGGGCGAAGCTATCAACTGATCTCCATCTGGTGGTGAGTTGAGTCAAGGGATTGGTGAGACCCTAGACAGACCTGGTAAGCACAAACAGGTAGCGCAGATGAACTAGGAACGTTTGGCCTGAGAGAACTTTAACTCACACTTCCAGCGGAGCTTTTCTAGCATCCCTGTGAAGGTTGGGGGCATTGAACCTGCGTGTGCAATGTTCAAAGCTTCTACTGCTGAAGCTGTGGCTGTGAGCTGTGGTCTCAAGGTGCCTCAAGGGGCGGTAACCTTCGAACACAGTGGTGGACAGCGGTGGGCAGGGAAGACGTCCGACCGAGGGACAAGGCATTCCGGGATATTGCATTATTGCGGAGGACTCCAGAGGCAGTTGCAAGTTACCAATAAGCCCAAAGGGCTGCAGCCTCTGTTGTAAAAGAGGCAAATAAGCAGTTATGGAACAAGTTTGGAGAATCTATGGAACAGGATTTTTGGTCGGCAACAAGGTTTTTCTGGAAAACCATTCCAGGGGGAGGAAACAGAACCATCCAAGCTGTGTACAGTAAGGGTGGAATACTGTTGACGTCTACTGAGAAGGCAATTGGGCGATGGAAGGAAGTTTCTGATCAACTCCTAAATCTCACTACCACGCCTTCTTCTATGGTAGAGGCAGAGCTGGAAGCTGATGGAGGATTATTGTAAATTTTTCTGTTGGAAATCACTGAGGTAATCAAACAACTCTACAGTGGCAAAGCCCTGGGATTGATGAGATCCGTCCTGTAGTGCAAAAAGTTGTACATTGTTCCCCAATGTCATTTTTTTGTACATATTCAACGCAGTGACAAAAAGAGCTCTGTAGAGTTTGTTCGTTTTGGGCTACTGTAGAACATGGTGGCCCATGATATGTAGATATAAATGGCTCATTCTAAGGTAATAAAACATAACGGTTCATTATGTAAGGTCTTTATACACCACTGAAAACACGTTTTGGATCTTATATTGCATTTCTGTCAGTAGATCCTCCTAAATATTACACACTGAACCTTTACATGTCTCATGACACCTTCTTAAGACTGTCGAGTGTCTGCAGTGACAGCGGGCAGCCAGCAGGCGGCAGAACATCACCCCAGACAGAAGAGGTGCATTCGACATGACTGTGGCAGACTTTTGCCGACTTGATAGTCTAACGTGAGCTGCAGGTGTCTGCGGGAGGGTGGTGTATAAAAACGCTGTCAAGTCGGACACATTCCACCTGCATCAGCTTGCTGTGAGCTGAGATCAATGACTGATCAGGCGAAAGTGTGGTTCCAACTTTGTGAAGTCTGGGGAAAGCAACTGCGGCCGCCGGGCTGTGCGCCTTGCTCAAAAGAGGTTTTGATGTCATGTGACATGGTGAAGTAGAGAGAGATTTTAGAATTACAAGTAACTTTATTTTATTTCAACAAGGTATTCTGAAAAAAAATCATCAATATCCAAAATATAAATAAACTACATCAAATCCACAGGATTAATAAGGTTTTTTTAAGCACAAAACATCACCATAAACACAGATTATGCTGAACTGATCTCTATCCTTACTTTATTTGTAAAAGTTAAAATCAATCATTGTTCTGGCTTTCACCATCCTAGTAAAAGGTCATCTTACATCAACTACTGAATCATCTGTCTTTCTCTTCCTGCCCACATAAAAAACATCTTTGTTTGTTTCAAGATGAAGACATTTGTGTTAAAAACAAGATTCAACTGTTTGGAGAAAGCCTGTCCTACCTTTCTGAATAAACCCTCCAGCAGCAGCAACAGTGGAAAAATGATCAAGATGTATCAAAGCCTGGTGTGTATTTTATTCTTGTTCAGACATTTAACCTGTGTTCTGTAGGCCTACATACATTTTACCTTAAGTAAATATGAGTGTTTTCATTTAAAAAAAAGAATCAACACAATTTTAAAAACTGGGGCGAATAGTCTGAGGCATTAATCATTTGTCAGTCAGCAGCGTTTAGTGTCCAGGCAGCTTGCGGTTTTTCCAGTTTTTTTGTGAGTATACTGTGATTTTTCACTCCCAGCCTCATACTCAACTGTCCCAGAGCAATGTGGCCCAGACTGATTCCCCATAAGCAGTTTGAAAAGACTGCTACACTGCAAAGACTTCAAAAGTAAATGGCAGTTGCAGGTGGGGAGACTAGACCAGTTAGGAGATACATGGAGCCTTAGATGTCAAAGCACATTTAAGAGTGCAAGTTACAACTGTAGTTAACTAATGGACAGATGAGGCTTATCAGTATGCTGCATGCTGCAGAAAATGCTGATCATTAATTGCATCAAAACAAGGTTTCACTTCCTGAAAAACTGAAGGATTCAAGGATTCATCGAGTGTGTGGGTTTTATAAACTCTCTGGTACACTGCATGATCTGCATCCTCTGCAGCTGGTTCAGAGTTGTGTTTTTAAAAGTGTGGCAACGAGCTCACGAGCTTCTGGTAAACAACTTTTAAACTCTACAGAAAGCCTGAACGTGAATCCAGCTCCTGTACATTATTAACAACTTTAGTAAAAAAAGGGAAACAAATTTAAATGAAATTACACATTTTTATTAATATAACAAAGCTTATACAGGTGAAGAAAAATGTTGTAATATGAAAAATAGTCAGATACAAAACTCGGCACACCCCTGATGGCACTTCAGATAAAAAAGAATCACTATAATCAATATTCTCTTCCTTTTATAAAGACTAAAAATATATTATGTAATAAAATCTATATTCTTTTTATGAGAATGATTAAAATTACAATAATTACTTTATTTGTTTGTGAGTTATCCCCCTATGAAGAGGGATAAGACTAATTTGTTTATCATTAGACACTGATCCACCCTCACTCTCAAATCACCCAGCAAGACAAAAGGTTTGAGGAAAAGTAGAAGCAGCAGAGAAGCTGAGTGCAGGGACGACGATGGGATAAACACTAAAACCGCCAAGGAGTGTTTTCAAACTCTTGTTAATCTTCTAGTGAGTCATTGGGGTTGTGGGCAACACATTCTCCCTCCCTACTTGTCACATATGGACACTTTTGGGGCCGTTTGGAGTCATTTTTAGACATTTAAGGCTCTGCGGTGAAGTTAGCAACACTTCGCAACAACAAATCAGTTAACACGCAAGTAACTTAAATAAAATTTAATGCTGACTTTTTGTTTTACACAGGACACGGACGTTTCCTGGTTTAAAGTTCAGGTTCTGGCCCTCCATGAACCCCAACCAACTTGTTATTTTTCAACTCTTACTTATAATTTTCTTTTGAATCAGGAAAATGAACAACTTTACAAGAAATGACATCTTTGGAGTTGCTGACGTCCCCGGTGGTCCTACGGGGTAATGGAATATTGGCGGTTCTAGTGTTAATAAGAATAAAGTGCTTAATAAGCTGTTTATAATGTGCAGAGTGAAAAACTGTTTTAGCCTACCGGCCTACTGTAGCTCCTGAAGTTCAGCTTTGTTTGAAAAGTGAATAAACTGAAATTCATCTTTATGCAAATAATGCC
>JALXJV020000002.1:32077476-32094202 GCA_024633595.2 Lepomis macrochirus | reverse complement strand
AAACACATCTAAAGATCTGCCTCTATGTGCCCTCTAAATATATTATTACACATTCAAAAGTAAATATTTTAGTCTTTTTCCACTTCTTTTGAATTTTTTTTGCATCATGCTGTGCAGTTTCTGAATTACATTTTTAAACCTGCAGTTTTAGCTTTGGCTCCAGTCTGGATTACTTTTCAGTTGTGACAGAAGAAGTTTGCTCACCTTGGTTTGTTGTGCAGCTCAGCAGTGAGGTCAGAACTAAAGAGAAATCACACTCAGGTTGGTTTGAGGTTTTACATGGAACAACACATCTGCACTTTACACAACACAGAACAACCTGCTTGTACTGCACAGAAAACAGCCACACATTGATATTAGATTGTAAATAACAAATTATATATATATGTATATATATATATACACACATTCAGTTTTTTAAACTCCTTGCTAGGACAGTTGTAGGTAAAAGGAGAGGAGCTGTGTTTAAACAAACACTAAAAAGGCTCTGCAGCTACTTTGCAACGTGTCTCAAGTTGTTTGTTTGGTATTCAGTCAAGGCAAATTACGTGGACCACAAGCTTTAACATGTAACAAAGACACATCTGACTTAAAGTGAATGTGTAACTGATTAACTAACTAAATGTATTATTTTTGTTTAATTTCTAATAATTCTCTCTTTTGTAGCACTTCAGTATAGTAAATACATTTTTTTTAAGTTAAAACCTTCTACATGTTGTAATGTGTAGTTATTTGAAATCAAATAACTACACATTATTAACAAATGAAAATTAACACTTGCTGTAATGTGTTACTTCTGTTCTTTGCTGCCATATTGCCAATTAATTAATCAAATTCCTGAACTCTTGTCGTAGTTAATATGTACATGGTCACTGCTGAATTCAGTCTTTTTATTCAAGTTATTCAATGTAACTTGTTGCTGCTCTCAAAAATGTGTATGTATGTGTCATGACTAATCTAGGAGACAACATGGAGACAAACATTCACACATTAAGTAGATTTTTACTCACCTAGCAGCCACGATGAAGATGATTCCTCCATTTTAAATCTTGGTCATCTGAGATCAACACATTTACATTCACCAGTCACACCAAGTAAAGCCCACCTCTTTCTTCCTTTTGTAGCACTGTTGTGGTTTTCTGAGAAAGTAGGTGGCAGGAAATAGGCTTTATGTTTGTGTATTTGCACATATGGAGTAAAACAATGGTGTATAAAACATCACACCCCAAAGTGAACAAAATAACTGACAAAATGTGCACAATTGACATTTGAATGTCAGTAACCGGAGGGGGTTCACCCAGACAGGCAACCAGTCACTGCAATAATCATGGCTGACTGAGAGAGAAATCACATCTTTAGGCATACTCACACTAAGCACTTGTGTCTGCATCTGGGCATCAAAGCCTTCTTGGAGACCCTGAGTCCTGTATAGGGCTCCAATAGGGGACTCCATTGTCCTGCTTCATGGGGAGGAATGGCCTCTCTGATATAAACCTGAGTGGTCGTTTGTTGTTAGACTTCTGTGCCAGTCATGGATTATCTGTAATACACACCATGTTAAGATGATGAAGATGATACCTTTATTGTCACACACACATACATGTTGCGAAACTCATTCATTTCTGTGCAGCGCCCGGGGAACAACTCCAGATGTATGTATCAGTGTTTAGTCAATGGCACTGACTGGAGTACCTAACATGTTTTTGATGGTGGGGGAAACCAGAGCACCCAGAGGAAACCCACCCAGACACTGGGAGAACATGCAAACTCCACACAGAAAGGCCGGGAGGACCGGGCTATCCACTGGACCACTGTGCCGCAGTAATACATAGGGATGCTCATAAGTACAATGAGTATATGTGGTCCCAGAGCACACTAGGCCCAAGGTCTTTGATTTGTGATCGTGTCATCAGTTCTGACACAGGTTAAGAGATGGGCGGAGCTATCAACTGATCTCCATCTGGTGGTGAGTTGGGTCAAAGGATTGGAGTCAGGGAAGACGTCCGACTGAAGAAGGAGGCTTTCTGGGATATTGCAGTATTGCGGAGAACTCCAGAGGCAGATGCAAGTTACCAACAGGCCCAAAGGGCTGTCTGCAGCACATGTTGTGAAAGAGGCAAAGAAGCAGCTGTGGGAGAAATTTGGAGAGTCTATGGAGAAGGACTTTTGGTCAGCACCAAGGTGTTTCTGGAAAACCGTTCCAGGGGGAGGAAACAGGGAACCATCCAAGCTGTGTACAGTAAGGGTGGGACACTGTTGACGTCTACTGAGAAGGCAATTGGGCGATGGAAGGAAGTCTTTGATCAACTCCAAAATCTCACTAACACGCCTTCTTCTATGGTAGAGGCAGAGCTGGAAGCTGATGGAGGATCATCGTCAGTTTCCCTGTTGGAAATCACTGAGGTAATCAAACAACTCTACAGTGGCAAAGCCCCGGGGATTGATGAGATCCATCCTGTAGTGCAAAAAGTTGTACACAGTTCCTAAGGAAAGGCAAACCGGGGTGTTGGTTCCCCAGTTCAAAAAGGAGGAAGAGAAAGTGTGTGTCAATTACAGGGGTATCACACTTCTTAGCCTCACTGGTAAAGACTACTCTAAAGTGCTGGTAGGATTTAGCTGATAGTCTAACCTCAAATTGAGGAGGAACAATGCAGATTCTGTACTAATTGTGGAACAATGGACAACTTCTTCACTCTCACGGGAATTTTGGAGGGGGCCTGGGAGTGTGCCCATCCAGTCTACTTGTGCTTTGTGGATCTGGAAAAGGGAGATTGTGGGAGGTGTTGCCGGAGTATGGGATGAACGAGAGCTGTGTTTGGATTCTCAGCATTAAGTCAGACTTGTTCTAAGTGGTGGTTGGCCTCCACCAGGGCTGTACTTTGTCACGAATTCTGTTTGTATATATTCATGGACAGGATATCCATGCATGGTTGGGTTAGGGAAGGGTTGCTGTTTGGTGGGGATCTCGTAGCTGCTTTTTGCAGATGATGTGGTCCTGATGCTTTGCATCAAAAGAAGTCTGTTGAGGTTGTTCAGGCATCTGGTAAGGATGCCCCCTCGTGGTCCCCAGGGAGGTGTTCCAGGCACTTCCAGCTGGGACGAGACCTAAGGGAAGATCCAGGACTAGAGATTATTTATCCACATTAGCCTGGAAACACCTCTCTGGATCTCCAAGTCAGTGCTGGTTAATGTGGCTTGGGAAATGGAGGTTTGGGGTCCTCTGCTGGAGCTGCTGCCCTTGCAACCCGACCTGGAATAAGCAGTTATGGATGGATGGATGGATGGATGGATGGATGGATGGATGGATGGATGGATGGATGGATGGATGGATGGACGGATGGATGGATGGATGGATGGATGGATGGATGGATGTTTAATAATCTAGAACACACAGCCTAACACTTACTTCCTTAAGGACAATATTCCCAATAATATTAAACTAAATTCTTTATCTTAGAGGTTCAGTGTGTAATATAATATAAAAATAATATGTTTTCAGTGGAGTGTAAAGACCGTACATTATCTTGGAATGAGCCATTTATATCTACATAACTGCAGATCCATGGACGTCGCCACCTTGCATCCTCTGTGGTTCAAACAGTGCTTCAGTTCTTTTCCTGTTTGACCTACCAGCTGCCTTTGACACAGTCAATCACAGAATCCTGCTGTCCTCACTATTAGCTATATAACTATATGCTATATAACTATATGCAATCCATTGTGTTCTGTTTGTCTGTCAGCAGTCAGTGCATCAGCTGAGCCAATCACTGTACGACATTATGCACATTTAGCCAATCAAGTGATGAGATGCGCTTTGTTAAGCACATTAGGTGAAAGCACCATTTACCTCCAGTCAGACAGCCAGCAGGGGGAAGCACAGGAGCTTCACAGGAAACCAGAAATGTGTCAGCACAAAGTGTCATGCAGAGTTTCTATGTGACAAACTGTTTTACTGCATCTATCTCTCTGTATGCAAACAAGAAAGCGAGCTTGTTCAAAATTGCACAGTTGATAACACATTCTGACAGTGTGTATGATCAGTGTTTTATTTTTGATGTAACAGAGTTGAATACAACACATATTAAGGACAAACTCAATATTTGTAGGGAAATCTAAATGTTATATTTCATGTTTCATAAACCTTCCTAAATCCAGTCTCTTAACAAGTTAATGTTAACTTTCAACAAGTTAACATTATTTTATACTAACACCGATTAAAAGTCTTTCATGCCTACATGAATCTTTTCACAATTAAAGCTCGTCTTTACCAGAAGCTGCTGGAGACAGAAGGACCAATGGAAACTTATCCATGAGAGAGGAGGTGATGTCTGTCTGCTGCTGTAACTGTGCTCTGTCTGTTTGAGAGAGTGGGTGGAGCATGACTTGCTGGAGAATATCGGCTCTATACTACATAACAAAATAAAGTCATGCTCCACCCACTCAGTGTGTGGAGAATCTCTGTTTCATCTCAACCTCACACAGCAATGTTTTATCAATGAACTGTCTCAAACAAGGAAATTCTCATTAGAAAATCATCACAAAAACGAAAAAAATGCCGAGATGTGAAAAAGTCAGAAGTTTTAAAAACTTGTGTTTTCAAAAATGTGTGAAAGTATTTTTATGATAGTGTTATATTACAATATTTGATATACTTTAGTCCCAAAACGTGGATCTGAAATATCTTTCATATAACAGAAGTTTAAAAAGGCTGTTATTTAGCACAATAAATAATTAGGTCCTCCGTTTCCCTTCAAATAATAATTTATTTTAATTATTAATTGGATCATGTGGATGATATTTCAAATGTTCTGTGTTGTGTTACACACAAATGTGTGTCTGTGTTAGATCCTTTAGATCACTGGACATCTGAACATGCAGCATCTTGATCTTTCTCTCTGTGTTTCCATCACAGAGCAACAGTGTACAAATGGATGTTTGTTGTCACAATAATCAACTCAAATGATATTAATACAGACCTGAAAGTATCATATTATATTATCATAAGTTTTATTATATATTATCATATATAAGATGTTTTCCCCTTCTGGTCATTAAGAAATATCTTTTTTTTTGACATAAATAAAAAAATCAATTCTCTTGTCTTACTACCAGTCAAACTTTCATTATCTTGTTTTGATTATCTTGTTTTCATTATTTTGATAAACAATATAGTTATTTTAAATTACATATTAATGGGGTAAAACCTAAAATCATCAACTGCATGAAGAGAATTTAATATACATTTTTAAAACCTTATCCATCTCCGACCCAGTGTACACATGGAAACATTACGTCTGGAAGCTGCAGCCCTCCTGTGGACTTTGTTAGAACTTGGATTAATTTTGGCCAGTGCAGCAACCTACAGACACACCTTCATGCAGTCCACATAATAATGTTGTCCAGTATGATAAACAAAGATAGTGCTGATTTCTGCAGGTGCTGCTTCAAATCCCAATCTTTAGTCCAAATGGTCAGTATAAAAGCAATATGGGTTCTTGTGTTGTGCAGAACACTAGTGGGCCAGAAGGTGGCACTGGTCTGCTTTATGTCAAAGGCAATTAAAGTAGGATTCTACAGGATACACAAGTGGCAGGTGTTGCTGAACGGAGAGAAGCACCTATAGTCAACTTTAAAGTTAATACGTCACGCTATGTTAGGGAAGTTGTACATTTAATGATAAAGTGTCTGACTCAGTGGATTTTTATGGACTGTACTATGTACTTTCTTCTTCTTCTTCTTCTTCTTCTTCTTCTTCTTCTTCTTCTTCTTCTTCTTCTAAAGAACTCTTTTTTTTCTTTAAATTTTTAAAAAATGTTTATTTTAATTTTTTTAATTTTATTTTTTATTTATGTTTCCTAAACCTGTAGCACCTTGAGATCATTTGATGAAAAGTGCAGTACAAATAAAATGTATTATTATTTATTATCATTACTTATAATTTTCCCCCCAAATTCTTTGTTTTCTGTTTAATTTTTTCTGAATTCTGTGTTTTACTTTTTAAGTACAAATCATAAAAAGGAGTGTAATCATGTGGTGGATGAATAAATTTTAAAACAATTCTATAAGAAAAGAATACAAATTGAATCAATTTCAATGAATTTGATGTATCAAGTAAATGTAAAGTAATATTTAAATGCATGTGCAATTATTTATAGAAACAATTCACAATAAAGTATTTCAACCATAGGATATTAAAATATCACAATACTATTTAACAAGTGGAATTACACAATGAATGCATTGTTGTAATATATGTACTGTGAACTGTCTTCTTATAAACAGCATATAACTAGACAGCCTCCATAGGCTGCTGAATACAGTATACAGTATAAGTGGATCTGACGCATCTGAAGTGGCGAATCTCACGTGGGCAGCGCTCCTTCTTGTTTACAAAGCTTGACCAGACTTAACTTTATAATTTTTTAAATATCTGACTCCACCTACACAACTCCAAAGTCAACAACAAACTCTGAGTCTTATACCGATGTGGTTGCACTTCTGAGAGTTTGGAAAGTGTCATCTTTGATACAACATCGTGTGCGACCAAAAATCTGTTGAGTGGGACAAAAAAATGTTCTTGGACACACTGCTGCACTTAACATATTGTCAGGCTCATCACTTCCCCAAAACTCCCTCATGGAAGAAGTTGAGAGCCAATCAAAAGCCGAAAAAGTTTCAGGATATTTACTCCTGCAGTGACAATGGCAATACTCTTGCATTTATACTCATGCATTGGTGTCTGCATCGCTCTGCAATTACACCACCAAAATACTAGGTGGTGGTGGGGTTTCTATGTTCCACTGTGTTGACTTCTGACGGTGAGCTGGCTAAGGGTTTAGCCTTTCCGCTAACTTGAATGGAGGTGTAATAATTGTGCAACTCTTCTAGACTTCTAGACGAGGAAGTATCCACGTGTTACAGATTTGAAAGCATTAAGCACTTCCTGGGAGCTTGGAGGAAAAGGTATAGGTGTTGGGTATTTTCACGGGGACAAAGAGAGACCCCAGACCAACAATACTGACAAGCTGAAGGCTGCTGTTGGGGGGGTTGGTGGGCTTCGAGTCGAGGGTTGAGGGTTTCAAAATCAAAAATCCGAGGTCTGTGGATTTTTGATTTCCATGCACTGTAAACTGTAATCATCAAGATTAAAACAAAAAAGGCCTGAATATTTCACTTTATATGTAATGAACTGTATTGCACCAAACAATACACTCATTAAGTAAAGCTGTAAACTTTACAAACTAAGTCTCAAAATGACCACAAACAACTAGACTAACTGATGGAAGCAGAGAAGGGTGATAGAAACTCCAGTCTGCAGTGATGACTGTCAGTCAAGAGATTCATTAGTTGCTGTCAGCAATGTTTTCCATGTTTTTTCACTCTTGTGTTTTTATTATTACTAGTATACACACACAGTATGAAATACACACACATGCACACGCAACAACACATTGAGAGATGTCAGAGTTTCCACGATGTCCTCACGGACTGAGCTACTGCCGCCCACCCTGTGGTGCCCTCATAACTTTTTTCATAACTGAAATATAAGCAGGGCTTAAACTTTTACTTTGGTGCCTAAATCTAACCAAGTTGTTTCAGTGCCTAACCAAACTGTGAGCAGTTAAAGGACATAGGTGTGTTCTGTAGCGCATCATCAAGCAAGTACTAGGACCTAACTCGGTACAAGAAGGGAGCTTTACAACAAGAACAGTGGAAACACAAAACAATAGACTTTCTTACTGTACTACTTGCCAGCCAGATACTCAGATAGAATTTTCACTTCCTTTCTATTAATGGCAATTCAACAGACATTAGAGGCTTTTTGAATGGACCAATCATTACTGACTGAGAGTTGGTGCTATGACATAATTTTCAGTTGACACTAAAGACACTTTCCACTGACTAACCACTTGTTGCCAATACTATTTTATCTTAGTTAAAAGACAGGACTGTCTGCCCAGCCTTCTGTTGTGTCTTGTCTGTGTCCTCTTGCAGTCCACAGACATACAGGTTTATTAGAGAGTCTCAATGGCCCAAAAGGTGTGACTTATCTGTCATTGTCTGTCATGTGTCAGCCCTGTAGCTGTGCACAACTGCTTAAGAGAAAACCACAACAAAGCTACTGAAAGAAGGAGGAGGTGGGTTGTAGTTGGTTTGACTAGAGAACGTTTAAGTGTTGATCTCAGATGACCAAGATTTAAAATGGAGGAACCATCGTTACCATGGCTGCTAGGTAAGTAAAAATCTGCTAAATGTGTGAACGTTTGTCGGCACATTGTCTCTAAGATTAGTTCTAAAACATTTCTGGTGTTTTTGAAAGCAGCAGTGGTACCAGCCGATACCACTGTAAAGGTAAAAAACTATTTGACACATGTTTTTGTTACAAGGATCCTGATTTATTGGTAGGAACGACGTGCTGTATATCCGCACCTGGAGGCATTGCCTATGCAGAGGCAAATAAATACTTATGTATCCCAGCAAAATGTGTTCCATGTCAACAACTTTTTTCAAGGCTGGGGAGTTAATATGTTGAGATCGATATAATGAAATGATGAGATAATTTGAAGCGCTGCGGTCAGTGTTCACAGTTAGCTCATTTGGTGAGTATAGGACTCTCAAATTAATGGTTGCGTGTTTGATTCCCATGTTAGGTAACTTGTTTTATTTATCCTTTTATAACAAATTAATTATGGGAATGTTTTACATGCTCACAATAAAGCATGTTCTGGTGCGTATGTGATTGGTCCACGTTCATCAACCTTTCACATTTCCCGACTGCTATTTCATTGGTGTGTCAAGTGCCTTTGAAAAGTTATGAAAAAAGTTCTGAGGAAATTTATTTTCACAGTTAGTACCTAGATCAACATTCAGCACACATAATACACATATATACACTTATTGCACATGATATATTTTTTAAATTGAAGTAGTGATATATGTAAATTTTATTGAGTATAAAAGCCCAATAGTCAACCGCTTATCCCGTGTACAAGGTCGCAGGGGGCTGGAGCCTATCCCAGTTGACATTGGGCGAAAGGCAGGGTACACCCTGGACAGGTCGCCAGTCCATAACAGGGCCACTCACACTCACATTCACACATAAGGACATTTAGGGACACCAATTAACCTAGCCTGCATGTCTTTGGATGGTGGGAGGAAGCCGGAGCACCTGGAGATACCCCACAAACATGGGGAGAACACGCAAACTCCACACAGAAAGGCCGGGACAACCGGGGTTTGAACCCACGACATTCTTACGGTGAGGCGACAGTGCTAACCACTGCACAAGAAGAAACACAATTCAGGACTAGACTGCATTACCAGGGAAACTAGTGTAGAGTTGTGCACCCAAATGAATTATAACCAAACCGGCAGGCAAATTAAAAAATAAACCACACACTCCAAATTAAATCAAATCAAATCCTGTGAAATAACACTAAATGTAACTACACATAGCACACTAAGTTGCTCCAAACTACACAAAACACCCATGCAAAATGGTTACTCTACCCTTCAGTTCCCCTTTTAATACAGCCAGAAACACAAGATATGGTCCATTCAATGATCCAGTGGGAGCACAATAAATCTAACATAGGTGGGAAAAATAGTTGTCTCTCCTAATAACGTCTATTTAAAACAAAAGAACAGAAACACATTGAGATAGAGAAAGAATGTAACAAAACAGCAATGTAACAAATATCATAGCTCCCTTGACTTGGAAGCACATTCCTCTCCCCGAGGAGAGGAAGGCATGCAGGTGACTGGGATGTATATTTTCAAATATTCATGTTATATTTATATTAAAAAGGCTAAAATCTTGTTTAAAATTATCTTAAACATATCTGTGCTTTAGTTGATGTGTTTAAACAATCACTCCAAGCTTTGGACCCTCACCACCATGAAGACTCTAATAATCATATAGTAAAAACTATAGTAAAAACTGTTCTGCATGTAGGTAAATTGATGTAGAAATATGTTATTAGGTAGCTGGCTACTGTAAAGAATCTCATAAAGTCATCTTCTCTGCATAAAAGTTATTGTTTAAAATGCCAAAACATTAGGAAGTGTAACCTACAACATTGACTCGAGGATTATCAGCTGAGGTAGCTGTGGGAGTACACAGTTAACTAGTTATGTATAGGTTTTTTATGTCAGTTTTGTAGTTAAACTGCCATCCTTTTAATTAACACCTAAAGCACTGCTGAGGATGCAAGTGTCTGTACACTTTGTCACGGTCAGCCATGGTTTTCGTTCACTTTCAGCGTCATGCACCACATGGAAAGCTTTGATGTCGGAAGTCGGAAGTTTCAATTGGGAAATATCCCAGTTCTGACTGGTCACGAATGCGGCATAACTGCAGAAAGAAAGAACCAGGGGCGAGTTCAGCGGTAACAAAATGTAGCAAAACATTTTTCAATGGAAATGGTGGTTCAATCAGCAAACGTTGCAATCTTGAAACTTGCAAACAAAATTTCCACCACATTAATTGCCTTTTGTATTTTCCCCATAATATGGTTAATGTTCTTTCCCCTTTTCCACAAGGCTCTGTCATCAGCAAACAGTGACTGTCCACGACCAGAACGTGAGAAAAAACATCATTGATATCAATGGAAAAGAGTAGGGCTAATAACACTGCCCTGAGGAGTACCATTTACAGCTGTCCCAATTCTGACTTGTATAAATCTATCAAAGAATTCCTTAATCCAATTATATGCAGTTACCTGCTATTTCTATCATATTTCATTTTATCAGCAACCCCTCCTTCCAAACCATATCATATGCCTTTTCTTTGAACAGAGAAAGGCATATGATATGAACATTGCCATTACAGATTCTTTATTAACTTGTGCTTCCCTTATCTCTATTCCCAAACACATAACAGGATCCATAGTTCCTCTACCCCTCCTAAATCAACTCTGATTAAATGATGAATTTCCTCTACTCCCCCACTTTTCCTGATAGGAATAATTACTACTTCTTTCCACCCAGATGACAATTTCCAATACTTTATTATAAAAACCTAGCAACTTAGTACATACTAAAACACCTGAATATATAAACATTGCATAGCAAATGTCACCCTACCCCTGGAGATGTTAGTCCACAACTTGCTATTGCCCTCCTCATTCATCCGATTACAAAATACTTTACATACCTCTATCCTCCCGCTTCTCCTTGAGTGACAACCTAAAATTTCAAGGTTTGACACTAGTCTGAACAAGTTGCCAAGTTGGTCTGACAACGGAACTGCTGGGCTAAATTCCTTTTCCTCTAGTCTCATCTCTTTTCGCAGCGCTCATCACTGTCACTGTTAACATTTTTACATCCAGTAAAGTTAGGTAGAACTATTTGCAAAATCACTTCCAGGGATTTTATGGGTCATAGCAACCAAAGCAGTCAGAAAACAAATGCACCTCAAAATGCCCGCTAGCGCTTCCTGCTTGGCGTTTTCAGAGGAGCAGCTGGCGTTTTCAGCTGGCAAAAAATGCTTTGGTGGACTCGGGTCCTAACTGCAGGGGCATCTCACCCATTTCAGCGCTATTATAGATGACGTCTAAAAAGCCCTTTTCTATCTGCAAACATTTTCCAATCATCCAATACATCATTTATCATGATGGAGAAGAGCAAAGGATTAATCACACTACCCGGGGGGTCCCATTCTCTACAAGGTAGCTGCCATATTTCATAACAACTTAACAACTCTCTCTTGTACAGACCCCTTCCTCCTATTTCCAAAAGATCCAGTTGAATCATCAACCCCTCGTTCCACATACACTTTCTCAACATCAAAGAAGACTGTTACCAGTGTTTCCCTATTGACCTGGACTTTCCTTATTTCATCTTTTGTCATTTCATCTTACAGCCATTACACTGGATCTATTCCTGAATCCAAAAGATTCTCTCTTCTCCTAACCCCCCTCCCTAAAAACACTATCCGTTATCATTCGTTCCATAACTTTACACATATAAGAAGTAAAAGTAATTGACATATAGCTAGGTTTTGTTGGATCCCTCCCTGGTTTCCGATTTGGGACTACAACTCCTTAAATTTGCCCCAATTAGCCTTACCAAACACCCACCTCCCTCTTCCCTCTCCCTATTCACCCTCATTCTAATTGTGCGTAATATGGGAAAACGATCACTCCCTACCGTCGACTCCTCCCATACCTCCCATTCCCAAAGATCATTAGATGAGATGGTAAGGTATAGTACTGAATCATTTCCTGACCCCATTTCAATCCTTGTCCCTCTACAATCATTAAGACACACCAATCATTTGACATCCAACATCTTCCCATTTTCATCCAACCTAACCCCCCAAAGTGGAGTGTGAGCATTAAAATCTCTACATAACACTACCTTTGGTCTGCCCTGTCCCTCTGTCTTTTCCATTAAATCTAATTCCAATCTTTTCATTATGATTTGATTATCACTACACTCTCAATTCCTACCCACACCTCCACCACCACACACACAGGTCCTTTCCTAATCCCAGAGTCCTATATGGCAGCCCCCGTTTAATAAATGTAGTACACCCTCCCCACCTCCTGTGCTTTTATCTCAACGGACTTCCCCATACCCCTGTACCACAAAATCCAGATTTGGTCTAAGCCAGGTCTCCCAAATACAAATTGCATCTGGTTTCTGCACTACTCTTGTCGTTTGTAGTCTTTGTGCTCTAATTATAGTTCCCCCTCTTGTATTGCTCTTAACCTCTTCCATCTGTACCAACCCCAGAATACCTGTAATAACCCCCTTACTCTACTTTCCCCCTGCCTGATCTGTTACAACACTTGCCACCTGAAACTGTTCCAACTTTTCCATCTTGAGTACCCGCTCTCTTTGACCTCTATATTTCCATTCACTATTGAACTACCATTTCTTAGCATCCTTGCTGCAACTATATCACCTATCTCCTTCAATGTCAATCAGATTGACATGGTTATTAAAGAAGGAGATACTCTGCCTTTCTCTCAAAACTTGATTACTACTTTTTACTCGTCAATATCTCGATCTTCTTGTGTAAATACTGCATTCTTCTTACGACTCGTTTTTCGATCCAGTACTTGTTCCTAGTGTGTTAGTCTTTCTTTTCTTAATCAGGCTTTCATTTCCACTCCCTACTTGCTTTCCCTGTCCACCTTTCCCCTTATCTCGTCCTCCTCCATCTCCGGTCTAGATTACCCGTGTTTCTCTTATATACTGTGTAATGTTTCAATCCCAATAGGAATACGCAAACTGTACTGCTATTTTGTACAACAAACTACCACAGGGTGGTGCTAAAGGGTATGATATTGAAGGCCACAGAACGTGTGCCATGATATTAAATGTTATCTATGTGTGATGTATGTTGTAGTATTAGTAGTCTCATAATAAACAATAAACAAATGTTATATTACATTTGGTTGTAATTATTTGAGACAACACATAAATGTTGTTGCTTGACTGTTTATGATGCAAGTGTAAAGACAAGGCATTAATCATTTTCAATTCTTTATTTTAAAAATGAAAGGGAAAATATTATCCAGAAGAGGGAAAACTATACTTTGTATTTCCTCTACCCTCCTGGAAATAAAACAAAACAATGTACAGGTATTCATCCACACAGTGGATGAAATTGTTTATGTAGCACTGCATCACAAAATATCTGTATTGTCCTAGTGGATCGGGAAAACAGTTGCATATCTTCCAGAAACTTCAACTCAGTATCACGACTCTCTGACCAGGACCAAGTGCTCCACACCACAAACTGTGTTCTTCATAATGGAACTGTCTGTTACTCTGTCCTGTGTCTGGATGTTGTCCTCAGGCCCTGGGCCCATGTTCACAAAGAATCTAAGAGTCCTCTCAGAAAACTCTTATCTTAGCTTAAAAACTTTTACCTAGGAGTCTTAGCTTAAGAGCTATTCAGGACTGATCTGAGAGCAACTCTGAGCAAGGAAAAGACAAAAACTTTTATCTTAGTGAGGAGGCGGGGTTGACCCCGTTGCTATGACACAATCTTTTGAAGACTGTGATTGGTTGTTTGTCCAAGAAGGAAAAAAAGAGTGATTCTAAGTGTAGGTTATATTCGAAGCTTCACTTTGGAAATTACATGCGTAATATTTCCTATTTGACCGTTCTCTCCTCTCTCTCTCTCACACACACACACACACATTATATATATGTGTATATAAATCCTGTTCTTTTATGTACCATGCTGTTAATTTCCTATCAGGTATTTGATTGGCTTGGAATGATAAAAATTGTTCCACTCTTTCCTGTTACACTGATTGCTGGCGTTTCTATTTAAGTGTTGGTTTGAATGTTGGTTTAAATGGATCAAACACGGAATCAAAACCAAGCAGGGCGAGAAAACCCAACTGGACCAGTTAGTGGATAAACACAAGGCAATTCTAAAAGGAAAATTCGGGCCGGGTGTCACAGCTCGGGGCGAGAAGCAGACGAGGGAGCGTATAGTGCAAACTATTAACGGTTTATTCTCATTGTGCACAAGAGGGAAGCTGCTATATTCATAAATGCAGTTTTTTGAGCCTGTAAGGTGGGAATGTCCAGTGGAAACGAAATGAACTGCGACACAATAAGAGCTTCTGACAGTGCTGTAAGGCTGATGATACACAGAGCAACTTTTAGAGCAATCGTGCAGGGCAACGCTGTCGTCAATAATAATGAGTAAAGATTACTACCGTAATCCCCTTCCCCCACCACTCCGCCACCCGCCCCGCCCCGCCGCTATCTTTTTAAAACAAAGTCATATTTGCCTCTAGCAACATTGCCCAGCAACATTGCTCAAAAAGTTGCCCCGTGTATCATCAGCTTTAATTGTTTGTGTGATCACGCTTACAGAAGGTTGTGACAGACCCAAATCACCGCTGCTTTGCCAAATATCGTAATGTAGTGATTACTTTCATTCCTGCCTGTGTCGGAGATGTTAGCGTGTCTCTAATAAGATCAGTCACAAACACGATCCCTGCACGATCTAATCTATAGCGTCTGATTAACTCACTGTCATCCTGCAACACATTTCTTCTCCCTCTTCGTCTTTCTGCCATTTTCTCCTTGACTAAAGAAACTCTTAAGCCTCTTAAAAGTCCTCGTCCGTGCTCCTAACAATTCTGAGCT
The DNA here is from genome assembly GCA_024633595.2 of Lepomis macrochirus. Classification (NCBI taxonomy): domain Eukaryota; kingdom Metazoa; phylum Chordata; class Actinopteri; order Centrarchiformes; family Centrarchidae; genus Lepomis; species Lepomis macrochirus. The sequence continues at coordinate 32,079,079 of JALXJV020000002.1, read as the reverse complement.
TACGAGCTCTTTTAAGGCTTAAGATGCTTTGTGAATTACTTTTTTCTTTACTAGGATTTTTTCAAGAGTACACGCCCACATTTCTAAGAATTTTCTTAGAATTACGTCACTAGGAGCAACTCTTAGCCTTAAGATTCTTTGTGAATACGGGCCCTGGACTTTCTACAACACAGAACAAATTGCTTATAGTGCACAGTCACACATTGATCTTATATTTGGAAATGACAAATTATATATATATATATATATAAGGCCACATTGAGTATCTTTTAAATCACTGGTTCTGCAGCTACTTTGATTGCAATGTGTTTCAAGCTTGGTGTTCGTTTCAGTCAAGGCAAATTATAGGCACCACAAGCTTAAACATGTAATGAAGACACATCTGACTTAAAGTGAATGTTTAACTGATTAACTAAATGACTTATTCGTTTGAATTATTGACCAATTTAATGACTTAGTAAATACATTTTTGTTTAAAACTCCTATTTTATGATATAGTGTAAGAAGTCCAATAAGTACAAATGATTAAAAAAATTAACACTTGCTGTAATGTGTTACTGTGTGTTCTTTGCTGCCATGTTGCCAATTAATGATAAATCAAATTCCTGCTCTCTTGTTGTAGCTAATATGTGCATGGTCTCTGCTGTTTGGTTGAATTCAGTCTTTCATTCACACGTTATTTAACCTGTAACTTGCTGCTGCTCTCAGAAACACCAGTGATGTTTTATAACTAATCTATGAGAGAACATGGAGACAAACATTCACACATTAAGTAGATTTTTACTTACCTAGCAGCCACGGTAAAGATGATTCCTCCATTTGAAATCTTGGTCATTTGAGATCAACACGTTTACATTTCACACCAAGTAAAGCCCACCTCTTTCTTCCTTTTGTAGCACTGTTGTGGCTTTCTCTCAAGTAGGTGGCAGGAAATAGGCTTTATGTTTTGTGTATTTGCACATATGGAGTAAAACAATGGTCTAAAAAACATCACACCTCAAAGTCAACAAAATAATTGAGAAATTCTGCACAACTGACATTCAAATGTCACTGGAAGGGGTTCACCTAGACAGGTAACTAATCACTGCACTAATCATGGCTGACAAATCACAACTTTTAAGGCATACTCATACTGAGTACTTGTGTCTGCATCTGGGCAGAGTCCTGTATAGGGCTCCAATAGGGGACTCCATTGTCTTGCTTCATGTGGACAATAGACACCTGGACAGACGTGATTGGGAGGAATGGCCTATCTGATCTAAACACGAGTGGTTGTTTGTTGTTAGACTTCTTTGCCATTCATGTATAATCTGTAATAAACACCACGTGTTTATGCTCATAAGTATAATAAGTATATGTGGTACCAGAACAGGGTGGCGCAGCTGTTGCCTCACAGAAAGAAGGTCATGGGTTCAAACCCTTGTTGCCCCGGCCTTTCTGTGTGGAGTTTGCATGTTCTCCCCCGTGGGTTCTCTCCTGGTGGGTTCTCTCTGGGTGCTCCAGGTGCTCCCACCATCCAAAGACATGCAGGCTGGGTTAATTGATGTCTCCAAATTGTCCTTAGGTGTGATTGTGAGTGGTGTGGCCCTGCGATGGACTGGCG
>JALXJV020000002.1:32014150-32076976 GCA_024633595.2 Lepomis macrochirus | reverse complement strand
GAAGAGATGGGCGGAGCTATCAACTGATCACCATCAGGTGAGTTGGGTCAAGGGATTGGTGAGACTCTGGACAGACCTGGTAAGCACAAACAGGTTGTGCTGATGAACTGGGAACGTTTGGCCAAGGAGAACTTTAACTCACACTTGCAGCGGAGCTTTTCTAGCATCCCTGTGGAGGTTGGGGACATTGAACCTGAGTGGGCAATGTTCAAACCTTCTACTGCTGAAGCTGTGGCTGTGAGCTGTGGTCTCAAGGTGCCTCAAGGGGCGGTAACCTTCGAACAAAGTGGTGGGCAGCGGTGGGCAGGGAAGACGTCCGACCGAGGGACAAGGCATTCCGGGATATTGCATTATTGCGGAGGACTCCAGAGGCAGTTGCAAGTTACCAACAAGCCCAAAGGGCTGCAGCCTCTGTTGTGAAAGAGGCAAATAAGCAGTTATGGAACAAGTTTGGAGAATCTATGGAACAGGATTTTTGGTCGGCAACAAGGTTTTTGTGGAAAACCGTTCCAGGGGGAGGAAACAGAACCATCCAAGCTGTGTACAGTAAGGGTGGGATACTGTTGACGTCTACTGAGAAGGCAATTGGGCGATGGAAGGAAGTTTCTGATCAACTCCTAAATCTCACTACCACGCCTTCTTCTATGGTAGAGGCAGAGCTGGAAGCTGATGGAGGATTATTGTAAATTTTTTCTGTTGGAAATCACTGAGGTAATCAAACAACTCTACAGTGGCAAAGCCCTGGGATTGATGAGATCCGGTCCTGTAGTGCAAAAGTTGTACATTGTTCCCCAATGTCATTTTTTGTACATATTCAACGCAGTGACAAAAAGAGCTCTGTAGAGTTTGTTCGTTTTGGGCTACTGTAGAACATGGTGGCCCATGATATGTAGATATAAATGGCTCATTCTAAGGTAATAAAACATAACGGTTCATTATGTAAGGTCTTTATACACCACTGAAAACACGTTTTGGATCTTATATTGCATTTCTGTCAGTAGATCCTCCTAAATATTACACACTGAACCTTTACATGTCTCATGACACCTTCTTAAGACTGTCGAGTGTCTGCAGTGACAGCGGGCAGCCAGCAGGCGGCAGAACATCACCCCAGACAGAAGAGGTGCATTCGACATGACTGTGGCAGACTTTTGCCGACTTGATAGTCTAACGTGAGCTGCAGGTGTCTGCGGGAGGGGTGGTGTATAAAAACGCTGTCAAGTCGGACACATTCCACCTGCATCAGCTTGCTGTGAGCTGAGATCAATGACTGATCAGGCGAAAGTGTGGTTCCAACTTTGTGAAGTCTGGGGAAAGCAACTGCGGCCGCCGGGCTGTGCGCCTTGCTCACAAGAGGTTTTGATGTCATGTGACATGGTGAAGTAGAGAGAGATTTTAGAATTACAAGTAACTTTATTTTATTTCAACAAGGTATTCTGAAAAAAAATCATCAATATCCAAAATATAAATAAACTACATCAAATCCACAGGAATAATAAGGTTTTTTTAAGCACAAAACATCACCATAAACACAGATTATGCTGAACTGATCTCTATCCTTACTTTATTTGTAAAAGTTAAAATCAATCATTGTTCTGGCTTTCACCATCCTAGTAAAAGGTCATCTTACATCAACTACTGAATCATCTGTCTTTCTCTTCCTGCCCACATAAAAAAAGCATCTTTGTTTGTTTCAAGATGAAGAAATTTGTGTTAAAAACAAGATTCAACTGTTTGGAGAAAACCTGTCCTACCTTTCTGAATAAACCCTCCAGCAGCAGCAACAGTGGAAAAATGATCAAGATGTATCAAAGCCTGTTGTGTATTTTATTCTTGTTCAGACATTTAACCTGTGTTCTGTAGGCCTACATACATTTTACCTTAACTTTAAGTAAATATGAATATTTTCATTTAAAAAAAGAATCAACACAATTTTAAAAACTGGGGCGAATAGTCTGAGGCATTAATCATTTGTCAGTCAGCAGCGTTTAGTGTCCAGGCAGCTTGCGGTTTTTCCAGTTTTTTTGTGAGTATACTGTGATTTTTCACTCCCAGCCTCATACTCACCTGTCCCAGAGCAATGTGTCCCAGACTGATTCCCCATAAGCAGTTTGAAAAGACTGCTACACTGCAAAGACTTCAAAAGTAAATGGCAGTTGCAGGTGGGGAGACTAGACCAGTTAGGAGATACATGGAGCCTTAGATGTCAAAGCACATTTAAGAGTGCAAGTTACAACTGTAGTTAACTAATGGACAGATGAGGCTTATCAGTATGCTGCATGCTGCAGAAAATGCTGATCATTAATTGCATCAAAACAAGGTTTCACTTCCTGAAAAACTGAAGGATTCAAGGATTCATCGAGTGTGTGGGTTTTATAAACTCTCTGGTACACTGCATGATCTGCATCCTCTGCAGCTGGTTCAGAGTTGTGTTTTTAAAAGTGTGGCAACGAGCTCATGAGCTTCTGGTAAACAACTTTTAAACTCTACAGAAAGCCTGAACGTGAATCCAGCTCCTGTACATTATTAACAACTTTAGTAAAAAAAAGGGAAACAAATTTAAATGAAATTACACATTTTTATTAATATAACAAAGCTTATACAGGTGAAGAAAAATGTTGTAATATGAAAAATAGTCAGATACAAAACTCGGCACACCCCTGATGGCACTTCAGATAAAAAAGAATCACTATAATCCATATTCTCTTCCTTTTATAAAGACTAAAAATATATTATGTAATAAAATCTATATTCTTTTTATGAGAATGATTAAAATTACAATAATTACTTTATTTGTTTGTGAGTTATCCCCCTATGAAGAGGGATAAGACTAATTTGTTTATCATTAGACACTGATCCACCCTCACTCTCAAATCACCCAGCAAGACAAAAGGTTTGAGGAAAAGTAGAAGCAGCAGAGAAGCTGAGTGCAGGGACGACGATGGGATAAACACTAAAACCGCCAAGGAGTGTTTTCAAACTCTTGTTAATCTTCTAGTGAGTCATTGGGGTTGTGAGCAACACGTTCTCCCTCCCTACTTGTCACATATGGACGCTTTTTGGGCCGTTTGGAGTAATTTTTAAGGCTCCGCGGTCAAGTTAGCAACACTTAGCAACAACATATCAGTTAACACGCAAGTAACTTAAATAAAATTTAATGCTGACTTTTTGTTTCACACAGGACACGGACGTTTCCTGGTTTAAAGTTTGGGTTCTGGCCCTCCATGCACCCCAACCAACTTGTTATTTTTCAACTCTTATAATTTTCTTTTGAATCAGGAAAATGAACAACTTTGCAAGACATTACATCTTTGGAGTTGCTGACGTCCCCGGTGGTCCTACGGGGTAATGGAATATTGGCGGTTCTAGTGTTAATAAGAATAAAGTGCTTAATAAGCTGTTTATAATGTGCAGAGTGAAAAACTGTTTTTAGCCTACCAGCCTACTGTAGCTCCTGAAGTTCAGCTTTGTTTGAAAAGTAAATAAACTGAAATTCATCTTTATGCAAATAATGCCATTTTATATTGTGGATTCTGTCCAGTTAACTGTCAAAACACTCTTTCCTTTAATGCCATGCAAGGAGCACTTTTTAATCTTAAATCTGCAGTAAGTCATGTTTTTGTCCACTTGTTTTCTCTTCAGCTGTTTTTTGGTGTCCATCAGCACCTGAGGAAAATATCCTAAATGCTCCACTATGTTCACCAACTCATCTCCAGCTGTGTCTGTCTCACTATAACGCCGAGGAGCTGCAGACTAAGCTGATATGTCAATACCTGAGACACCAACACAACTGTTACTTCGAAAATATTATTTAAAGAAGGAAGTTCAGTTTGACCTCTTTTGGAAGGCCACAGACATGTTAGCATGAACGGTAGATAACGGTAGATAGCTCCTGAGGACGCTATAACCAGAAAACAAGTTAGATTTTGTGCTTTTTGAAAAGTAACTTAATGCTAGGGTTGTGACGAGACATTTAACACACGAGACGAGACAAGATTAACGATTGGGTTCACGAGATCAAGATGACATTTAACACAATTTTCATAAATCTTTAATGCTGTTTAATGTCTTTAATGCTGAATTGTATGAAGAGCATTAAACACTATTCCCTGCATTCTGATGAATTTTTATTGTTTATTTATTTCATCAGATGTCTGGAATCGCAGCGCGAGCGGTGTGCATGTGAAAAATGTCAATCGATTGAGTCTCGTGAGGCAGCTTTTTACAATCTCTCTCATCACCATTTAATCTTGTGGCACAAGATCTCATTACACCCCTACTTAATGCATTTCCACTAATTAGTAACAGTTCAGATCACCAGATCTGAGTCCTTACGTTTTCTATGGACACAAACAACAACAACAACAACAACAAATACAACAACAAATACAACAACAACAAGCACAATAGAAACTGGTACTCCGACGCTAAGAAATCCCTCCTTGTTTCCTCCCTCCATGTTTCCTCCCTCCTTGTTTCCTCCCTCCTTGTTTCCAGCTGTGTGATCTGCAGAGCAGAAAACAGGTTTGAGTTATCAGCAAATCTGAACATCACAAACCCACCTGAGGAGTCTGGCCCTACTAACCCACCTGAGTCTGTAACCTTCAGCTCGATCTGGTGTCTGATCTCTTGCCGTGGGTTTGTTATAATCCGACACTCGTATGTTCCCGTGTCGTTGAAGGTGACGTTCTTCAGGACAACAGAAGCGTCTCCGTCCTTCATCTCTGGATCTCTCAGCTCCACTCGACCATGAAAAGATTCATGCTGGTAGTTTTCATACGGCCGCTCGTTTCGGTAAAAGAACACGAAACCTTCTGACCTCAGGTCAGGTCTGACCCACTCCAATACTTTGACAGCGGCATCTCTGAGACCCTGACACTGAAGAGGGACGTCCTGTCCAGGCTGCACTTTAACCTCTTGCTGGTCTGAAAACAAGAAAAGAAAATTCAGAATAAAGGAAATAAAGTTATCATTAATTTATTATAATTTTTATTGGGCATTACGTTGTTAGTGCACAGTTGTGGTTTTAATACTTGCTTTCTATTACTTTTATTTCATATCATTCTTTTTCCTTTTAGGTTCCTTTGCAATAAACTTGATTCTTAGCTTTTTATTTGGGGTGATAAAGCCTGGCTCTTATTTTAGAGCTCTGCAGGCGGCCTCTGTGCAGGGGTCATGGGATTTTCATTTCCAGTTAGTACACAACGGTAAAACTTTTATATTGTACAACTATATTTGGCCAACTGAAATGTTTGATTTATACTGATAAAAGTCTATGGCTTTGTTTTCAAATAATGAGGTTTTCAGGTGTCTTTTCCAAATGTAATCACAGTTAAACATTAATATTTTTAGTAGCTTTGTTGACGAGACACAGAATAATCTGGTTAAATACATATTGAAAGGCTTTCCATTTTCAGTGTTTCCAATAGATTGATTCATTTGTGGTGGCTCACCACAATATCAATGCTAACTGCCCCATATTTGGCCGTTTCATATAGATGAAATCGCATTTGATTGTAGAGCTGCTCTCACCCCCCACGCCCCCTCTCGATTGTTCACTCTCTCTCAAAAACACATTTGGCCTTTCAAAGCGAGCGTTCGGGGCGATGAGTTTATATACAAAATCAATGCTAAGACGCTTAGAGCCGCGATTTTCTATCAAGCGACGCAAAGAGACACAAACGCAATGCAAAGGAATTTGCCTTAGTTGAATCTTTTTTAACTCAAGCGAGAAAGTCGCATGAGACTGAGTAGCGTTAGCCTATCAGCGTTGAGACTGTCCATCGCAGAGGCTTCAGAGCATTGTGTGGAGAGGGTAGAGCAGGGGATTGAAAATCTGCAGGCTGGCTGAGAGTTGTTAAACTCGGGCTAGAGGAGCAGGGAGCAGCGCTGCAACCTTCGGACAAGTAAACATGTCCGTGGTCGGACCGGACTTTGCTCGCAACTACGCCATTTTTGAGGGAGGAGCTAAATCAATATTTTAGCTGGTCACACCACCTGACATCTGCGGAAGAGGATTAGGGCCGTGTTTGAATTTTTTAATTCAGAATTCGGACTTTTTTCTAAAGTTAAAAGCTAATTTAATAAAAGCAGTTAACTCCGTGCTCCCCCCGTGGTTAAACAGCATAGTTTTCAGAGCATAACCCAGATAAACTAGAGGTGTTTATTTGTCCAGAAGCTTCAGCTTTAAAAGGAACTTCCTCAAACAAAGACACAAAGAAGGGGCAGTGTTTCCCATTATTAATGAGATCATAGCCTCAAAATGACCTGAAAATATATTTACACATCTCATAACAACATTAAACACAACGTTGTGTTTTGTGGGTTCTGTGGTAAGCACTTTGGCATCCAACTCGAGACAACTACTTTTCTTTGGAGGTAACAACAGTAACGTTAACGGTCTGTTTCTGTCACTAGTTTGTGAGAAGGCGGTTAAGCCTTTATGGTAAATCCACTGAAAAAGACCAGAACGAGCTGACAGGCAGGTTAGCAACTTTATCCTGTCAGTTTCTCTCTTTACAAAGACAAGTGTTGCAGTGTTAAGAGTTCAACCTGTAGAGAGGCTGTGAAGTCTTCATGTTACACGATACATCATACCACATACATCATTTATCAAGTTGGTTCTGACTTGATGAATTTAGGGCGAGGATACACATGTGATAACCTCCAGTTTTCAAAATAAGATTTATATACAAAACGAAAATAAAAAAGAGTATTATTTTCATAAACATATTACATGTGTACATTAAAGGTAGATTAACATCAACAATAAAATGTTGAGGAAATTAATTATTCTATTTTCTATTGTTTGATTTAGGCTTGCTGTAAAGAAATTAAATAAAGTTGTTGACTTTTGTTGCTGATTCATCACCATTTATAGCTCTAAAATGGGTTTATGATCAAATAGATTACTAATAGCACAACATTGCTTACAAGATACATAGATAGCCCCTAAATTTTGCACTAAATTAATGCATTTAACTTTAAAATGTACAAAATTTTCTTCGGGGGGAGCCTTACCCCCTGGCCCCCCTCAAGACAGTCCGGGGCTCACCCACCATAGTCTCTTAAAATCACGTGGGAAACACTGAGAAGACTAAATCATTAAAGAAAAATAAACAGCTTGCTTGAAAGCCATACACCTACTGAATTATATTGTGGTATATATTCTATATTTTAAATCTAAAAAAAAACTATTAGTCAGAATCCAGGGAGCTTAGCTAATAAGGCGAGCTAAGTTAATGTTGGAATGCAGCTGGATTTTCCAGGCTAGCGCGCTGTATATAGCTGGTAGTCTATATCGATGTGCGTACACACACACACACTTTTATACCTTTACTCCTCCCGGCTGTGGATATATTTTGTTTATCAAATGGTCAGAAATGACTAGAAAATGCATATATTTCATTCATAAGGTTAAGTCATTGCCTTTACTGTACATGTACCAGCCATGCTTACTGTCACGCAAAGTCAGATCATAATCCACTAAGTTATTGCCTAAAACCTATAAGCAATTTTGAAAAACAAACAGAAGTAGTATGAACGGGGGTTGTTGCTGTATGGTTATAGCACTCGCTTTTATTTTATATAGTTCCAAAGCAAAAATCTTTGTTAAACAGTTAAAAGTTTTCAAATTAATAAAGTTAGTATAAATCAGTTAATTATAGGAGTAGCCTACGCTGCCTTGTCTTCTTCTCTGGTTTCCCCCCTGGCGTTGATACTGGTGTTCCTTCTGAATAGTAAACCTTGTTCACTTAATGGTAACGTTAGGTAGTTAGGCTCTGAGTTGGAGATCAGTAATTAATTTGAAAGATATTTCATTTGTTAAAAGGTTTAATTAGGGTTAAGGTTAGGGGATGACAAAAAATAATCGTAACTAGCTGACTAATTGTATAATAAATTAACAGAGTAGTGAAAATAGTTATTAGTTGCAGCCTTAGTGTTTAATGCTAAAATTTTGCCCCATACCATAAAACCCCATACATTCTCTAGAATTAAAATAAATACAGTCTCTGTTTGCCACACAGATTCTTTGGGGGAGAGGTTAGGTTTGGTCAAAATGAACACTATCATGGTTGGGAGGTTGACAGTGAGTATCCTGATCACACTGATCTGACCTTGATTACTGACCTTGATTACTGACCTGGCTTTTCATCTACATACAGTATAAGAGGCTGCTGAACTTTTCAAACAAAATTCCTGAGGATTAAAGAGTGATGACCCCGACCCCTGCGGTGGGATAAGGCCTAAAATGAAACGACCACCAAAACGAATCTCACTCCAAACTAAATTGAAAAGTTAGCACCCAGGTTAGCTGGGTGCTAACCCGGGGCTGCCTGCATCACTATAGGCCTGTAAACAATGCGCCCCGCATTTGCTTTTTACAGATACATCCTTTCTTGCAGGCTAAGTCAACAGTTTGACATAATACCGGTGGTACACAGGATAGTAATACGGCTCTCGTTAGTTGGTGAAGTAATGTGGAATGCGATACAACTTTGCGTTTGATAAGTTACCGTTAGCACCGGTTCGGCGTTAGCCGGCGAGCTAAACTTGACTTTTTGATTTCAATCGACATCGTCTGAATCTCGTTTGGTCTGACAGGCGTCATCGTATAAACATTCATGACTGTTTTTATCCTTACGTGGAGTTTATGTTTTTATAGTGATTAAAGAGGACTGCATTCCGACCCGGTGTGCAGCAACAGAAGAAACAGACATGTGCTTAATTTCTGAGAGAGGTTTGAGCACAATGATAAAAAGGCAATGAAATTTTCATTTATTAATAAGCCAATTTAGACACACTGAAAGATTAACTTACAGTTCGAGGCCAAAACCAGAGAGACGATCGTGATCCCGAAGCAAAACAAAAGCAGCATTTTAGCGTGGACCCCTTCTGCTCGAGCTTTTGTTTACTGTCAGGCACGAACGGTGGAACTTAAGGCATTGATTGTCATACTGTACATCTTAACTTCAGGTAACGTTTCATTAGTATTTGTTCAAACGTAGGCTACCGGTGAAAGACTGGTGAGCACATGCTGATAAGTCAATGAGAGCAGAACAGAAACCGGAAGGGATTTGGAGGAGTGTGTTTTCGGATGGCACTCAATGGCCCAATCACAATGTCCCCCCTCATGGCGCGTTCGAGACCGGTCGGAACTGGGATATTTCCCAGTTGAACCTTCCGACCATAGAGATCCGACATCTAAGCGTTCCAGGTGCTTGGTGGTGCATAACGCCGAAAAACCTTGGCTGACCGTGACAAAGTGAACACACAGTTGCAGCCTCAGCAGTGCTTTAGGTGTTAATTAAAAGGATGGCAGTTTAACTGCAACAACTGAAATAAATAGCCCAGACGTTACTAGTTCTGTGTTCCCTCTGGCTATAAGTTGGTAGCCCTGAAGTCAGTCAGTGTTTTTAACAATAACTTTTATGCAGAAAAGATGACTTTATGAGATTCTTTACTGTAGCCAGCTACCTAATGTGCAAAACATATTTCTCCATCAATATACATGCAGAACAGGTTTTACTATATGATCGTATGTAGGCTATTTTAATTTAAATAGGCTACATGCAAATATACGTTTTGTCGCCTTTTAGTTTATGGTTTACCATTTACAGTTTGTGCTTCCATGGGCGCTGACATTGTTTTCTGATATCATTCAGTTGCTACTTATGAAGTCGGGGTACAAATTTTTTCTCGAGTTCTCAAGTAGGAAATCCGACTTCAAGTGGCGTTCCAGGATAGTTTTTCTAGTTGGAGGTCGGAAATTTCCCAGTTCCGAACTAGGAAGTCTGAGGTCGGAGCAGAGAATGACGTGACACCCGAGTTGACTACGTTCCAGTTACCGCCCCCTCGGCCAGACCAGAGCCCTTTAAAGAGAGAGCTGCCAAAACGCTACATCGTCACGTGGTTCATAGAGACCGCAGATAGTTCCCAGAAAGTCCTAGGAGGGCAATTCAAAATGAGCGAGAGAAACGACAAAACGGCGATTTTAAGCGATTTCTGGTCATTTAAACAACAAATGCATTGATTTACAATATGTGTAGGCCTACTGCACGCTGACTCCTAACTGTAGTTACATTAGCCTACTATTTTTTTTTTAAAAGGAGGACATATATTTTTGACAATAACAGCTACAATCACCTACCTTAAGGAAATTTCTGGCAAATCTTACATTGGAAAGTGGTGCAAACATGTTTAAAATTCAGATGAGATTTACCTTTCTAACATACCTTGTAACAATTCCATATGGTACCAGGGTTAATTGAGCTTGACTAATCTTTATGACTTCAGATAGAACAGACAGGTGACTATCAATGATTGTCATGTATTAATTTAATAAATCTGCAATAAACTTGTTAAGTGGTTTGTGTCTGTCAGAAAAATGAGTATGAAGGTTTGGTTTCCCAGCTGATATGGAGAGGAGGAAAAAATGGTTGAATCAGGTCAACAGGAGCGACCTTACAATCACTATAGAGGCTAACAATAAAATATGTGAGGTACTTTTTCCTGGCTTTATATTTTGTTTTATTAAAACATCACAGCAGATCATCTTCGGGCTCCTCTGAACCCCTGTGATTCTTGTGCTGAGAGAGGGGAGAACAAGAGAAAGGGTTAGACAGACCTACACATCTGTGAAGATTCATCCAGGTCATGTTTAACCAAGAAAAGTTGAATTGGGAGCATCTGGACATTTCAGGAGAAGTCCAGTTGTTCTCAATTCAACCTTTCTTGTAAACAAAAAATAAGCTCATAAGCTAAGACAGGATGCAGAGACTGAGAGAAATTATAAGAAGTGTATATATTTCTTATAAATGGTATAATCATGTGTTGTTTTCTATCTCACCACTCAGTACTGTTTAGCATCGGTGCTCCACCGGGGTGAAGTTAGTTTAATATTCAACATTCGTCGTTTTTCGCGTCTATTACATTCAATAGCTCCGTGTCAAAATCTCCATTTCTCCCAGTTTTGGGATATATCGGAGAGCTAATTCAGGCAGACGTTTCACAGCTGTGATCACCTCAAAATCGCTGAAGATAACGACGCTGTCCAGAGCGCAATGCACTGAATGTCTGTCAAATGCGCCTGTCGCTGTAGGCGAGTTTAGGGACCGTCCGCAAATTGCAACACATCCATTTCAATCTTCAATAACTTTTGTGTTTTCAACATAAAAATCTCAAACCACTGTTAATATAACTAGTGACCACCCTCAAACATTTCACAACTGTAAGTTTGTAAACAAACATGAAAACAAATTAATACATTAATAAAATTCTTATTTATTCACATTAAAATTGAATAATTTCAATAGCATCCTCATTTATGAATATATTGGCATCAAATCACCTCTCATCTATCCTAGGTATCCTCTAACAACTTTCACAGCAATAAGTTTCTGAAAAGGCCCTTAAAGAATCCCTTAACACCATTATCAGGGTCCCAATGCCTGAAATGTGTACTTTTTGACATTGTATTTTCAATAGCTTGCTCATAGTTGTATATATTGGCTTCAAAACACCTCTCATCTCTCCTGCTCATCCTCTCACAACTGTCACACCTGTAAGTTTCTGGGAAAAAAAACCCTTAAAAATCCCTTAACACCATTGTGAGGGACCCAATGCCAGAAACATGTACTTTTTGACATTGTAATTTCAATAGCTTGCTCATTTGTGAATATATTGACATCAAATTACCTCTCATCTCTCCTGCTCATCCTCTCACAACTTTCACACCTGTTAGTTTCTGAAAAAGGCCCTTAAAGAATCCCTTAGCTGCAATATCAGGGGCCCAATGCGTGAAATATGTACTTTTTGACATTGCAATTTCAATAGCTTGCTCATTTATAAATATATAATTGCATCAAACCACCTCTCATCTCTCCTGCTCATCCTCTCACAACTTTCACACCTGTTAGTTTCTGAAAAAGGCCCTTAAAGAATCCCTTAACACCATTATCAGGGTCCCAATGCCTGAAATGTGTACTTTTTGACATTGCAATTTCAATAGCTTGCTCATTGTAGAATATATTGACATCAAATCACCTCTCATCTCTCCTTCTCATCCTCTCACAACTTTCACACCTGTTAGTTTCTGAAAAAGGCCTTAGGGAATCCCTTAACACCATTATCAGGGTCCCAATGCCTGAAATATGTACTTTTTGCCATTGTAATTTCAATAGCTTGCTCATTTGTGAATATATTGACATCAAACCACTTCTCATCTCTCATGCTCATCCTCTCACAACGTTCACACCTGTTAGTTTCTGAAAAAGCCCTTAGGGAATCCCTTAACTCCAATATCAGGGTCTCAATGCCGGAAATATGTACGTTTTGACATTGTAATTTCAATAGCTTGCTCATTTGTGAATATATTGACATCAAACCACTTCTCATCTCTCCTGCTCATCCTCTCACAACTTTCACACCTGTTAGTTTCTGAAAAAGCCCTCAGGGAATCCCTTAACTCCAATATCAGGGTCTCAGTGCCGGAAACATGTACTTTTTGACATTGCAATTTCAATAGCTTGCTCATTCTAGAATATATTGACATCAAATCACCTCTCATCTCTTCTGCACATCCTCTCACAACTTTCACACCTGTAAGTTTCTGAAAAAGGCCCTTAAAGAATCCATTAACACCATTATCAGGGACCCAATGCCTGAAATATGTACTTTTTGCCTTGATGGTCAAACAAGGACATGTTTTTTTTTCCTTCCGGGGTATGTATCTTGATTTTTTTAAAACAATGGTTGTATCTGGTACATTATATATGAAACTTAACTAAAATAACTCTTATAACTCTCTTTTAACTCTATTTCTCTTATTTTTAATTTTCAATTTTCAGTTCAATTCAATGTTATTTATATAGCGCCAAATCACAACAACAGTTATTTCACAGCGCTTTTCATAAAGAGCAGGTCTAGACCATACTCTGAAGTTATTTACAGAAGCCCCACAATTCCCACCAAGAGCAAGCACTAGGCGACACAGGCAAGGAAAAACTTCCTTTTAACTTCCTTGTGGAACTCCATGACCAACTTTGGCATGCATGGAGGACTCATCGTTAACGTACAAACTGAAATCGATCTGATAAATAGGACTTAAACCAGCTTAGAGCGGTTCCTTTGATGCCAATGAAATGTTCCAGTCTCTTTAATAGGATCTGATGGTCAATGGTATCAAATGCAGCACTAAGATCTAGTAAAACCAATACAGAGACAAGTCCTTTGTCTGATGCAGTTAGGAGGTAATTTTCACCAGTGCTGTCTCTGTGCTATGATGAGCTCGAAATCCTGACTGAAAATCCTCAAATAAACTATTGCTATGTAGAAAGTCACACAGCTGTTTGGCGACTGCTTTCTCCAGGACCTTAGAGATAAATGGAAGGTTAGATATAGGTCTATAGATGGCTAAAACATCTGGATCCAGGTTGGGCTTTTTCAGAAGAGGTTTAATTGCAGCTACTTTAAAGTACTGTGGCACACAGCCTGTTGATAAAGATAGATTGATCATATCTAGTAGAGAAGTGCTGACTAAGGGTAAAACTTCTTTAGGCAGCCTACTCGGGATGGGGTGTAAGAGGCAGGTTGATGGTTTGGATGAAGACATTATTGAAGTTAGATGATAAAGATTGAGGGAAGCAAAGCAGTCTAAACATATAATTGGTTTTACAGCTGTTTCTAAAGTTCCTGAGTATAGAGTTAAGTCGGTGCCAGTTGAGGGCAGGTCTTGGTGGATTTTGTTTCTAATAGCTAGAATTTTATCATTTAAGAAGCTCATGAAGTCGTAACTACTGAGAGCTATGGGAATACTTTGCTCAATAGAGCTGTGACTCTCTGTCAGCCTGGCTACAGTGCTGAAAAGAAACCTGGGGTTGTTCCTATTTTCCTCTATTAATGACGAGTAGTACTCTGCTTTGCATTACGGAGGGCCATCCTATAAGTTTTAAGACTATCTTGCCAAATTAAACGAGAATTTTCCAGTTTGGTGGAACGCCAATTCCTCTCGAGTTTCTTCGATATTTGCTTTAATTTGCGAGTGTCAGTATTATACCATGGAGCTAACCGTCTTTGTTTTAGTATTTTCTTTTGTAGAGGGGCTACAGAGTCGAGTGTTGTTCGCAGCGAGCCTGCAGCACTATCAACAAGATGATCGACTTGAGAGGGACTGAAATTAGCATAAGAGTCCTCTGTTACTTTGTGACCTGATATTGAATTTAGAGCTGATGGAATCGCATCCTTAAATTTAGCTATAACGCTATCAGACAGACATCTTGTATAGAAATTTTTTCCCAATTGAGGGTAGTTCAGCAATACAAGCTCAAAAGTTATCAAACAATGATCAGATAAAGAGGGATTCTGTGGGAACACTATTAAATGTTCAATTTCAATACCATATACCAGAACAAGGTCAAGGGTGTGGTTAAAACAGTGAGTCGGTTCATGAACACTCTGAGAGAAGCCAATTGAATCTAATAGAGAGATAAACGCAGTACTAAAGCGGTCATTCTCTACATCCACATGAATATTAAAATCCCCTACAATAATAACTTTGTCCGTTTTAAGGACTAAAGTTGACAAAAACTCTGCAAATTCAGATAAGAATTCAGAGTACGGACCAGGTGCTCGGTACACTACAACAAATAGAAATGGTTGCAGTGATTTCCAGCTTGGGTGTGAAAGACTCAGAACAAGGCTTTCAAATGAGTTATAATTTAGTTTAGGTTTAGAGCTGATTACTAGGCTAGAGTCAAAGATAGCTGCAACTCCACCTCTTCGGCCTGTGCTTCGAGGAATGTGAGTATTTATATGACTGGGAGGGGTGGATTCATTTAGGCTCACATATTCTCCATCACCCAGCCAGGTTTCAGTAAGACAGAATAAATCAATTTCATAATCTGATATTAGTTCATTTACTAGTACACCTTTAGAAGAGAGATCTGATGTTTAAGAGTCCACATTTTACTCTCCTATTCGTTTGCACTATTGCTCCTGTGGTTTTAATTTTTATGAGGTTTTATGCACAGCTCCTCTTCTGTTTACCTTTGATTTAAATAATTTCAATGGTCGGGGACAGACACCGTCACTATAGGGTTTTCTCTAAGTAACTCCTGGAGCGGAGGAGCAGAGAAGTGTGTTAAACTGCTGACTCTGCGTAGGGTTTTGGGTGGGTAACTGCTGAATTAGAAGGGCAGAGAAGTGTGTTAGACTGCGACTCTGCCTCCTGGTCTCAACTCTGGGTTGTCATGGATTTGGTCCGCTAATAAAGTTGGCCAGATTTCTAGAAATGAGAGCTGCTCCTTCCCAAGTGGGATGGATGCCGTCTCTCCGAATCAGACCAGGTCTTTCCCAGAAAGTCTGTCAATGATCTACAAAGCCCACATCGTTTTATCTGAATTTTAATTTTATTAATCAGGATTTGTTGTGCTGTATTAAAACTGTCATGACATCTTTTTCTGCATTACCAGACTAATACATTAATCGGGACTGATGCCTTTGTCTTATCACTTGATTTGGTATCCTGGAGGTGCTGATGGTGCAGTATAGAGCCCCTTTGGTGTGGGAAACTTGGGTTCAATTTCCACTGTGGCGAATCCACCAATGTATCCCTGAGCATGACACTGAACTCTTAGCTGCTCCAGAGGCGTGCAACCTCTGAAATAAATAGCAATTTTACGTCGATTTGACAGTCAACTTAAATGCTGATTAGTGGATGCCTCAACATTAATGATGTTGTAATCACCACCGGTTTAACCAAGCTGGTGCATTCTTTGGTAAGAATTAGTTGAATTGAGCCAGTGTTACATACTGTTATATGGAAGCAGTAATACTGGTATATAGTAGTCCCTGCACAAAGTAAAAGTATTAGGCTATAATTTGATTGTTCCTCGACTGACTTTAAAGCCCCACTGAATTATTTTCAGAATAAAAGTCTGGAGTACATTCACATACAGTGGATAGAAAAAGTCTACACACCCCTGTTAAAATGCCAGGTTCTTATGATGTAAAATAATGAGACAAAGATAAATCATGTCAGAACTTTTTCCACCTTTAATGTGACCTATAATGTGAACAATTCAATAGAAAAACCAACTAAAATGTTCGAGGGGGAAAAAAGAAAAGAAAAAACCTTAGAATAACCTGGCTGCATAAGTGTGCACACCCCTTTTAACTGGGGATGTGGCTGTGTTCAGAATTTAACAATCACGTTCAAACTCAGGTTAACTAGAAGTCATTACAGACCTGCCATCATTTAAAGTGACTGATTAATCACAAATAAAGCTCACCTGTTCAAGTAGGTTTTTTCCTGATATTTTCTTAGTTGCATCTCCGAGCAAAAGCCATGGTCCATAGAGAGCTTTCAAAGCATCAGAGAGATTTCATTGTTGAAAGACATAAGTCAGGAGACGGGTACAAAAGAATTTCCAAAGCATTAGATATGTCATGGAACACAGTGAAGACAGTCATCATCAAGTGGAGAAAATATGGCACAACTGTGACAATAACAAGAACTGGACGTCCCTCCAAAACTGATGAAAAGACAAAAAGAAAACTGGTCAGGAAGGGTTCCAAGAGGCCTACAGCAACATTAAAGGAACTGCAGGAACTTCTAGTACTGGCTGTGTGGTACATGTGACAACTATCTCCTGTATTCTTCATATGAATGGGCTATGGGGTAAGGTGGCAAGACGGAAGCCTTTTCTTAGAAAGAAGAACATCCAAGCACGGCCGAAGTTTGCAGAAACAAACATCAAGTCCCCCAAAAGCATGTGGGAAAATGTGTTATGGTCTGATGAAACCAAGGTAGAACTTTTTGCCCATAATTCCAAGAGGTATGTTTGGCACAAAAACACAACACTGCACATCACCCAAGGAACACCATACCCACAGTGAAGCATGGTGGTGGCAGCATCATGCTTTGGGGCTGTTTTTCTTCAGGGTGGAGCGAATTATGAATAATTCCAAATACCAGGCAATTTGGACACAAAACCTTCAGGCGTCCATTAAGGTGCTGAAGGTGAAGAGGAAGTTCACCTTCAGCACTACAACGACCCAAAGGACACATCCAAATCCACAAAAGAATGGCTTTACCAGAAGAAGATTAATGTTTTGGAATGGCCCAGCCAAAGCCCAGACCTGAATCCAACTCAACATCTGTGGGGTGATCTGAAGAGGGCTTTGCACAGGCAATGTCCTCGCAATCTGACAGATTTGGAGTGCTTTTGTAAAGAAGACTGGGCAAATATTGCAAAATCAAGATGCGCCATGCTAATAGACTCCGACCCAAAGAGACTGACTACTGTAATAAAATCAAAAGGTGCCTCAACAAAGTATTAGTCTAAGGGTGTGCACACTTATGCAACCAGGTTATTTGAGTGTTTTTATTTATTTTCCACCTTTAAATATTTCAATTTTTTTCAATTGAATTGTTCACATTATAGAGATGAGAGGTGTTTTGATGCCAATGTATTCACAAATGAGCAAGCTATTGAAATTACAACGTGAAAAAGTACATGTTTCATGCATTGGGACCCTGATATTGGAGTTAAGGGATTCCTTAAGGGTTTTTTCAGAAACTAACAGGTGTGAAAGTTGTGAGAGGATGAGCAGGAGAGATGAGAGGTGGTTTGATGCAATTATATTCATAAATGAGCAAGCTATTGAAATTGCAATGTCAAAAAGTACATATTTCACGCATTGGGCCCCTGATATTGCAGCTAAGGGATTCTTTAAGGGCCTTTTTCAGAAACTAACAGGTGTGAAAGTTGTGAGAGGATGAGCAGGAGAGATGAGAGGTAATTTGATGTCAATATATTCACAAATGAGCAAGCTATTGAAATTACAATGTCAAAAAGTACATGTTTCTGGCATTGGGTCCCTCACAATGGTGTTAAGGGATTTTTAAGGGTTTTTTTCCCCAGAAACTTACAGGTGTGACAGTTGTGAGAGGATGAGCAGGAGAGATGAGAGGTGTTTTGATGCCAATATATACAACTATGAGCAAGCTATTGAAAATACAATGTCAAAAAGTACACATTTCAGGCATTGGGACCCTGATAATGGTGTTAAGGGATTCTTTAAGGGCCTTTTTCAGAAACTTATTGCTGTGAAAGTTGTTAGAGGATACCTAGGATAGATGAGAGGTGATTTGATGCCAATATATTCATAAATGAGGATGCTATTGAAATTATTCAATTTTAATGTGAATAAATAAGAATTTTATTAATGTATTAATTTGTTTTCATGTTTGTTTACAAACTTACAGTTGTGAAATGTTTGAGGGTGGTCACTAGTTATATTAACAGTGGTTTGAGATTTTTATGTTGAAAAACACAAAAGTTATTGAAGATTGAAATGGATGTGTTGCAATTTGCGGACGGTCCCTAACCTCGCCTACAGCGACAGGCGCATTTGACAGACATTCAGTGCATTGCGCTCTGGACAGCGTCGTTATCTTCAGCGATTTTGAGGTGATCACAGCTGTGAAACGTCTGCCTGAATTAGCTCTCCGATATATCCCAAAACTGGGAGAAATGGAGATTTTGACACGGAGCTATTGAATGTAATAGACGCGAAAAACGACGAATGTTGAATATTAAACTAACTTCACCCCGGTCACTGACCGTCCATCTCGCGGTGTCTACTGCTCTAATATAATTAATGTTATGATGATTGTTTTTATAATATGCTAACATAGACCTACTACTTTTAGTGTTAGGGGTAAATCTCCCCCCCAAAATACGTATTTTAAAATAAAAGAATAGGCTGCCCCTGTTTATTGTCTGCTGCTAACTTTATCCATTGCCAGTATGTTAACCATAAATGTCCCTATATCTTCTAATTTAGTGGGGGAAATCCACTAATATGTTTCACTGCACATGTTAACTTAATTCAGTTTTGCTAATACTATATAGGCTAATCATTTTTTGCACGTCTTACCTTTCAAACGTGCATCCCAGATAGCATTTTCTATTGCAGCTGTGCTGCGCTGCTAGCATTTCATGCTAACTTCCGGGAACTATGTTGTTCCGGGAACTACTTGTACCGCTGTTGTCTTATATTGATGTGGATGCAGATGAGAGGAATTGTTAGATCATCAAGCTGTAAGGGCTTATTCAAAGCAAACTTACAGGCTTCTTGGACCGGACTGCGTCATTTGTGCTTGGGCTGGAGTGGGGCCTCTGGCTGCTTGGCCAAGAGACTGACTGCTAGTCTCACCCGGACTTTGCTCTTTGGACTTGAGGGAGTCTATGAATTTACAAACAAGTAGTTTTGTATCATGAATAGGGTTTTTTGTATTTTTAATGGCTTGATGTCTATTAACTCTGCCTCTCACTTGCAAAGATGAATAATAAACACTGCTAATAGCCACGCTCAAATCCTACGCCTGCTCAGGAGGTGGTGTACATGTACGCAAGTTTTAAGTTAGAGCCGAAATGCGCAGAAATCATTTCCTAACAGCACAAAATGCACTGACAATCTAAAATACATGGTATATTATGACTCATTGTAACAGAAACAAGGTTTGAAACATTAATGTTGTTCATATTTGAGCAACAGGGACTTTATACAGCCTATTGAGCAGTCAAAACATGCTTTGATTTGTATTTGGACTATTTTATCGTAGCTTTAGGTGCCTTTTTTTTGGGTTTGCTTTTAATAAAATGTGTACATTCAAATGAAAAGGCTACAAGCAAAAAATGTTGTAAGGTATAAAAAATACTGCATACAAACAACGAAGAGCATAAGCGGCTTGAAGCACTGAGACTGGCTGCTGAAATGGACACAGCCCCACGCCCTTTAGGTGAGGCTGGCACAGACATGTCGCGCACAAAGCCCTGCATTTATTATAAGACAAACTTTATATCATCACAGCAACAGCGAGCACCGACACCCCGGCTAAAGGCTGCGCGTCCCCGGACTCTGCTGCACGCTGATCCCGGTCCATGTGTGAGTCCTGGGTCAGTGCGTAAAGCCCAGTCCCGGAGGTGATGGAGCAGCTTTTGATCAGAGCAAAATTCTTTCATTTGGAGCTTATTTGGGACTTTTAACTTTGATTGGCGTTTTAGTGCTAAATCTGTCTCTTGGAGCACCACAAGGAGCCAATTTATAATTCTAGGAACAGACAAAAAAATCTAGTTTCCACAGAACGCGCTCCACAAACAGGTGGTACAGACGTGGTGCAGCTCATCATAGTGTTTGGACAATGTTTCACTCTGAACATAAAAAGAAAAGTTAGACCGCGGATGGTCAGATCCAAGTCCTTGCACGTCCAGACCCGTGTCCGTGCGTAATAGTCCTAGGACAGCGCAGAGCACTGTTTCCCAAAGCCACAAAACATTCTGAAGGCTTGCTTTGCAGGCTGGGGGTACACCTCCCCGTATCTGTCCGTACGTCCATCAAAGTAAACGCTCAGCGAGAAGCTCTCGGCCCGTGCCCTGCTCCTCCGGGATGAGTGCATCCTCCTCTGGGGCTGACAGCGCACTGGTCCGCTCCAGCGAGGTTGACAGCGCGCGGTGGTCCCCCTGACTCCAGCGCTGGCTCTCGGGCTGGACCTGAACTGTTTATGGCTCATCTGACCGCTCGTGTCCAGTGTTAAGCGCATTGAACATTTTGTCAATGTGTCCTGTTTAAATCATCGAATAAAAAAGTATTAAATTGTTTCCAAAAGAAAAATATAGTAATGATTATTTCACTAGGAGTGCCAGTCAAATACTGGCCAAATGTAACCACCAGCTTTTACCATCAAATTACCATCAAAACGAAAAGTGCCGGATTACCTCTCAGCAGAAATAAAGCATCGCGTCCCTTTTCAGTCCCTTCGGGTCTGCTGTCCCAGGAGCAGTATCCCAACATGAGGAGTGGGCCTTTTGTCCATCATCTGTGTTTGTATTGACCAATGTGAACTTGCTTTGCCTTGCCAAAGATCCTGTTGAGGTGATCACCTTTTCTCACAGACTGAGATTTGGTCGATTGTGTGAGGTTTATTAAAAACTTTAAAAGTAGTAAATGAAATACAAAAGATCATTACCCTGTTTTAAAACATCTGAACTAAAAAAACATCAACAACAACACAATTCACACCAGTTTACATTTGGACCAAAAACATGTCCACAGCATTCTATAGTGCATTTTTTTCTACAGGCCTGTATTATGCTGCTTACAGTATTAGATTAGAAGAGTTTAAAGTGAGACTGTCGCTGCTGCTGAAGTCTGAGATCTTGAGTTCAACATCATCTATACGTCAAACTAGAACATGAGGAGTTCCACAGGGAAATGTTCTACTGTTTGTGATCTCTGAAGGAAATCTGAGGTTTATTTGCTGATGACTCAAACATTTTAGCTTCATTAAGAACCAGAACACACTGAACACACTGGATCAGCTCAAAAGTGATGCTCTGTAGTGACAGCAGTGATGACATCATCACAGTCATCATCCAATCCCTCCTCAGACTGAGTGGGCGGCGTCATCACCATGGAGACAGGCAGGTCATATCCTGCAGTCAGAGCAAGAAAATGTAGATCATTGTTGTGTATCTACAAATATGAAATAGATTTAAAATGAACCTTAATTCAGTATCCTAATGTTTAAATATAATGCAAAGATTAGTATATCACAAAAGTAACATAAAAAGAAGTATTTGATAAAATTGGTAGGGAAATGTGTTTAAATGTGTTTTACTTTGACAGAAAAATTAACAAGACAAATCTTCTTATAATTGTTTTTCCATTTTATTTCTTTATTTTGACCCTTCAAGGATCATATAAGATAGTATCGCTTGAAGTAAAATTGCTGAATACATTGCTAAAGTCATCACAGCAACTTATACGGCTGTGACATTGATGAAATTGATTGCTTAATTACCATTAT
Source organism: Lepomis macrochirus (assembly GCA_024633595.2). Taxonomy (NCBI): domain Eukaryota; kingdom Metazoa; phylum Chordata; class Actinopteri; order Centrarchiformes; family Centrarchidae; genus Lepomis; species Lepomis macrochirus. Next base: position 32,055,102 of record JALXJV020000002.1, on the reverse strand, counting down.
AATAGTGTTCTGTTTTAGTGAGTGTCTGCTTCCGGACTGACAGTAGGAATTTTACTTTTGCTCTTATTCTGACAGGAAGTATACCTAGGCAGTGAGTATATAACAATGTAACAAGTGTATGAGTGTAATTACTCATATGCATTGGTAAATCAATCAAGGTGTTCCTAAAGTGCATATGGTGATCACTGTTTTTCAATGTACTCAAAATTAATTGAAAGGAAATGAAAATGAAAATTTTCTGTAAATGCTTTGTGTATTTCTTACAAAATATTTAGAGTGATAGAAAATGACCTTTTGTTTTAACACCTGGAGACGTAATGGAAAGTCTAACACATAGCAGTTTGCTGCGAAACCACAGGATGCTGCATCCGAAGACTCACAGGAAGTTAGCCTCCTGCCAGCAGATACAATAGTGTGATGGTTTTGGTTATGATGAAATGAGCTCTATAAAATGTGTGACATGTACGAACAAGTAATGAATATGATGTTTAAAAAATTTAAAAAGGACAGTAAATAATTGAATAACCATTAAGGATAGTAAAATTATATTACTAAAAAACTTACTAAATATTACTAAAACTTTTTAACAACAAATATTTTCTTTGCCTGACAAAAGACTATCAGTATATATAAAGTGAATAAATGGAACAATTGGCTTATATTTTTTTGGTTTAAGTAGTTTGATGTGATTAACTTTGCTTTAATATAAAGAAATGGTTTGATCCTAGGATGATTATATGACATTGTGAAAAAGTATTTTACCCTAGTTGATATAATTTGATTTTGATAAATGACATGTTTGTTGCTTATGATGTATTTTGCCAGTTTTTATGTATTTTTATGTTTGCAATAACTTCACTGGTTCACTTTGTTTGACAGTGCAAACAAGTCCTGGTATGATCAGTGATAAGACGTCTGATGCAGTGTTTCTTCTTCAAAATGCATGCTTTATTAAATTTTTAAAACCCACTACGAGACGTTCAGATGCATGACCCCCTAAAGTCTGCTGATATCCGCTGCTGAGCAACCCCAACACAAATCTGGCCCGAATCGAAAGACATTTCCACCATATGGCTTTTGTTTACAATTTCTGGACCATTTGAGTTTTTGTCTTTGTGAACTCAAACTGAATAATTTTGAAACAAACAATTTATCAACAATCAAACAATTTATCATCCAGGTTAAATTCTGGAACCGGACCTTCAGGTGTGAGGCCCTTTGAGATCAACCAATCCCAGCAAACATGGATCGTGCAATGTACTGTGTTCTGTCCTGTCTGTTTCTGGATATAAATTGTTTTTTGCTAATTGTACACTTAGGTTAGGTTAGGGCCACACAACACACTGACCTTGTTCTCTAAATCTGGAATTCAGGAGCTCATTCCTGGTTGTGTTCAATGCCCTAATCCCTGAGAAATGGCGGAGAGGGTGAAGGCTAGGAAAGATTATAAACCTGGAGTTAGATATTTAGATTTTAAGGTCAAGCCAGAAACTAGGATTAAAAACTAGCTACCTATGAGGAGCCTCTTCCTTTCTTTATAGGATTTGAACACAATGCGTCAGGGTCTTTGGTGGGACCCTAAAAAGCAGGGAGTCAGGGTAACACTACATTATTTATTATTTATCTTCTGTTAGAGACAACTGTCAATCATCACTATTGATTGATTTATTGATTCACTGATTTATTGTAAGGTCAGTAAATGTTTCAGTGAGTGTTACCTGTGGCCCTGCGTCGATATAAAGACACCATGAGGACAGTGGAGATGCAGTACGGACAGAAGACCACCAGGTGGTAGATTAGAATGAACACAAGCTGGACGGAGCCTGACGCAGGGGGCGACGAAGAAGGCGGGGTTGGAGATGTGGGCGGAGCTGTGGTTGTAGGTTTACCTGTAGAGAGAAACCACCTGGTCAGGTGAATCTCTGGATGAAATGAGTCCTGAAATCAAAGGTAACCTCCTCACCTGTGACAGAGATCCAGCTGGATGGAGACTCTCCATGACCGCTGATGTCACACTTGTAGAGGCCTTCATCAGACTTGGAAACATGGTGGATGGTCATGTGACCTGTAGGCTCAGTCCTGATGAGGGAGCCATCTTTATAGAAACCAGCTGGGAGGTTGGAGGGAGGGGTCTCTGTTTTACAGTGCAGAGTGACATCATGTCCCTCCATCACAGGGAGGACAGGACTCTGCAGGATCACTGGTCCACCTCAACACAGAGACAAACTACAGCATTTCATCATTTACACACAGCTTCATCAACACTAACTCCACAGTCTGGACTGTGTGTTGTTGCTGATTGTAAGGGTAATAATGGGGTACAAATGCTGAATAAAAGATAGTCGTATATTTCTGCAATTTAAGTAATCTAGTGATGAATGGGCTATATAGCTAAACTCAGCTGGGGCCTGTACCACGAAGCAGGATTTGAGCTTAGCAAGGGTTATTCACCATGGTAACTCATGCTGAATGACTAACCTCTGATACGAGTCTGAGGCAGGGTGTAATTGATTCATGCCGGTTTTTATCAGTTTTACATTTGTTTTTCACTGCAGCTCCAGGTGCACTGCATGCTAATAACGATGTAACGAGGCCTTGTGTAAAATGTATTGATAAAAAGTTGGAACAACTAAAAATATTAAGTAATGTACAAATATGGAAAGAAAACTACTTAAGTACAGTAATGCATTGGTGTGCACTGAGCAGACACTACACCAGTAATACACAAAGCCAGTATTTTGGAATGTTGCATTAAAGAACTGATCATGCAACAAATGGTTATATTTTAGGGGAAGGAATCTAATAACATGAGCATCAGCAATATTTTTTTCTGCAGAACTAATAAACATTACATGAACATTTGAACTTAGTTAAAACCAGCAATACAAAAACCTTAGCACAAGGAGGAGGTTGGGGTGAAGGCGGAGGATCTGTTTGTCCCTCAGCATGACAACTCCCCCCTCTCTGAGGCAGGGCCTCTTATTCCTGCAACTTGCGCCAGCTCTATAAGGTGCTTAGATAATCACATCGGTACATTTCCCTAAAGATCTCTGTCAGCTTTTGAGAAGGGACTTGTTCCCAAAGGTATCTGGTGGTGGAGGTGCAACTCCAGTTATCTGAGTGGGAAGCATAGCTGGAGTAAGAAAGAAGGGCAATTCTGGATCTGATAAATTTGGAACAAGAGGGCTGGCATTCTTGACAGCTGTAACTTTAGCCACTTTAGCTGAGTGGTCAGAACCTCATGAGTGAGGCATGACATGTCTTCAGTATGGAGTTATCAATGAAACAGACTATGCCGATCATCTGCTCTCATGGGCCGCCCATGTGTGACGCACATATGTCTGACCATGGGCATAAATTTCATCTCATAGTAGAAGGACAATAAACATAAAGTTTCTCAAGAGCAATTTTTGAAGGGGACACAAATAATACAGACAAAATTGTACTTGTAGGCCTATAGACTGTCTATAAGAAATGGATGTAGTCATCGTGACGTCACCCGTTGGTTTGTGGACTGCCGCTTTGAAGCCCACAGGGCGCCGCCTTGTCAAGTTTTTGCAACCAGGAAGTGCCCGGAAGTGACGATACGGCGGAGCTAAGGGCCGTATACAGAGCTAGCTAGCTTGCTTAGGTGCAACTGTAACTCATGTTAACAGGTCTGATAATTTTGTCTAGCAAAAAACAATCTTAAAACTAAATGTTCTCACCAAAGAAACAGGAAGGAGTGTTGCAACCTCTGTCCACCTGTAAACGTGCAGGTGGGTCCAGAGTATATCGAAGTGGCCTGCGGACAGACATGTCCTGGTTTTTCTGTAGTGTCCGAGGATTTTTGGAGTTTCAGTGGACCCAAAGATTGCTATGGACCCGAGTACAGGTAACTTAAACTTTTTTATATTTCCCTGTTTCTTTTATGTTTTATGTAAAGCACTTTGAATTTCCTAGTTGTTGAAATGTGCTGTACAAATAAACTTGCCTTGCCTTTCTGGAATTCCACAACTACTGACAAATTTGAACAGGTTTTCTGCCATTGGACTCCTGTGAGAGGGAAAGCAGGCAGTAGACCAAACCACTATGAGGCAAGAGAGGAAGGAATTAAAATGTTTCTGAACTTTAAAAGCACTTCAATTGCCCTGTTTGCATTTGTATTGTTTTACTATGTACACAGTTATTTTAAGTATATATGATTATATTATTTGATGGTGGTGGGGACACCCCTCAGATAGAGGGGGGAGCATGACCCCCCAGCCCCCCCCGTGATTTCCCGCCTATGTATCTGACATATATATCAATTGTAATTTGCTTTGGATAAAAGTATCAGCTAAATGAATAAATGTAATGTAATCCTACAAATCTGGAAGACCAGGTATAGGAAGAGGTATAAGTGACAATAATTTGTTCCATGATCAAAGGAAACTTAAATTAAAATTTATGTTCAAATAAAAAGACGTGAATAAAAAGACAAACAACAAGCAGTTTAAAACAACTTCCTAAAATGGAAGTGTTAATAAAGTGACTTTATAAGGAGAACTGACGTGATGCTAAGGCGAACACAGGGTAAGGTTAGCAGTGTTTAGCACACGGTCACACGATGCAAACAAACTGTAGGTACACTTAACCACATGACTCCATTGATGCCACTAGGTTTTCACCTGCCTCCTCTCAGCCATTTGGGAGCTCACGTCTGTTCTTGATGGTCTCTTTAGCGCTCTAGTCCACTGACTCTGCTGACCGACTCCGCGGACTGACGCTGACCTTCTTCCCAGCTCTTGTACTTTCCACTGATTTGGCAAAAGGTAGTGTTGGGTGGAAATGTGGTGGATGCATTATAACTTGTCTTAGCAGAGAAAATCTATCTGCAATTGAGCTTGTCAAACTCTCAAGACTGGTAGATAATTTCCTAATATTTTCAGAAGCTTGCCTCTCTGATATCTCTTTTCAATCTTGACGTCTTCCTCGGCTCCATGCAGCAACTGTCTCAACTGGAAGTTTACTTTTAGGTCTGTCCGTTTTGTATCCTTTGAATTTTGACTTGAAAGAGAAGATTAAAGTAATTAGTTAGTAGATAGCTTACATAAGAAAGTTAAAACTACATAAGCTACGATGTTAGCTTAGTTACAGTAGTACCAAGTTACAGTATCTCACAAAAGTGAGTACACCACTCATATTTGTGTAAATGTTTGATTATATCTTTTCATGTGACAACACTGAAGAAATTACATTTTGTTACAACTTAAAGTAGTGAGGGTACAGCTCATGAGCTGTATAACAGTGTAAATTTGAGTGTCCCCTCAAAATAACACATCACCCAGTCATTAATGTGTAAACTGCTAGCAAAAAAGTGAGTACAGCCCTAAGTGAAAATGTCCAAATTGGGACCAATTAGCCATTTCCCCTCCCCATTGTCATGTGACTCATTAGTGTTACAAGGTCCCAGGTGTGAATGCTCATCCTGAAGACACATTTGAAGCTTAGCTAACTGATGAATTTCATCTGGCTTGATCGTTAGATATAACGGAGTATCATCTGCATAACAATGAAAGTGAGTGTTTCCTGATAATATTGCCTAAAGGAAGCATATATAAAGTGAAGAGGATTGGTCCGAGCACAGATCCTTGTGGAACCCCATGACTAACTTTGGTATGCATGGAGGACTCATCGTTAACATGTACAAACTGAAATCGATCTGATAAATAGGACTTAAACCAGCTTAGAGTGGTTCCTTTAATGCGTAGAGCGGTACCTTTAATGCCAATCAAATGTTACAGTCTCTGTAATAGGATCTGATGGTCAATGGTATCAAATGCAGCACTAAGATCTAGTAAAACCAATACAGAGACAAGTACTTTGTCTGATGCAGTTAGGAGGTCTTTAGTAATTTTCACCAGTGCTGTCTCTTTGCTATGATGAGCTCGAAATCCTGACTGAAAATCCTCAAGTAAACTATTGCTATGTAGAAAGTCACACAGCTGTTTGGCGACTGCTTTCTCCAGGACCTTAGAGAGAAATGGAAGGTTAGATATAGGTCTATAGTTGGCTAAAACGTCTGGATCCAGGTTGGGCTTTTTCAGAAGAGGTTTAATTACAGCTACTTTAAAGTACTGTGACACGTAGCCTGTTGATAAATTGATCACATCCAGTAGAGAAGTGCTGACTAAGGGTAAAACTTCTTTAAGCAGCCTAGTCGGGATGGGGTCTAAGAGGCAGGTAGATGGTTTAGATGAAGAAATTATTGAAGTTAGTTGATAAAGATTGAGGGAAGCAATCATTCAATCCTGAATGACTTTTTGTTGTTCTTTCACTGTAACTATGTGCAAAGCGTTCTTGGGTCCCGTGAAAGGCGCTAAAAATATTTATTTATTTATGTAACTTTTAGCTAAATTAGTAACAAAGTAACATTATCAGAAGTATGTCATTACTAACTAACCTACAAGTCAATGGTTGAGAACATCAAGCTTAGAGTAAACTGGTGTGCAGCTGTGTCCTGTACACAGACTGTCCATCCTGATAATTATTTTTCAGTTCAAGGAGTCTGACTACTGGTTGTTAAAGAAATAAGAGACCATGGCGCGCTGAGGTTAACAAAGTAAAATAGTGATGCAAACTAGTCATTTTAAGCTAATTAGGAGACATTTCTTTTGCATTTTAATCCATTTTAATAAATTTAAAAATTATGCATCAAGATGCATCAATAATCGTCTTATAATGGAATCGCAGCCCTCTGAATTGTAATCGAATCGTGAGGTGCCCAGAGATTCCTACCACTAATACACATACATACATACACACTCACCCACACACACACATTCAGACACATACAGTCTCACATATAGACACACACACACAAACAAAGGTTCTCCCTGGTAAAATTATTCTTATTTAAATTAATTGTTATTTTAGCTCTCACGGCGGTGCTGAGTTTCCATTTCTCTCTCAATTGTCTTGCTATGTAGCTGTTTATTGCTGCTGTTCGGCTGGTTGTCTCTTTGTTTTTGTTTGTTTGTTTGCTTGTTTGTTGTTTGTTTTTCTCCACCCCAAGCCACCTCCCCGTTCTCTTGCAGGTGTTGCCCTCTCTCTGTGCCATCTGTTTATACAGTGTTTCTATTCCCCATTCCCCGTGTCTGGCCCCTGTCTGGCCTGGTGACAAATAAATTTGAATAAATAACAATACAGACAAAGGAGTATATTAATACTTTCTTGTTAAAGTAAAATCTGTCTGGCCAGTGACACATGGAACCTTCCACCCCCTATCTTCAAGTGGTACTTTCTGCCCCCTCTTAGAGTGGTATGTTCTGTCTGCCCAGAGCAAGTGAGTATCTACAGTGCTAGTTCCATATGTGTAGAGCCTGTGCTTAATCTAATTACAGTCAATGGGCCTTTTTTATTATAATTGCCTAGCAGTCAACTGTTCTGTTGTGGGAAAATTTAGTGTATAAAGGTAGTTAGCTGGCACCACAGTGGTCTATTGGTACCACCTTGTGATCATTCATTCAAGCAGTGTTTGTTTATTTATTTTCTCATTTAGTTCTTTACAATGACTGCTTTAATGGGTTGTAATATGTTTCCTTACTCTGTATATTATTCCTCATTTCAGAACCACACACACACCTACGTCAATTTGGCAATAAAGAAGTCTTAACTAGAATTTCTGGTGACTAAGGGTAACTAAGGGTCTTGGAGTTATCTTTGACCAGGACATGTTGTTTAACTCTCACATTAAGCAAATTTCAAGGACCGCCTTTTTTCACCTACGTAATATTGCAAAAATCAGGAACATCCTGACTAAAAATGATGCAGAAAAACTAGTCCATGCATTTGTTACTTCTAGGCTGGATTACTGCAATTCCTTATTATCAGGCTCTCCGAAAAAGTCCATTAAGACTCTTCAGCTGATCCAGAATGCTGCAGCACGTGTTCTGACAGGAACCAGTAAAATAGTTAATATCTATTTTGTGACTTGACCCGTTGTAGTAGGTGGTTGTGATATCTTGAGATCCCTGACATCAGAAGCAGAGACAATGTCTTCAGCTAGCTGCCTTTATTGACGATAGGAGTATTGCAACGATACAACATGACCAACAAGTAGAAAACCGTCTCCTCTGGCTTGGGTCTGCATACCCCGAGGGTGTAATCATGCTATGTCTATAGCACTGGAGCCCCCTATTGATACTGAACTCTAAAAACCTACAGCAGCCTCTACACAACAGTGGTGGGTTCCTGAACCCAAGTATTGTGAGAAGTCACAGTACACATGCACAACAAAGGAAAATAACTCAATAAAGGAGAGGGAAAAGCAAAAAAGCATAATACCACTTCTTGAAATATCATATATCTGCCTTTACTGTCAAAAACTGACGCTACAGGGCTTCCCCCACTGCATTGAACTGTGATGCTAAAGGGATCCCAAATGTGTTACAAACTGATGCTGATGGGTCTTGACCATGCATCCACATGTGACGAGTCAGGGAGTGAGAACGGGTTGTCCTGACAGCACTTGATAGTGTGTTTTTGCGTTTTCATGTGTACAGAGAGATTTTTTTAAATGTGCATGTGTGGAAGGTATACTTCTTTAAAATAGAAAGAGGAAAAACTCGGTTTATAAAAACACCCATTGATGTGTGAACCACGCCTTAGAGGATCCAACACACACACCGCGAAACACAGACACACAACAGGATGCAACAGCAGATATTACAACAGTCTGATCTTACCAGTGACAGTGATGTTGATGGTTTTACTGGTTGCTCCCTCTCTGGACTCACACCAGTAAACTCCGCTGTCCCATGGGAACAAGTAGTTTATGTTACAGGAAATACCAGCTGGCTCTCCCCAATGGTGGCACTGAGTCCTGGTTTCTCTGGTTGTGTTCCTCCTCAGCGTCCATCCAGCAGAGCTGTCGTCCTCCTCACAGCTCAGAGAGACAGACTCTCCTTCAAACAGCTGAGAGCTGTTGAGACTCACAGTCAGAGAGGCTGGAGGAAGAGACAGAAAGATGTGGTTAGAGAGATCATTTGCATTCATTGTCTCCACATTCTTCATACTCCTACTTTCCCACAGTGACTTCTTCCCTGCTGAACTGATCCGATGAAATCTGAATCAAACTCAGATATCAGCTGAGAGACAAATGTTTTCTGCATGTTTTCAAATTTAACTCTAAAAGTTGGTGTTAAACACACAGCAAAAGACCTGGCTACATCTATCTTGTAAATATTTTTTCTCTGGTAGCCGCTGCATCCTGCTGTGCAGTCCTGGTTCCTGAATTACATTTTTATAGCAGCAGTTTCAGCTTTGGCTCCAGTCTGCAACACTGTGGCATCAAAACTGCATTCAGAGTTTTATTGTATTTGTAAAGTGGCTGTTTCCCTCCCCAAACACTGTCCTAAACACTAACTGTTCTATCAGGGAGTGAATAACTTTTCAGCTGTGACAGAGGAAGTTTGCTCACCTTGGTTTGTTGTGCAGCTCAGCAGTGAGGTCAGAACTAAAGAGAAATCACACTTGGTTTGAGGTTTTACATTCAACAAGACATCTGGACTTTCTACAGCAGAACACAGAAAAACCTGCCTGTAGTGAACAGAAAAACAACCACACATTGATATTAGATATGGAAATAACAAAATATGTTTATTTAAGACACATTCATTGTTTTTTAATTATTATCATTGCTAGGACAGCAGTAAGTAAAAGCAACTGTTTAAGTAAAGGCACGCAGGCACCAAAAGTTGAACAAACTCGCTGTTTTGCTCTGCAGCTACTTTGATTGCAATGTGTTTCAAGCTTGCTGTTAGTTTGGTTTATTACTATGTTTGTCAGTCAAGATAAATGTTACATATACATGCACCAGAAGCTTCAAAATGTAAAAGTCAAAAAGATGCTGCCTTAAGTAGGTATAGTAAATACCTTTAAACTTGGTAAAACTTCAGAACTTTTCTCCATGCTTTCTTCCTTCTTCTATTTTATGATATATTGTAATTCACATTGTTAACAATTGAAAATGAACACTTGCACTAATGTATGTGTTACTGTGTGTTCTTTGCAGCCATATAACCAAATAATAATCACTAAAATTCCTGCTCTCTGGTTGTAGCTAATATGGGTATGGTCTACGCTGTTTGGCTGAATTCAGTTTATGTTTTCACACCATTCACTCTATAACTCACTGCTGCTCTCAAAAAACACAAAAAATGTGTAATAACTAATCTGTGAGACAACATGGAGACAAACATTCACACATTAAGTAGATTTTTACTCACCAAGCAGCCACGGCAAAGATGATTTCTGCATTTTAAGTCTTGGTCATCTGAGATCAACGTTTCACCAGTCACACCAAGTAAAACTCATCACCTTGTTGTTTCTGCAGCACTCTTGTGGTTTTATCTCAGGCATTTGGCAGGAAATAGGCTTTAAGTTCCGTGTATTTGCACATATACAGTAAAACAATCTATAAACATAACACCTCCAAGTGAACAATATAACTGACAGGTTGTGCACAACTGACATCAGAAACTCATTAACAGCTAGATGACATTGAAGTAGGGTTCACTTGGACATGTCACTAATCTTTCACAGCCACAGGGCTGACACATACTGATCACATCGTAAGGCATACTCAAAGTAGGTGACATTTAACCCCTAAAGTCCAGTTTGTCTGACCACTCCTTAACATGGGAAACAGCAGGTCTTTGGGCCCAAAGACAGTTAAGTAGACAGTTAGTGTAGACACAACACAATAACTGTGAGGAGACAGAGCCAATCTGTTAGGCTTCTGTAAGGCGGAGTGAGCATCGTGGGACTGGAACATTATAAAGTGCGAAATGCAACCCATATGTGAAGTAGGCTATGTACACATATGTACAGTATATCTATATTAAATAACGATATGAAGAAGCGGCCATAGGGAACCGATTGGGACATATTTTATATAAAAGTACCAAGGCCTACTTGTAGGCTAAGGTACTGTTACACACAGAGGAGGATTTCATCTTTTTAAAGGCAGATGTGAAGCCTGTCCCACAGCCCAAACCTTACAGCACGGGTGCTAACGTTACAAGTTACTAGCACCCAAGTAGCAGTGGCTTCTTCGCTGGTTTGGGAAGGTTGTGTAGCCACGCAGCCTCGATATTATAAAAGGTAAGACTATCTAGATTATGCATACATTATCATTATTACCTTGCAGACGTACATTATTCATGTATAAACCCAACATATTGACATGTGTTTGTGACATACACAGCTGCTTACCTGATGACCATCTGCAGACGAAGTATCTTGTCAAATCTCGAGGTCAGGCAAGTATATATAAAAGGTAAAGTAAGGTTTGTTACGTGTACATTAAGTCTAATCACCATCACCTGATATAAGGAATAAAATTGGTAAACATCAAGTGTAATGCATAGGATTTTGAAATACTTACTAACTTACTTGTAATTCATTTATTTTATCTTATAAGTAAGTAAGACTCACCATATTATATGTTGCAGAAAGTAAATGTTGTTTTCAGGGAGCTATACAGCATCTTCTGGCTTTTATGTACAGAATGTATCACCATTGAACTCTCACGTGATAAACCAAGATGAAATTAATTTACAAACTTGTGGATGTGAATTATTCCTTCAAATGACAAGAATTAATTCCTTTATGGTTTAAGGGGAAACTACAGAGCTCACCTTGTTAAGGTTTATAAAAAATAACTATTTACTGACAGGTAACCTGTGGTCACATTGTAAAGGTTTATTATAAAAAAAATGAATGAAATGGCAGTTGTTCCTCAGTATTATTCCTCAGAATTGTATGTACAACACAGCCGGCTCAACACATTGTGTTTATCAGATGTATGTGACTTCAGGTTGAGTGATTATTTTGAAGTGTAGCTGTGGTCAGAGAAAGATGGATCCTCCCATTTCCTTTATGCATCACAGTGCATAGGCATGTGGATGCTGATCATTCTCACAGTTCTCCACTGCATCTCTGGAAATAGTATAACCATAAACATATTTTTACATTAGGACATGAGTTTAATACATCATGGCAATCACAATTATATAATGGAGTGTGTGTGAGAGAGGTGTATGAAGAAGCGAGACAGTATAATGCATCTCTAATTATTTTGTTAAGACTTAGGTCAATATCCATATCTGAATGAGAGACGTGGCTAACTAAGTGGTCAGCTAACATTTGCAATATATGTAAACAGGAATAACGTGAGCTATTGTTAGACCGTAATGGAGGAGATCATAATATCTTAAAACAGTCCAAGGGTGTATCAGTGAAACCAATGGAGACTAATCTGTCAAGGAGGATGTTATGAGAGATTGTTCAAAGGCTGCACTCAGATCAAGGAGAATGAAAATAGTTAGTAGTCGGAATCAGCTGCAATGAGAGATCATTGGTGATTTTTACCAACGCTGTTTCTGTGCTATGGCAGGGACGGAAACCAGATTGGAATTATTCATAAAGGTTATTGTCAGACATGTGTGGATGGACCTGAGATGCAACTATTTTTGGATTTAGGAAGAAAGCGTAAGGTAGGTTAGATCTGGGACGGAGGTTGTTGAAACTGTAGGGGTCCGCACCAGGTTTCTTAAGTATAGGAATTATTGCAGCTGATTTTAGAGACGAGGGAACAATACCAGAGGTGAGAATGTATATTGGTAGTTATTTGGGAAGAGAGAGAGGGCAGGGCTTTACTAAGACTGCAGGAAGAGGGTCAAGCTGACAAGTAGTTGGTTTCGAATTTCCAACAATGTACAATATTTCAGCAACAGAGGGAAGCGGAAAACTTGAAAATGAATAAGAAAGACAGGCTGTGAGAGGTATTAGCAGTCAGTTGCTGGTGAATCTTGTGTACTTTGGAATTAAAAAAATGACATTAAAGAGTTACAGTAAGCAGATGAGTACAGATGAGGTGCGAGAGAGTCCAGTGGTCGTACTATGTTGTTGACCATGGAGAACAGGGTTCGGTATTACCTTTGCCTGAACTGATTATATCTGCATAATACGTGGAATTTGACTGTAGAAAGAGTGTCCTTGTAGTGGAGAATGTGTTTTTTGTACATTTCTTGGTGCACAATGAGTCCAGTTTTCTTGTAAAGGCTTTCCAGGCCTTTTACCTTGAGCTGGGGTAGTTCTGATGTAAACTATGGGGCAGAATTGGTGAACAATACAGTCCGGGTTTTTGAAGGTGCCAGAGAATTTAAAATGTTTTGTAGGCCATCAGTTTAAACAGTTTATACTGGGGAGGCAGTCAATTTCAGTAGAGAGTGTGTTTAAATTAATGTCCTTAATATTTCTGAATGAAATGACACAAGGCAGTTTTATTTTGGACAGTGTTAGGTTGACATTAAAAGAAATTAACATGTGATCAGAAATGGGAGGTTAGGCCATGGGGCAACTATGAGGAGTGAATCTAGAGCAGCAAACCCAGTCCAAAACATGACCTTTGGAGGGAGTGGGAAAGTGAATGTGTTGCTCCAAAACTGTAGAGGCAAGATGTTAATTCCCTTGTGTATGCATTCGAGGTATTGTCCATATGTCTATTAAAATACCCCAGCAGTATTATGTTAGGGGAGAGTGAGCAGATATATGTGAGAAAAGCAGCAAATTCATTTATAAAGTGAGTATTGGGCTTGGGTGGACGATATGGACGATATACGGCCGTTCAGTTGTAGAGCGATAGATTCAAATGAACCGTACAGAGAAGGAGGGAGAAAATGAGAAGGTACAGAAATGGGTGAGAATTTCCACTTCTTGCGAAATATTATGGTGAGACTTCCCCCTCTGCCTGAGTCATGGTTTGACAGATAAACAATAATAATTTTTAATCATCATCATTATCATCACTATTTTTGGAGATCTAAAATGTGAAAATGGTATTTAGTATAACTGTCCCTAAAAATGTAATAGAAATGTAAATAAATGCCTTTAACATAATTGTTTTTGTTTTCAACAACACGTTAGTCCCATAACATGGATCTCATCAAATGTCTGTCAAATAACAGAAGTTTAAAAACCACTCATGATCATGCTCAATAACTCCTGTTTTTGCTGAACAGGATGTAACTGACTGTTCATTGCTGAATGTTGTCACTGGTCTGGCACTTTTTGTTGAAACATTTGGGAATTTCCGTAGTATTATTGACTAGCTCAGCAGATGCATATTGACATCAGCAAACTTCACCCCACAGGTGCAGGTCAACATGCATAATAAAAATCAAAGCAGTACCAATGGAAAGTTAATCTTCTGCAGTAGATTTATAGAATATTTATAGTTTATAAAAGAAGAAGTCAATGCAACTTGACAGTGAAACCAACATTGTCAAATTAAAACCATTAAGTTATTATATTTTTGAAAAATGTGTAATTTGTAATTTCTTTTATTACAGAAGAATCAGAAACAACTTAATTGCCAAGTACGTAGGATTATACATGGAAGTTTGTTTTTTTGTATCTCGGTGATTTAATAAACATATTAAAAGTACTGAAGCTCAAGAAATATAAAACTGACAATAAGATATAAATGGGCTATTATTGAATAAAATAAAGACAATATTGTTGCTATTTAAAATACAACACAGGGAGCAGTGAATGAGTGATTTCAGACTACACTTTGGACAAACAACACAGTGTTTTGTATTTTAAACAGTAAAGACAAACATTTTGAGGATGAGGGCTGACCAAACGTTTGAAGTGTGTCTTCAAGCGTTTCCAGCTGTAATGTCAACCTTTACACCAGTCAAACCACTGATGTCTAGCTGCTGATTTGCTGCATGGTCCTCAGACATATTTATGTACATGTATTAATGATATGTACTACACTCCTACAGCTGCAGACAGACAACTTGTTATAAATAATGGAGATGCTATAGTGCACCGTCCTCTCTGCTGAAAAGTGTAATCTTAAAATACAACCTTTTCTGCCTGTCAGCAGTCAGGGCAGCAGCTGAGCCAATCACTGTCTGTTGATATGCACATTTAGCAAATCATGTGATTAGATGCAGATTGCAAAGCACTTTGGTTGAAAACCATCACATGCATGCAGTCAGACAGCCAGCAGGGGGCAGCACCATAGATTCACAGGTAAACAGAACTGTGTCAGCAACAAAGACACCAAGAGAGAGTCCTGGAGAGTTTCAATGTGACAAAGTGTTTCACTGCATCTGTCTGTCTGCACGTATACAAGAAACTTCAGATCAGTTCCTGCAGGTTATTTTATCTAAAAACATCTCACAGTCACATTCAGGTTCTTCTGGGAAGAGAGTCAACCAGAAAGATTAAGAGTGTCTGGCTGCAGACTCCACTCAGACTCAATACAATACAGGAGAAAAATACTAAATAACATTTTCAAAAATTTGAAAATAAAATCTTGAATCACAACTCACAATATTTTTCATCTCCCCGCCCTAAAATCTGCTGTGCATTACTTGGCTGAATCGTTGGCTCTACGCGTCTTTGCATTGACTTTGTATGTAAACTCACGCTCGAGCGCTCGCCTAGCTTTTGGTCTGAAAGCACCTTCAGACAGCAGCAAGGTTTGATCTCTCCTGGGTATTCGATCAGTATGAGTCATTCAGTGCAACACATGAAACGTGTTTTTAATTCACACATTTAGAGAAATCATTTACTGTATGAAACGTGAGATTACATCTCAGGTCATCACTTGACACAGGTGGCCAGGTAATTGCCTGTTTCCCTTTGAGTGAGAATTTATTCAAATTTTTGTACATTTGTTGTAAGAAAAGTATACAGAAGGTTTTTAGTCTCTGTTCATTACAAACACTGGTTATAATGTAATATTGGCATTAGTTGTTATTTGATCATTGGTATTTTAAAAGTTCGGTTGTTGTGTTACTCACAAATGCAAATGCAATCTGAACATACAGCATCTTGATCTTTCTCTCTCAGAGTTTCCATCACAGAGCAACAGTGTCAACACAATGATAAACTCAAATGATATTAATACAAAAATAAAAGTGTCATATTTCTTAATCAATTTTCACTTCTCTGTTGAAAGTTTAGGTGTGAACAATTACAAATGTTGGGTTTTTTGTCACGTCAATTAAAATGTTTAATTCTTGTCTGCCAGTCTAACTTTGACTATAGAAAAGTTTTAATTATTTTGATAAACAGCAGTTATTTAAAATTACACATTAAACTCAGAAACACAGTCATTATTTGCGTTATTCCTGAAGACCAGCATTTAATGTACATTTTAAAAACCTTATCCATCTCTGACCCAGTGTGCACAGAGGAAACATTAGGTCTGGAAGCCGCAGCCCTCCTGTTGGTTCATTTTGTCAGTGCAGCAACAGACAACTTTAAAAAAGCTTTTTAATAATTACTAGAAACAAGTTCTGAAATACAAACAACATGCAATTCAGCGTATTTACATTTACATGGGTTATTACATGTCCAAACATGTCACATTCAGGTTCTTTGGGGAAAGACTCACCCATCAAGGTGTCTGTGAAATGTTCTAAAATGAAACACACCTTCACCTGGTAACCAAAAATCCTAGATCTGCTGTCTTCAGCTGCTGCTTTACATCGTTTTTAATCGTTTTTCGTCAGTCCATTTGGCCAGTCAGTGTAAGAGCCATCTGGGTTTTTGTGTTGGGTACAGACACTAGTGGGCCATACATCTTATAAATTGTATCAGCATCTTGGCAGGACAGTGACATGTTGTAAAATTTTCTGATAAGGCACTTGCAGAAAAGATGGAAAGCTTATAGTGATAAGAAAGCTAAGCTCAATAGAGCTAGTTATTTAAGACAAAAGATGCAAGGGCTTCTGCAAAAAAGAGATTAAACAGCAGAACTACAATATGCTCACTTATGTGATAAAAAAAAAACCTATTCATGGGTACTTGATGGGTATGTTACCTGATGAGGAAAACACATGGTTCAAAGTAAAACTGTTGTCTAATGATGATTTTATTTTCTGAGGTGAACATTTTTTAACCATGGTGATGATGATGATGGTATTAAGCCAGAGTACAGTGTGCACAACTTCTTCTGCAAGAATCAAAACAGAAGCAGATAAAGCAGCTTTAATAGAAAAACATGCTTCAGAGGAGGAACAGCAACAGCTAAGGAGAAACATTTAGCAAAAGGAGCTGGAAGCTACGCTAGCTGCATTTACTGCTAGTTTTACAGGCTTCTGACATTCAAAGCTTTTCTAAAACATCTAATGAATTCCTGCCTGGACAAAGAAATGGAAAAATCAGCAACTGCAAACACACTAAATTCAACTGCAAAGGAGTACAAGCCTGTATTTCAGAACTGGACCAAAGGAGCAGGCAGATCCAAACAAGCAAACTTACTGTCACACGTTGCAAGTGGGCCGTACCTGTTCAATCCCCAGTCAGCGGATTAATGAAAACCTGGAGATATTTGCCCTATATAGCAAAATCAAAGTTAAACAACAGCCACACTTGACAAAATTTATGGTCATTCCCAGGTCATTGATGGAGATCCTCTTCAGTATATCTCCTTCAAAAGAGCATTTGAAAGGAAACTAAAGGAAAAGGCCACCACTGGTGACTGTATTACCTGGAGGGCAGCCAAAGGCACACATGGATCCTGACTATGCCTGGGCTTCCGCAAAACAACTGGAACACTTTGACAATAAGCACAAGACAGCTGCTGTGTACATGGACGGGGCTTTGGCCCGGCCTTCAACACAAACTGAGGATATAAATGTATCACAAGCTTACTCTCTGTTTCTGCGTGGATGGTTTTTTATGGGCCAATATTTTGATTGAAAATGATTTGAATAGTAGACGTCTCTTCATAAACTGCACTTAGAACAGGCTGGCGGTGAAAGCTGTTATGTATGTGGGTTAAAAAAACTTTTTCCTGAATCGAACCAGCGTGAGGGCGATGCGTGGTTTTTTTTCTGTCCAGGTTACATTCACAAATGCAAAAACTGAAAGGGTCCAGAACAAAAGCCTTGTGATGGAAATGTCATTGGATTACAGTCAGCAGGGTAAAAGACAATCTCATAGTAGCTATTTAATAATTTAATAATGCAAGCTTTGAGAAAAAAAAAACTGCAAGAAGTAAGAGCACCTCACCAAGAGCAAGAAGCAGGCGACAAAGGCATGAAAAACTTCCTTTTAAGAGGCAGAAACCTCGCAAAACCATGGCTGAGGGTGGACGGACCATCTGCCTCGACCAGTTGGGGGTGAGAGAGACAGAGAGAGAGAGCAAGCAGCTGACACAATATCCACACAGAAGTGGATGTGGTTGCACACAGAGGGAGAGAAAGAGGAGGAGAGAGGAGCTCAGTGCATCATGGGAAATCCCTGGCAGTCTAGGCCTATAGCAGCATAACACTGCATTAATGTCCTTTGTCAAGTATCAGTACCAATAAAAGGCAGTGTGGTATCATTTTTTAACGGTATTGTAATGCATTTCTAGTATTGGCATACCCTGCAACACTTCCACAAATCATTCTGGCAGAGATGCTCTCAAGTCTTTGAGCTAGAGTCCAAGTCAAGTCTCAAGTCAATTGTGGCTATTATGAATGTATCAGCTGCTGTGTTCAAACCAGGCTGCTTAGAAAACTGCATAGCTACAAGGGATTCTGTAACTGTAACCTGGTTTTCTCTTACAGAGCACAACCATGTAACCTAATTCGTCTACAATTAATCACAGAGACTTGGTTCACGAGTCCCGCACCTCGAGTTCGAGTCAAGTCCAAAGTCTTTTGAGGACGAGCCTCAAGTCGAGTCTGAAGTCACTGTGTCTGTGTCTTAAGAGCGTCTCGAGTCTGAGTCTCAAACTGGAGTCCCCATCTCTGCATCCAGGTAAGAAAGGTGGTGAAAGCATATAAATCTGTCCACACACATGAAATTCTGTTTTTCCCTGAGAATTTTATTCCACAGCTGTCTTAGGAGAACAGGCTACCTACTCAAGACACTGCTATTAGGTTTAGTGCCATGAAGTAGCATGATGATACACATTTTAGTGTTAATAGCCACATGTCAGGCCCCGGGGCCGCAGGTCGCACTCTGTCCTGGTTAAACAGCAGCTGAATCACTTTGCCTTCACATGTTGGATTGAAATCAGTCTTTATCATGGTTACAAATACTGCAGGCAGCATCATGAGGGTGGAGGTGGGTTCATCCTGCAGCTGCTCACAGACACAAAGTTAAACTGAATAGAGCCCTGCATTCCAGCCCGGGCCCCGACTTGTTTTTTCACCGTCGTGGGACTATTTTCATGTCATAGCTCAGACGAACCTATGAGAAGATTTAAGGCATTTCACACTGACACACACACACACACACACACACACACACACACAAGCCCACTGTGAGACTGTGGCTGTAGTGTTAGGAGGCTGTCCTTTGGGATTAGACTTTGGGATTAGCCATGCTCTGTGGTGAAGCCTTGATTTTGGATGCACAGGCCGGGTGTAAGGTAAGACAACCTGCATGGTTTTTATTATTTCTTTAGATTATACAGCCGATTGTTATTCAGCACGGAGCTGCGAGCAGCAGCAGCATCCTGTCTCAGCTTGTCAGAAATGCTTTTTACCTTGGTGGTGATAAAAAAACTGTGATGTGCTCGAAGTGTTTTCTTCTATGGTGATCTGATCTTTGGTGATCTGATCTTTGGTGATTTGATTGTCGGTTCAGGGTCGGGCCAGGGCCCAGATGTGAGGCCTGTGCAGGGATCTATAACTGAGTAAAACCTGGATTTTTACTTTTAGCTGCTTGTGTGGAGTCTAAACTGAATTACTGTGACACAGATCAGTTTTTATATATTGTTCAGAAATCCCAGTGCTGATCTCTGAGACTTAAAAGTGACGACATGAGTGACACAAACAGTTGGGGAAGACTCCTGACCGGCCAACGGTCCATTACAGATTGAACTGGCTGCTGGTCAAAGAGTTTTTATTTTTCAGTTTCTAATGCCTCACTTTTGTGCTGGCTGTATGTCAGATTGGGCCAAACTAATACTTTCAGTATTATGGGGAGAAGGCTGCCCTCCCAACTTGACCTAATCCCCATTTTGCTGAAATCTGATGAAGCCAATCAAAGGAGTTTACTTTCCATCAGGTTTGTTTGGGAAAAAGATTTAGGGAAAAGAGGCACAATGAATGTGTGGTGCCTAAAAAAATGAGTGGTGGAAAGGTGCTGTGGCGAAGCGAGACCGCAAGGACCCAACAGCATCAGGTCAGGACAGGTGCCACGATTACTCATGAATTTAAGATAGCCAACACTGAAATTATTTGTAAAAGCATTTATATACAGGCCCCCGCGACCCTGTATGCAGGATAAGCGGTTGACGAAGAATGGATGGATGGAGTTATATATAGGCACATATTATGTATTTATATAAACAACAGTGTTCAAGACACAATCCTTCTATAAGCAACGAAACTCTGGATGTCTGTAACGTTCTCTAGATTAGCGGTTAAAGGTTCAGTATTTAGGTTTTAGGTGGTGAGGGTTGTAAACTACAACCTGATTGCAACCAACTGCTCATCCATCGCTCACCCCTCCCTTTGCAAGCGAGTATAAGCTATGGTGGCCGAGAGGAAATTAAGTGTTTTAATGCTCAAAATTTTCTGAGAAAAGACCCACAGACACTCCCCTCATATTTTTCCACATTGATTAAACATTTTAATCATCGTTCAATAATTCATTTGAACACTGTACCATTATCCTCTCATCTTGTTTTTGTGAATCTCATGACTCATGAGCTGAGTGTATCATCACACCCCCTGCTTTTCAAGCCAAAGTTACGCTCGCCCCTGATCCCTCCATCTTTGTCGTTAGGACGCACTTTTTCAATTAACACATTTATTTTCTTGAGGGGAAAAGGACAGAAAAAAGCTTTTACTTTTACTCTGCATATTTGTTGAGAAAGATTTTATCATGATTGTTTTGAATGTTGTACCTCAGATCTGAGAAGTGATCCACTGTTTAGTCTCAAGTGTCATAAAGAAAAGTTTAAACCACAATTAACCATCAGGGTTCTTCAACCTTTACTCAGCAGCAAAAATCAGCCTTTAAACTCGAAGAGATGTGATATTTATCCAGATAATTATCGATATCTAAAAGATATAAAACTTCTTTATCATGAAAACATTCGAAGCCACGTCGTCCAGCTCTAACTGAGGAGACAAAGGAGTCATCCTGAAGTTTCTGCAGCTTCATGATAATCTGATTATCTTTATACCACAAAACACTGTTATTATTACTATAACTGCAAAAATATCTTTATCTGAAAAGACCTCTCCATCTCTAAACCCCGGGCTAAATTTTAGTCCCAGCACGTCCCTGGTCAACAGGACCAGAATTTTAAAAACTTTCCATAAACTTTTTCAAAAACTTGTCACAAGACACTTCACACAAGTTACAGGCTGAGAGCAGCTTCCTCTTTCTGCAGTCTGTATTTATACACGCAGCACAGGAAACATGTACAGGAAACTACGTCATATGACTTTGTTTCCCACTTTGGTCTGTGTCTACATCGTCTCTGTAGCAACCAGGAAACACTTGACAGAAGAGGAAGTACATGTAACACTACACCACACTGAGGTTTATCAGAGAGGAGGATCACTCTACAATAAAGCCCAGAGGAAAAGATCCTAAATGACAGTCGAGTAGAGACTCTGCTCAGGAGACAATCTGTGACTGAAGGAACAGGAAGGTTTTCACTTGGATTAATGAAGTTAAAATGTGAATATATTTTTATCCTTTTCTCTCTTTGTCGTCCACGTGGTGTCTGAGCACGACCACAGACACAAAGCAGACAGTCAGAGCATCTGTCCACACAGCAGGTGGGATCACGTCTCAGCATGTTCAAGTTAAACTCCAGCGTCTTCAGACATACATGAATAATACAGCAGCAGTCTGGTTTCATGTTAGTCACTTTCGACCCACCAGCAGTAAAGAGGAAGAACTGAACCCACATCCTGATTCAGACTGAGACGTGAGGGATGGTCGAGTTAAATGAGCTCAGAGCTGCTTCAGACCACAATCCTCCCTGAAAAAGTCCCGTTTGTTCTCTGGTTACAAGGAAAGGCCCAGACAGACATTTTGAAACATCAGATTTCATTTTCTTCTCTCAGCTACAGAGTTACTGGAAACAGGAAAGGCGAACGATCCTGTTCTTATCAGGTTTAAGTGTGTGTGTGTTCAGACGTCAATAAATAACTTGATCTGAGGTCATTTTTTTTATATTGATACAAAGACAGAAGTCAAACTGGTTTTTAAACAATGCTGTGGAGATGATCTCCCTGAGGACGTAATTCTTGCATGTATATAACCTGATACCAGCTGCCTGTAAGCTCAGGCGTGTTTAGGTGAAGGTTTAGTTTCCAGCTCAGATCAGTTCTACATCAACAGGTCAACAGCTCTGAACTCAAGTGACTCACTACTGAAGCAGAATCAAAAGCATTTTTATTTTATCTGACAGGTGCAGTTACAGGTTCCTCTGCAGATTAAGATTTTACACATAAAACATGATTAAACTGCCAGCATCAGCTAAAATTGCTCCACACTGCTCATGTTCATGTGTCAGGAATAATAATCATTTATGATACGTCTGAATTTAAATAATGAGTCATTTTACTTTTGATTCCTTACGTATCAACATGAAGCTCCTGTTTGCAAACAGGTGAGATGCTGTAGCTGTGTACAGGTGATACTGAGAAATGGGTACAAAGATAACTCCCCATTCATTTCAATGAAGCTGCTTACTGCTGAAAAACTTTTATTTTACCTGTATGCATGCAGATCATTTTTCAGTTCCTGTGTACATTATGCCTTAAGAAACTGAACACTATGTTTGCTGTGTTTAATTTCTGATGACACTATATTGCCAAAAGTTTTGGGTCGCCTGTCTTTACATGCACATGAAGGTTAAGGCAATAACAACTTCAACTATTCTGGGAAGGCTGTCCACAAGGTTTAGGAGTGTTCATGGGAATTTTTGACCATTTTTTTTAGAAGCGCCTCTCTGAGATCAGGCACAGATGATGGACGAGAAGGCCTGGCTCACAGTCTCCGCTCTAATTCAACCTGAAGGTGTTCTGTCGGGTTGGGGTCAGGACCCTGTGCAGGCCAGTCAAGTTCTCCACACCAAACTCGCTCATCCATGTCTTTATGGACCTCACTTTGTGCACTGGCGTGCAGTCATGTTGGAACAGGAAGGGGCCATCCCCAAACTGTTTCCATAAAGTTGGGAGAATGAAATGGTCCAAAATGTCTCTGTATGCTGAAGCAATAACAGTTCCTTTCACTGGAACTAAGGGGCCAAGCCCAACCTCTGAAAAACAACCTCACACCATGATCCCCCCTCCACCAAACTTTACACTTGAGAGAAGCCTGATTCATCACTCCAGAGAACACGTCTCCACTGCTCTAGTGTCCAGTGTCGTCGTGCTTTACACCACTGCATCTGATGCTTGCACTTAGTGATGTAAGGTTTGGATGCAGCTGCTCGTTCTTGAGCAGTTCTTGACTCACTGTTCTTGAGCTGATCCAAAGGCCACACGACCTTTGGAGGTCTGTAGCTATTGACTCTGCAGAAAGTTGGTGACGTCTGCGCACTGTGCGCACAAGCAAAAGTACTTCTTATACAATTACTTGATGAATCGATGAAATAATCTACAGAATACTCCATAACTAAAATTATTGTTAGCTGCAACCATAGAGGAAATCTCGCGAACGCACTCATTGCACAGGTGGCAATTTATCATGGTACCACACTTGAATTCACTGAGCTCACTGATCCATTCGTTCACAAATGTTTGTAGAAGCAGTCTGCATGACTGGTGGTGTTTGATTTTATACACCTGTGGTCATGCATGTGATTCAATGATTCAGAGGGGAGTCCTAAAACTTTTGGCAATATAGTACATCATGTTTTAAGCTCTCAGGAGGAGCCGTTCTTCACGCTCTCTGTTGTTTCATCAGTCCACTCCTTTTGTCTGCCCCGCACAGTAGTCAACATACCTTTCATGCTTCTGAATTAAAATAAGAGCACAGGTGCAAAGGGAGACCGAGTCTCACAGGAAAAATCCTCTGAACTAATAGCAGCAGGAAAATGTGCTGCCACTTGCAGAGCGGCAGTGACAACATGCCCACAGCTGCAGAAAAAGGTTTGTTATATAATGATCTCTAACGTTCCAGCACTGAAGGTGTTGATGTGAACAGTTCATGAACTAATGAGGAGCTACTTTGATCCAGGTAACAGTGTCTGAAGGAAAGTTCACAGAACACAGAAAAAACAGAAACCTGGCTCCAAGATTGTTGAGTGTTTGGTTGCAACTACCATGTAATCAGAAAACATTACAAACACTGATCTCTTATGGAGAAAGAATATGCATTAAACACATAGATTTTTGAACATATTAACCTTTTAACTTTAAAAGACATTCATCAGTGTAAGTTGAATGAATGGAGACTGCAGCTCTGCAGCAAGTCTTCTGCAGAAGACTAATCGGCCTGTAGTTGCTAACTACTTCAGGATCCCTGGATTTTAAAATATGCATTACCAAGGCCTTTTTCCAAGGGTTATAAACTATCAGAATATTAAATTCCATACATGGGAACAGTGAAACATTTATACACAAACTTTCAATTGATATATTATGAGATAATAAAACCAGTTTAGACTTTGAGTCACACAACGGTATTATAAATGCAGGAAAATGCAGTGCGCTTGCTTAAACAACAGGGTATTTGAGGCAGGTAACATACTCCAGGCCACAATTTGGTTTTGTGGAACACCAGCTCGAAGGTGCCCTATCACACGGTCCCTATCCAAAATGTGGCATGCCGATTCTTGGAGCAGACTCCAACTGACCACTGTAGCAGGGCCCATGCTCGCTAGGATCTTAGTTGTTCCTAGGACTGCACACTTCTGGACCTGGAGACTTCATATGTTGTACCTGGAATCTGCTGGAGCCACACTCCTAGTTTGGGGGTCACAGCCCCCAGTGCTGTGATTACTACTGGCACCACTGTTGCTTTTACTCTCCACATTTTTTCTAGCTCCTCTTTAAACACTTGCCATTTTTCAAGGTTCCTGTGCTCCTTCTTCTTGATGTTGCTGTGGCTTGGAATTTCTATTTCTATACACCTGGGGTCCTGCCTGGTGTGGATGACCCAAGCCTCTTTTGATCTTGTACTGAGTGCCTGTTCTTGTGCTGCCTTGATTAGTACTTCTGTGATGTCCTTTAGTCCAGCCTTTTCTACCCACTGTGTTGGTGGGACATGCCGTGCGATAGATTGTCTTTGTATGAAGGTTCATCCTCCTCTTTGTCCTCATCCTCGGGTTACTGCTGCCTGAGGTATTCACTTAGCCCTTCACCTAAGGGGGGCATCTTCCTGATGTACTCCCGGGTCTTTGTTGTTTCATCCTGGACAAGTGGTCTTAGCACTCACTAGCCCTTGGCCTCCCTCACGCCACTTAGTTCTGGATATGGTGTAAAACCCTGCATGCATTGTGAGGAGCTTTCTTATCTTGATGTAAGTGGCCTATATGTCGTCCTTTGGCCAGTTTATCATACCATATCTGATGACTAGCAGGGCTTCTGTGTTGATGGATCGGATCTTGTTCTTGTTCAGGACCTGCATCCTCTTGGTTTCCCTTAGCCTGTGGGACCCCAAGGTATTATTAGATTAGATTAGAATAGCAGCGGGGCCTGTCCATGTATTGAGCCACGTGCTAACTCATCTTAGTCGCTATGATGCCTCTCAGTAGCTTCCATGTTGTGCAGAGGCAGGTTATTGGTTGGCAGTATTTTGGATGGTTTGGTAGAGATCCGATTCATTCTCCTGGCTTCTGCTTCTCCCTTGTATCTGTTTAGACGGGTAGCTAGAGCGGTGAGTCTTTCTTTGGCTGTCATTTAAGCCAAAGAAGGTACAGAGACAGCTTGTTGTATTTCTTAATATGTTTGTTGTATCTCATCAATCTGTAGTTGTGATAGCAGTTGCCGCTGAGCTTAAAATTACTTCCTGTATTTTGCTTTGTTTTATAGCAAAGCATAGAACTTCACTGCATCATCAATGTGTTAAGACTTGTCTGAAACAGTTTTGAAGTGTATATGGACAACCTGCTAGGAGAAGTTCATCAAATGAACATCAAAAAATGGTGTCTTACATTTTCCAAACCTTAAGGCCTTTCCTCCTCTGTTTACAGAATAAGAAAGACCACATGTTACAGTAAGCTCTGTGTAGGACATGATAATTATTCAGGATCAGCCTAAACACTGTAATGTGATATATTGTGAGATTGTAGGGAATAACCAGCTCTAGCTTTTAAACATTGTTGGCTTACATAATTTACAGGGAACAGTTGCTGCTTAGAAGATTGCTGGGGATCTTGCTGCTGCAGTGGCCGTTTGTGCTGCTGGAGGTGAGACTGAGACTTTCAAAATTAAAACAGAGGAGAAATATAGGATGATTAATCAGTTGTAATATGACCATGACAAGATGTAAACTGTATGAGTTAAACAAATCCATATAGACAGAGGTGTATATGTGTCTGTGTGTGTGTTGCTTGTGTGTCTACAGTGTGCAATATTGTGACCATGATTTCATATATTACATTGTGACTGAGATCTATTTGGATATAGATTGTTTTGCTGGCCCCTAAATATCACAGGGTAGCATTAATCTTTCACATTAACATTTTATACGTTTTCTGAAATCTTCAAGGGCCATTTCTCCTTCACTCTGCACTTTGATGTCAGGAATATTGTTTATTTTACGCCAGCACAGACATTTTTAGATGTATTTCCAGAGAGATGGTCTTTGGTTTATATAGTGGATTTGCTGTTGTAAACACCAACGTTGCTGCTGTAGACAAAATATTATTGCCATCATAAAAACATGAATCTATTCCAATCCTGTTCTGAATTTAAGGATAATTTAAAGAAGGGCTGAGAAGTATAATGTGGAGGAATAAGTATCAATCCAAGCCTGTTTAATCAATGTTTTGTTAACTTTTTAAGGTACACTACTTTAAAAAAACAACAAAATAATAATAGTTCAAATTATCAATAGTTTTAAGTAAAATTCTATAAAAAGAGCAGACATAAATGTCCATAAAACTTTTTCTCTCAAACAGCAAGAACAAAGTGAACAGAGCATGCACCTTTGGATAAATTAGGTAATGTTGGCTGCCAGTGTTCTGACAATTCATGCTTCCTTGTTGAAAAATGCTACCTTAATACAAATCCATATCGTCAGGGGATGTTGGTATATTGAAATACACTACCACTGTAATCGTAAATAAATATGTCATAATAGATTATCAAAATATGCTTAAAAACCTGAAATAAAGATGTCATAATATTGTGACCACCAGTATGGGATATAGCCTGCACAACTGGAAATGGGAAAAGTTAGCGTTTGTCGACAAGACTGCATAAATCGTCAGATCCGAAGCAGCTAATGTTACTTCTACAGGATAAACACAGCAATAAAAACAACTTTGCATGGTCTCTTCACATCTTTCTTACACATCTGACCACAAGCACACTGCTGCAAATCCCACTTACCGGTGGTATGAAGGTGTCCTGAAGATAGTGCACTTTGAGCATCAAGCCCCCCACCGAAACATTAACTACACAACTTGCTTTTCAAATGTAACAACATAAAAATGTTTATTTTTCCCCCCCAAAATGCATTTAAGAGGTACAAGCATCAGAACCAAACAGGAGAGACACAAACTTAGTTATGTTTTCATGCAGACTTTTGTTTTATCTGTCTTACAGTTTGTTATTGAAGAGGTCATATTAAGCTCAATTTCGAGTTCATAATCATAATCATAAAAAAGGGGCTGTACCAGAAGAGGTTTACCTGGTTTCATTTTCAAAAAACATCATATGTTTGCCATACTGCACATTGCTGCAGCCCCCCTTTTAACCCTGCGTGCTGAACACACTGTTGAAGCTAACGAGTGAGACATCTCACTTCTATCTGATCTTTGTTGGGAGTTGCACATGCACAGGATGCAAAAGATGGACTGCAATCGAGCTGTTTTCAGGCAGATCAGAGCAGAGTTTTCTCTTTGAGATGAACTTTGGGCTTTTTCATTTTGCAAACCTATTACATGCACAAAAAAGTTATATAACTCAATAAAGGAGAGGGGAAGACAGAGAGACATAAGTGCATATTGTCACCTTTAAAGGTGCATAATGAATGATTCATTATGTGATCCATTGGTCCACAAAAATAAATCCACCGCTCAGCTTGTCCTTTCCTTCAGAATTGTGTATCTATTCCTTACTTCATATTATTTAATACATTACACTCATGATTATTGTATAATTCATATTATTTCATGGCTACATCTCCTTCTGAACATATCAAGTAATTCTATTTTGTAGATAATAATTCTACTTAGAGGTTTGTTTGTACAGTAAAAACAGTCTTAATCAGTGAACTCCGTGAGGCAGGCTGAGTAATAACAGGTACTTTTATCAAAGGTCGTTTCTTTGGTTTATTTTACAATGTTCAAAATTTAATCCACTCCTCTGTCTAAATAACACAAGGCCACATCTTTGAGATGTCATCAGCTTAAAATATATACATACATGCAGACATCACAGGTTTTATATAAGGCCTCATCAAATTCCAAGAAAAACCTTACAATACAATATTCACACTATAGATAAAAATGTGTCATTAGCTGTGATCTGAGACACACAGACTTCTTTCCACTTAGTTTCAACATGGTTGGTTTGCGCTCTGACTGCTGACATTTTAGACATCAGACATCATTAGTGTTTTCCCTATTTACATTCAGGAGCTGAATTGTGACCGCCGCTGCTAAAATTTCAATCATTAGGCCAATTATATCAATGTGCTACTAATTTTAACACACACACTCTGCGAGCATGGTAACACTCATCGCTTGGCTTGCTCCTCATTCTTCAAAGGGCATCTACGTGACAGGTGCTTTTAGCCTAAAGGCCTTTTTGTTAAGTTACATTATGTTACCACATTATTAGTTCACAATGAAGGATCAGACCATCACTGTGGAAACACCAGATTTACACATTCACACAGAAATAATGAAAATCATGTTGAATGTATGAGACATGGTGGAAAGAGATCAGAGGAATAGCAGCCTATTCTGGCTTCTTGTCCTTATGTCTTTTATATTTCCAGAAAACAGTCAATACAAGAGCAGCTAAACAAACCAGAACAAAACCACTGCTCCCAGTCCGTGAGTAAAGTCTGTAGTTTCCCTCCACGGCGTCTCCGCTGTTGGAACCTGAAGATCAAAGTGCATATTAGTCAGGAAATGAGTGAACAGTGGAACAGCCTCCATTTACTCTTCTATATCTTCTATATTCCTCATGTTTGACTCTCAGAATCAACATGGAATAAACTGCAGCTACAACATGGCACACAGACACACTGACCTCCACAAACTCACCTGAGGCTGAAACCTCCAGCTGGATGATTCTTGATCTACCTGCTGCAAATCGACACTCGTATGTTCCTGTGTCGTTGCTGCTCACGGTCTTCAGAATTAAAGACACGTCTCCGTCCTTCAGCTCTCTGTCCACCAGCTGCACCCGGTCCTTAAAGGATGGATGCTGGTGGGTTGGATCTGAGTGTCGACCTCTGTAAAAGAGGACGTACTCTGGTGGCTGCAGGTCATCTCTGGTCCACTCTACAGCTCTGATGGAAGCGTTACCAGCCTGACATGGCAGAATAACGTCATCTCCAGGTTTCACTCGGACCACCTCTATAAACAATAAAAACATCCAGAGAGAAAAGTAACATTTCAAAACATTTCAAAGGCCTCCACAGGATGAAACAGTGAGAACCATCTTTGTTTTAAACAGAAGGCCTCTTCACACCTGAGATCATGGGAACATTCAATAATTAGTCACAGCTGTGGAGACGTTACAGGATTTTATTCACACACTGTTTATAAGACTTGATGTTGTGAAATGATGATTAAACACGGTGCAGAGCTCGGCTGCTGTGCTGCGAGCTCCGACCAGCTTTGCAGTTTTATGTTTGTTTTGTATATAATTCTCCTGTTTTTTGTTTTGGATGCCATCTGTCTTGTTGTTTATGATAGACAAGACAAGAGGATATTAGATCTTCAACAGCACATCGACAACCGGACTGTGAACACTTCAATGTCGACCCAGTTATCAAAAGGAGAGCTATTTGTCTGAACAGCCCGGCCGCGGAAACACAGCCAGAAATGAACTGTATGGGACTATAAATGAGCAGGAAACCACACACCCTGATGCTGCGTTCATTGTGACCGGGGACTATAACAAAGCCAATTTCAAATATCACCAAAATATTACCGGCATGTTAGTTTTAGCACACGAGGGGGCCGGTGTTTTGGACCACTGCTAATCTCGTCTACAAATCCCTCCCCGGCCAAACATTTGGCAAATCTGATAACTCTTTGATTCTCTTTGCTAACAGGCAGAAACTGAAACTGCAAGCATCCGTACTTTGGGTAGACACTGTACATGTTTAGCACAGGGAAACTATTTCATCCAGTAGGTGGCGGTAATGCAACATTTTTGGATGCAAACAGCCATTAAAACTCAAAGAGGAAGTTAGCGGAGAACCAAACCGGAAGTTAGCTGGCTCGATGTGGACTCAGCGCGAGAACTCAGACAGTAACAACAATTTTCTTTGAAACCCTGGAAGCTTAAAACCAGGCCACAAAGTCTAAGAAGAAGATGGCTGTACAGTACTGCGTATCTGATCTTTTGTTGTTCTACATCTTCATCTTCCCGTTCTGTTGGCGGGTTTCTCTCACGGTGAGAGTTTGTTAATTGTTAATGAGACATGATTCAAGGGTGTGACTTAATGCACTCACAGCCCAGGTCTCTAAACAACTAGCACACTGCTAGCATCGTAGGGACCCTGTAAGCTAGCAAACTTAACTTCACTTTACTAAACAAACTGAAATAAAGCTAGCTAACATTATCATGTGTACTAACCAGACATCACGTAACTGATGTGAAGGAATGATAAAGCAATTACACTCACAAACTCACTCATTGTCAACTGCTTATCCTGTGTACAGGTGGCTGAGCAATGTGTCGTATATATTCTACATAATGTGCAGATGGTGTTTTTTTTAATTTCCTGCATTATAGAGGATTTTTTCTGCAGCAATTTATAGTGGAAATGTAAATTCAGGTGGCAGGTGACAACTCAAAATATAAAACTATAACAGAAAATAATTCCCTGAGGCTGTCAGGTGTTCTGTGTTGCTTTTGTCGGGTCAGAAATAAGGCCAGGCTGGGCCAGTAAAGGCCTGGACCTTACCCTTCGCCAACGTAATAAACTTAGCAAATAATACTCCATTAGTTTTCTTCTTTAGCTGATTCATCGTAGTTAAAAAAAACTTCACTGGAGACGATCAAGAGTCGGTGCAAAAGAGTTTATTCCAAAAAAGGACGAATAAACCCGAGTGACATCCTAGCAGGTCAGGATGAAACACTGAGCAGCGGTCAGCGTGCAGCGCCTTATATTACCATATGCTCCACCTACAAAGTGGGTGTCACACCGTGACTCCACCTGCAGGGAGTCAGCTGACCACTCCAATGGTGAATTTCTTATCCTATGCTGCCATCTTGAGGCCACTTTTGTGTACTTTTTATTGAATCCAATGACGCTTTTTGGTTGTTGTTCTAGCCTTATTTTATCATAATTTGTCCCTTTTTATATATTTTTTATATATTTCAGGACTAGAAATTCACCATTGGGTTTCAACTTCACTCTCACCATTTTTTCATTAAGTTTTAAGGCACACTTTTGGCACTATTAAAGCTTATACTTTTATCATTGTATTTTTGAAAAACAATCAACATAATCAATATGTGTATTGTATGATTTCATACATCAAAACAGAATTAGATCATCCACGGAGTGCACTGTGTCACATCTTAAACTGCCGTGTCCTACAGTAACCTCGGCAGTCGACGCGGGCCTGCTTGGCACCAGGGATGCCACGTGCCGTGGCTCGTACTCCTGCCTCCTGTCTCTGATAGGCTGAGATGTTCCTTCTGCTATTGGACAAGACACATGTTTCCCTCTGATAGGCTGAGATGTTCCTTCTGCTATTGGACATTGACACCTGCTACATGATCTGCCCAAGATGTTTTCCTTTTTTGTATCATTCTGCCTCCCAAGTTTACCTTCGGTCATACTACACAGTTCACTCCAGTACAGGCTGACTGACATGAGAAACCATACCAATTCACGGCTTATATTTCTACTTGGTTACAGTAGATGCACATCTGATTAATACAGCCTCTCTAAATGATTATAGTGTTTGATTGATCTGTGATTAAGTTTCAGTGACTACACCAATCAATGTGTATCCAGTACATACAATAAACACAAAAAACCCATAACAGTGGAGCGGCTAAGTGCTTATGTTTGGCAGAATCGTTCAGTTTATGATACAAGCGCGCGAAAATTGGCATGAGCAGTCTCCATGGGTCACTTGACAAGAAAATTGTCCGAGCCACTTGAAATTTCAAGATGGCGGCCATTTTTCAAGATGGCCGACACCTTAGTGTAGCAGTTAAGTGATATAGTGGTTTATTTGGTGATACAAGCATGAAAATTGGCATGAGCAGTCTCTGATGGTCACTAGACAATAAGTCACCCACAGCTACTTGAAATTTCAAGATGGCGGCCAATTTTCAAGATGGCCACCACCTTAGTGGAGCAATTAGGCTTAAGAAATCATTTTAGTTGGTGATACATGTACGAAAATTGCCATGAGCTGTCTCAAAGGGTCATTTGACAAGTAACCGCCCACAGCCACTTGAAATTTCAAGATGGCGGCCTTTTTTTTCAAGATTACTACCACCTAAATGGAGCAGTTAAGTGATGTAATTGTTTAGTTAGTGACATAAGCATGCAAATTGGTATGAGCAGTCTCTAAGGGTTGCTTGACAAGAAAACACTCTCAGCCCCTTGAAATTTCTATTTTCAAGATGGCTGACCCTGGATCCTCAAAAGATCAATTTTCCGATAGAAATGTATTGTTTTTTTTCATTAAGGATGATTTGGTGTCATTTTATTTTATATGTTTTAGATTATTCTACAGAACAACTTTTAGCATCAAAATACAGTTGTGTTGATTTGATTATAGATAGATTAGACAAGAGTGAATATCTGCACTAGTGATATATCACACTGGTGATATATCGCTGCTGTTAAACTCAGAGTGGGGTTCAATGTCAGCTAATTGTAAAGTTAGTATCCCAAATGCTGTCTAATCTACCCCGAAACAGTTAGATAGCTGCACCTGAATTGACAGGTTGTGCCAGCGTGGAGAGCCGAGCCAAGGTTAATGGGGTTTTAGTTAACTGGATGGTGTACAGATCACACGGGATATAAATGGCATTGGATGAGCGATCGGACTAAGTGTAGGGTTAAGGCATGAACTTAGTTGTATCCCATACGTCAAAGTGCTTGGTAAAAGGTGGTAAAAGGAAAAATCCTTGGCCTCTGCCTACATTTGCTGCAGACATGGCAGAAGCCATCATAACAGTTGAGAAAACTAACTGGGACAGATGTTTCATTTGTCAGCAGGACACCAAGGAAAAACTCATCCGAGTTTATTCAACAGAGAGCACGAGCGTACTGGTCATGATACCATTGCAAGAAATGTTCCATTATTTCATAAGATCAATGCTCTGCCTATCTTACTTAGTCCAACCCGACTAGATGAAGGTGATGGTATAGAAAACACATTGACAAGAAACAGAGCAATATATTATTAAAGCTGTAAACTTATGTTCAATAACACAAAGCCGGAAAGGGCCGGAAAGAGAGCATCTACTGCTGCAAAAGGCACTGAAGATACCAAAGATATCCATGTCAAGAGGCCAAGAGGATCCCAGCCCTCGAAGGTTTTGTGCTTTATATGTGAAGATGAGAGTGCAATGCCCCCCTTACGAGAAGCAATGACGATGAAACTTAATGAAAGAGTCAATGAATGTGCCAGGAATCTAAGCGACATGAAACTCCTTGCAAAGCTTATTGTTGGTGATGTTGTTGAACAGGAAATTAAATACCACCCTGCCTGTCTCGTTGGACTGTACAACAGAGAGCGAGACCATCTGAATGCCATCAAGCAAGAGCAGAGCCTCAAAAGCTCAGCTTTTGACTGGTATCCCGCTATTTGTTCAGAACTGGTCATCTACATCACGGACATGACGACCGCCAAGTGGCGGCACAGATCCAGTTATATTTAAGCTTGCAGATCTAGCCTCTCTCTACAAGCAGCGACTGCAGCAACTTGGTGTCGAATCACCAGATGTGAATTCAGACTGAAGGAGCAGCTGCTTTCTAGCATTCCTCTGCTAGAAGAACACAAGGCAGGATGTGATGTACTGCTTGCATTCAAAAAGGACATCAGCTCTGTTCTTTCTGATGTAAGCAAATACAGTACAGCTGAAGCCATTCACTTAGCCAAGGCTGCCAGCATCATACGTAGAGAGATGCTTAATCACAAGATAAAGTTTGACAACAAATTCCATGAGGGATTTGTTGAAGAATCTATTCCACCAACCCTTCTTCAGTTCATCTGCAATATTGAACATGGTGTAGATATCAAGTCACATTTGAATCATGGGGTATTCAAATCAGACATTCCAATTGCACAGTTATTGCAATACAATTGCTACTCTAAGTGCAAAGGTGATGCAGCATACCACAGACACTCATTAGGCCGTATACATATTTATATGTATATATTTGCTGTATACATCGGGATGGTGGTGTATGCAAAGACACGAAAACGACAACTTATTGATATGCTTCATGAGAATGTAATTAGCATCTCCTATGACAGGGTGTTGGAGATTTCTGCACTGCTACGAGAATCTGTAGTGAACCAATATGTTGTAGATGGGGTTGTATGCCCACCGATTCTGCGAAAGGGACTCTTCACCACATCTGCTATGGACAACATTGACCATAATCCCATAGAAACAACAGCAAATACCTCCTTTCCATGTTTCCAAGTATTTCCATGTTTCAACATCCAACCCTTAACAATGGCGGCCAGATAAGGCCACCACTCCACCTTTCAGATAACAGGCCAAAAAAGGTTCCTGAGATTCCTGAATCCTTCTCTAACATCCAACCAGCTTTTTTCAATAAGAAAAACCCAGAGCCCTGTACTGTAGCCAACCTACCATTGCCAGACCTTATTGTATTCAGCAGAAACTTTGCACCCGAGTATGAATGGCTGGAGAAGGTTAGCCTAACCCAAGAAGTCAATGCTTCAAATGCTGCAAAAAAAAAAACCTCCCTTGTGACTGTTACCATGTCGTGGTAAGGGAGCTTGTGTACCTCAATGAACCCTGAGAGCTATGCCAGTGGGAGGCAACTCCTGACAGGCTTTACCAAACTAGACAGGTCATGGGTGAGGAGTCAGACAAAACACTAGGCCTGTAGCGACGCGTCGATGATGTCGACGCGTAGACGTCAAAATTACGTCGACGTCAAATTTTTGCGTCGACGCAAAGTTTGTTTTGGTTTTGCACCGTTTGCGGATGTACAGCTCGCCACACGAAACATTACAGAATGGAGGACCGAAACAGCAACCAATAAAAGCCCCAACAAAAGAAAAAAATGCGCCTAAATCATGTGTGGCGCGTGTGCTGGCATGTGTGTAAAAACACTGGCTCTGATTGGCTACCGAGAAGCATAACTCTGCCTTAGCCAGCATAATCGCTGGTTGAAAGGCACCCCAGCTTCTCGTCTCTCGTCTCTCCCCGCCGACAGAGTTTAGCAGGCAGGCGAGAGCGGGAACAGGTGAGCCCACGTTAGCCCAGAGAACCTGATATGGAGGCGTGGCGTACCGGTCCACTTCAAGCACTGCTTACCTCGTTATTAACCCACCTCCTGACTAGCTGTGTGAGCCAGCTGGTGCTTTCGGATTACACAGTTTATTACATAGTAACGCACCGCATTTAACGACCAGTAGCGTTGGCGGGGTTGTAACGGCGGGAAAAGTAATTAGTTAGATTACCCCGTTACTGAAAAAATAACGCCGTTACGTAGCGCCGTTCTTTAAACGCCGTTATTCCAAACACTGTTAATAAATAAGTATTTTTATTTGAGATACATTATGGTTTTTATTAATCGAGCTACAGAAAAATAATCTTTAAAATAACCGTCCAATTAGTCGTTAGATTAGTCGACTAATCGATAAAATAATCGCCAGACTAATCGTTTAATTAATAATCGTTTACCCCAGCCCTACAAAACACAGTCAAAGTACCTCTCTTGACAGAGTCTCTTGAGGAACCCAATACATTTCTATGAGAAAATGTATCATTTAAAGATCCACATGGCGGTGGCAATAATCTTGAAAAATTGCCACCATCTTGAAATTGTATGTTGCTGTGGCGGTTACTTGTCAAATGACCCTTTGAGACAGCTCTTAGCAATTTTCATTAGAGGTCGACCAATATGGTTTTTGTCACGCTGATGCCGATACCGATCTTTTGAAATCCGGGTCGGCCGATGGCCGATTAATGCTGCCGATTTATTTTGGCCGATATTTACTTGGTTTTAACCTCTATTTGAAATATAAAATGTAAAAGAAATGATAATTACTTAACAGACAAACTTTCTCAACAAAAACATTTATTGAAGACTTGAACAATGAACAATCTGCACTTATAAATTAAAAATGTATAATGTAAAAAAACATATATAAATTGTATAAATAATGTATAAAAATATATTAAATAAACAAAACGGGTAAGAAGAAAATAAACTGTCAAATAAACTTGCTCACTTGGATGGAAAATGACTCGCGGCAGCGTGCGTCAAACACGTGTTCCACGACAACACTAGGCTGCCCACAGATGCGCCTGCCTAATAATCGGCTTGATATACTTGGATATTGGCCGATGCCGATTATCGGCCGACCGATTAATCGGCCGACCGATTAATCGGTCTACCTCTAATTTTCATGCTTGTATCACCAACTAAATGATTTCTTAAACCTAATTGCTCCATTAAGGTGGTGGCCATCTTGAAAAATGAAGACTGCTCTGCTCATTTCATGCTTGTAACACCAAATAAACCATTATATCACTTAACTGCTACACTAAGGTGTCGGCCATCTTGAAAAATGGCCGCCATCTTAAATTTTAAGTGGCTCGGACAATTTTGTGACCAATGGACACTGCTCATGCCAATTTTCATGCTTGTATCATAAACTGAGCGATTATATCACTTAGCTGCTCCACTATAATATGTGAGTACATAAGTCATAAAACGTGAGTACATGAGTATGCATCAAAAATGAGATGGACTATATAGATGCATGTTCCGCAACACAACCCTCAAAAACTCCCCAGTAGGTATTTTGATGCTGCCTTTGCTATGTTATGCTGCCTTTGCTATGTTATGCTGCCTTTGCTATGTTATGCTGCCTTTGCTATCTTATGCTGCCTTTTGCTATCTTATGCTGCCTTTGCTATCTTATGCTGCCTTTGCTATCTTATGCTGCCTTTTGCTATCTTATGCTGCCTTTTGCTATCTTATGCTGCCTTTGCTATCTTCTCCCTCCCTTTGCTCCCAAAGCACACGAACCTGCTCACTCACACAAACATGTGCAACTTGTTGAGCCTGGGCAGTTAGATACAGAAAGGAGCACACACACCCAGAACTATAGGGTTTTAACACTGTGATCTTAACTTTACACTATAAAATAACACTTTAAATAATGACTATGTGGAACACCCTTACTCTAGCAATTAATGATAACAATTTAGGCTATAATGCTCCAAAATAATTCACAACACTTTCAGATATGTTTATTCTGTAGATCATGTTTTCTCATGTAATATCAATATTCAAATTAGCTTTGAAGCAGTGAGAGCAGCATAAAAATACATAATTAACAATTGCAAAATATTGCCAGCCTGGTCTGTTTGACTGTGAGTTTTGTTGATCACAGAGACAGCATTGACTTGGATTGAAGTTGGTTCAATATATTTTTTCTGGAAATAGCTTAGACGTAGGAAACTACTTTTGCAATGTTGCTGCAGCTTAGCTCCTGTTAGCTTGCCAATCACTGGTAGTATAATACTTGACGTGTGTTGTGCCACAGAAAGTAAATAAAGTCTGTGTTTATGTAACGTTACTACAGCGTCTCCTCCTCTTCACCAGTGTTGCCAAGTCCGCTTATTGTAAGCGACTTTGGGCTTGTTTTTCAGTAAAGTCGCTTAACTTACAAATATTGGTAGTCGCGATCGGCGTTTTTTTTGGGCTTGTTTCTAAAGTGTAGTTGCTTATTTGGGCTTGATCCCAGCTCCATAATTGTCAACATACCCAGATAGCACACATACGTCTTGCCGATGTCGGCCTGAGATCGTACATCGAATTATATTTTAATACGTCTGACAAGCATCGGTGATAGTCGGATTTCTCCACACTCCATTTAACTTCTCAGATGGGTCGGCTTTGGATCGGCGCAATGCTATTAATACTGATGCCGCCCATACCAGAGTCAGAGCAGTCAGAGGCGACTCTCGTCATCAGACAGACTGGCAGCTGGAGAAGTGACAGGTTGGGTTGTCAGGTAAGCTATCCCTTGACTAACATTAAATAGCGATTATGTTAATTATGTGACATGTAATAAAGCATAACGTTGTTAGAGCCATGTGCCGTTGTGCCATACTTTTGCACTTTTTATACACAGCGTCTAGCGTTATGTATTTACACAGCCGATTAACGGACTATTAACTAGCATTAGCTAGTTTAGCTAACGCTAGCTAAGTCCCAGAATTAAAAGCTATTTTAACCAGCAAACTTTCCGTTTATTTAGTTATGGCTATAGCTGGATATATCCAAAACTGTGTTTCCACCATATGAACGGCACTTACAAATTGTTTTACATCAAAGTTACCTCGCATTAGATAGCTAGCTAGCTAATGTTAGCTAACCCGGTCGCTAACCCATTTATGGAAAAAAACGTTAGCTGGGGACCTTTTTATATACAGTCTATGCTGGGGACACATCGACTCCCGCCGAAATGTTGACCTCATCAGAAATCAGAACTGCCCCCATCATTGACTAAAAGATGCGCTAACATTAATTGTCTTCCTCTCACCGAATTTATTGGCACTAGCTGGGTTATTTTAGTCAGGCGCTAACGTTAACCCCCCGATCATGCTTTTTCTGAACAACCAATCTGTGTCGGAAATAAACTAGCTCGTAGCCGGTGTGCATGCGGACCACCATGGGACCTTGTTCGGGATAAATGCAGTGTTGCCAACTATTTTCAATGGAAAGTAGCTAAAGCCTGCTCAAAAAGTAGCTAAATGTCGCCAGATGACGTCATGCGTCATTAGCATATTAATGACGTCATCGCGTTGTATTTGCATTCTGCCTAATTTGTCGGTACTGTAGCCTACTTCAGTTTATAATAACGGTTATCTCCCCTAAACCGTGCTCATACTGTTTTTATATAAGTATATAGCCGAATGTCCAGTAAAACGGTCAAATTAAATGTTTTGAATTAAAACAAAGGAGAAGACAGCTGCTATGTGATCACTGATTGGTTCCTTCTAACACAGCGTGCACATGCGCAGCTCATTCATGTCTATGTTCGCTGGCGTGCAGTCAACGGAATGTGCTGCTCCTCTCAGCCGCTCACTGACTGAACAGACGCAGCGGGGAAGTAAGACCTCACACTAGCAGTACTGGCGATATTTGGAATTTTGAAAGTTGCTAAGGTTTGTCCAAAAAGTCGCTAGATTTGTCGCTAGTCGCTTTTTTGAAAAAATGTCGCCAAAGGGGTCTGAAAAGTCGCTAAAAATAGCGACAAAGTCGCTAAGTTGGCAACACTGGATAAATGTGTAACGTGAGGTAGCAGAGACACCGCATACAATCCAGCCAAAGATGGCGATTCTCCCGCCTCTCCCTACATCCAACTGCAGCCCGCAGACCGTGACGGTACTTGAACTTCCAAATATGGTTTGTCCCAGAAGACACCGCTGAACAAAGCGTGATGGCGTTAATCTCGGCTGACGTACAGTAATGCTAACCGCTTTATTCTTTAGGGGCCAACAACAGAACATTAAATCCACTTCTGAGAAGTTTTGAGGGAAAAAATAAACTGCTTAGATTTGGTATAGTATACAACCTAAGGCACACACCCTGTGATTGTTAGGGAAAGAGCAACATGCCTCGCAATAGCTTGACGACGGCCAGGTTAAGTTAGCTCCCACAGGCCCAGTCACACAGACGACTGCAGCCAACACAGCAGGCGTGTCCAGCAACAGCTGAACGATACTGAAGCGAGGCTGATGATACGCGGGCAACTTTTTGAGCAATGTTGCTGGTGGCAAGTCCGACTATGTTTTAAATGGATAGCGCGGTAGCGGGCGGGTGGCAGAGTGGTGGGGAAGGGGATTACGGGACAACAACGTTGCCCTGCACAGTTGCTCGGTGTATCATCAGCCTTAATGTTCGTACCACTGTTATTCTATCATTAAATTCTCAGTAATGTTGTAAAGTTTTAACATAAATCAAAAGACATATGGCTCGTTATGTACAGAATATTATTGGTTCGTGAAACTTAAAACAACTTTGGAACAAATAAAATATACAACAATAGTGGTATGAATTAAAACATTGCTTTAATATTAGCATTAGGGTATTATAGTATTAATATACTATGATAGTGATATATAATTATAGTAAAGTTACACTGATTAATACTTGAACACTTATCTTATTTATCGGCTTTTTTTTTCTTTTTTCTTTTTTTAAGGCTCTGCAGTGGGCGGCAGAGAGGAATGTCATCACGTTTTGTGTGCGGTGGCTTCTGGGACCGAACCATATATGGAGGTTAAACTTCTGTCACGTTTGTCTGCAGTTTTGTCCCAGTGACCAGTGAAAGTGCAGTTTTGCCCTCTCCCCATTCATTCACAGAGGGCCTGGTC